>ML682056.1:6506595-6908788 GCA_007922195.1 Podocnemis expansa
GAAGTGAAATAGCAAGTTCACAGTATGAACCTGCTATTTCGTTTCCGGCTTTTTTCCTTATTTCGAATTAACATTTTGTTAATTTGAAATAAATTGTTTCGAAATAAGCATTATTTCGATATACGGTTGTTTCGAAACAACCATATCGAAATAACTGGCTGTGTGAGAACACAGCCCATGTTTCCCATTCCTCAATCTTCTAAGCCTGGCTGCACCCTCCTCCTGCCTGGCACCTAGGTGTGGCAGCAGAAGCATTGAGAGTACAGGAAAGAGTCTCCTTGCTCTCATAACCTCTCAACTCTAGCATCTGGCACCACAGTGTCCCTGTGCTCCTCTTTCAGGGAACGTCCTGCACAGCCCATGAAATCCTGGGATGAAGCATGCTCATTCAGAAACTGGGGATGATGCTTGCACAGCCTGGACACAGGGAGTTGTGCAGCCATGGAAGGTATTCAGTGCAGACAGAATTTTTGGAGAACTAGAAGCCAAACTCTCAACAAGTCCCCACTGAGCATATGACAGGGGTGCCAGATTTACTGCTACCCCTCTCCTAAATCTTTGCTCCCTGCTAGGCAGAATCCTTTAGTCTCGCCATCCTGCCGCAGGACACATGCTCCAAACTTGTGCCCCAGTCTAGTAGACCAAGAATGGAGGGAAGGGGGGGCATAAAGAGGGCAGTGAGTCACACTTCACTGTAAAAGAGCCGCATAAGGTTCACAAGCCACGGTTTGACCATCCCTGGCACATGCAAACCATAGTTTTTGAAGGCTTGTAGCTTGCCCAAATTTGAATACTTTTTTCATGGGAACACATTCCTGACACCATGGGGACTGCCCTGACAAATTTCAAATCCCTGCTCCAGAGCACTGGGCTAGAGCTGCTAAAATAAATTGACAACTAATTAGTTAATGTGGTAAAACGTTGTGGTTTTCCCTCATCTGATCCTTGGCAGAAGCTAACTAGTTTGGCTGAAAATTTCCATGAAGATTCACCTGAAACAGACATGCAGCTTGGAAAATGTCAGCCCAAATTATATAAGTTTGACAAAGTTACAGGCACAAGTAATCTGCTGTCTTGCATGAATGTCCCTTATATCCATTGGTTTCCCTCTAAACTGAGCATTTCTGGGGACCAGCTACAGGGATTTTTGCAGAAGGGTTCTTGGGGTTGGTACTACCTGTTACGAGTAAGAGGTTATCATCTACTTGGGGCAGCTGGTGGTGTTCCCTCTGCATAATGAGCATGCGGTATACACCACTGTATCAGGGTGTATTAATATGTCCTATGTTAATGTAGAAGAATAATTCCTAGTGCTGTTGTGTGAATGGACTCAGATATGCAATATATAAAGATTTATAGCGAATCATTTTGGGGGTGAGGGAACAAAGCTAAAAAAAAAGAAGTGTATGGCCAAGTGCACAGATCCAAAAACTAGGCACCAAGCATTCAGTCGTCTGAATGGCGACCCTCATTCATGCTGAAAAGTCTCTCTGACTGTGTTTACATCTAAAATCATAGATTGGACATGCTTAGTCTGAACAAAGTAGTTTGAAGTTGGTTCGAACTAGCCGCGCTTTTTTTAGTTCGAACTAAGTTTTTAGTTCGAACTAAAAAAGCACAGCTAATTCAAACTAAAAGTTAATTTAAACTAGAAAACCGTGATTAGGTCGAGCTAACCACTAGTTTGAATTTATTTGGTTCGAACTAGCATGCCTACGTCGTGCTAGTTCGAACTAAATTTCACAGGAAGTCCAAACAAAGCAGTTAGTTTGGAATAACCAGCCAAACTAACTAGTTCGAACTAAGCTTTGTTCAAATTTTTTAGTTCAGACTAGGCAAAGCCTAGTGTAGACAGGGAGCAAATTAGTTGGAATTAAAGCTCCTTAATTCGAACTAATTAGCTAGTGTAGACATAGCCCCTCTGCTCTTATTTGTATCTTCTAATGGACTCTAGAAACCATAATATTAACACAATCTGGGATGTCCAACTTTTATTAAAGTACATGCTTCTATTCAACCACACCTTGTATACCCTCCACAATGTCTATAAAGGTGATGCTCTTGAATTTCTTAACTCTTGTATTGCAGTCATAGTCTCTAGACTTTGTCCACCCAGAATGCTGCAGCTCATGTGCAGCGTGTTCCTTCCCAATGACCTGTACTGTGACCCTGAATTACTGCCTATGTTTAACACTATGATTATCTGTTCCTTTATAACATTTTTTAATAAAAATTTTAAATCCAAGTGCCTGAGAGCTGCTAAGCCGTAAGGTGTGGCAAGTGCTGGGAATTGGGGTGCTTTTAAATTCCCACTCTCTTTAAATGGTGAGAATTCTACTTGGCCGCCTCACAAAGGTGGTAATGAGGGTTAATTAGTTAATGGGTAAAGTGCTTTGATGATTAAAAAGGGTAGGGGAGGGAGAGCTATCATTCCCTTCCCCCCACTGCAGCATTTCTCCTGGGATAGTCATTCAGACAAACACGTAAAAAGCTTGTAGTGAACGCCCTGTCTTTTGCTGTATGCAAATATTCATATTCATACGACACATCGTATAAAGTCAGAGAGACAGGCTGAGAGTAAAAGACATAGAGTTCAAATTGGGGGGGAGGGCTGAGAAGAGGATAGCTCATGGTGAAAAACTGAAGTTGAAAGGTTAGGAAATTAAATGTCTGATCTAGTGTTAGAAGCAGAGAATTAAACATCGTTGGCCAAAATCTGGATTTCTCTATTTCTGCTTTGAATATGTTTGTGTATGACTTTTGGCATCTTTTTACAACATGTTTAGAGGAGAAGTTCTTTTGTCTTGCTTACAGTGCTTTCTTTGCCCAGAAGAAAATGGATGTTTTCTTATACCCGGGGGTCTCTCCATGTGTGGTCAGTGGGCTGTTGGTGGTCCATGGGACCTGGCAAGCTGTATGGTGCTGGCTCTTTCTCTTTGTTTTTTGTTTCTTCTGATGGGCACAGACCATTGTATGGCAAAAAAACCTGGAGTTCTGTAACTGTCGGCACAGGCAAAGAGGAGCCAGACTAAAGGTCCCAACAGAGGTTGATCCCAACATAGAAGGAGGGAGGAGAGGAGCCGGTGAGATTGGAGTTGTCACTCACTTTGTGATAAAGAGGGTGAGGCATCCACGCAGCACGACCAGGAAGGGAAGGGGAAACAGAGGAACAGATCAGATGGGTTGGGGAAAAGGAGTGAAGAGTCAAAGTGAACAAGGTAATTTATGTCTACATTGCAATAAGGGGTGTAATTGCAGTGTATGGAGACTGTACCATTCAAGGTAGCTCCTCTGAAGCAGAACAGGCATCAGTTTGGGCTAGCTTTGGGTATACACATGGTCTTGTGTGGCCCATGCTGAAGTCCATCCTGTTATTAAAGTTAGCTTGGGGACGTGTGCGTGTGCTTCAGTCACACACTCCAGATACCGTTCAACCACGTATGTATCTCTTTACTGCTGTGTTAATAAAGCCAGACTGTTTATCTAATGCTTATGTGACAGATGTGTGCAAATACTTGTGTTTTTTATTATTGCTGTTTAAATTGTGGTAGTTCCAAGAGGACCCAATCTGGATTCAAAGCTCTGTTGTGCTAGGTGCTGTACGAACATGCAGTAAGAGATGGTGGCTGCACTGAAGAGTTGACAGTCTACATATCTGCTGCAAAGATTTACTGTCATTACAGATTAGAGCGGATGTGTCTATGGAACAATAATGCTAGTGAAGGTGTGGTCCTGGCTAATGGGATTCCTAGAACTAGATCTAATGGCAAAAAAGGAGTAGCATGGGACATTGTTAAACATACAACATTTCATGCTAGAGGTGGCTACATTTCACTAGTAGATAAAGTGATTACATCTATTAATCAAATTTATATGCCGTACTACATGAATGCCTATATATACTATGATCAGATATTCCTCTCTTCTGTATGGCATGGATGGGAGCAAAGGAATGGGTTTGGGGTCCATGTGGAGGGAAACTGCATCTAAGCTGTGGGATTTTTCCTCTTCAGCTAGCATTCAATAGTATTTTGAGGCTATGTTAGAAATTTGGGGTGTGACAAGCTGGAGACTGAAAGCTTTATCACATGCTCCCCTGAGAAGGAGACCTGGAAATTTTGGTGTTGCTGTTTTCTGTCTGTCCCTGCCCACTGAGATGTTAACCCTTCCTGGTGAGGGTAGGAAGGAATATAGTTTTCAGGGGGTTTTCGATGGCTGCAGAGCACCCACTCACTGTGTTTTGCTGCTGGGCGGGATAGGGTGAGAGTCTTTTGGATGACACAGGTAATTTGACCTCTACGCTAGTTTGGATTGGGTGGGGACAGATTTTCCCACGGTCCCTACCCTATACAGGCCCTCTATCTCTTTCTTACTAAAGAAAGGTTGATGTGGTGGAGGTAGGGCCCAGACAACTCTGCAGATTCTTGGAGTAGAAAGGTCTACTGTTTATAATCAGCTTTTAAGGTGATATAGAATCTTTTCAGAGGAAAACTGCTATGTAAAAGGAAGGTGTTACCCCGTCACACTGGTTAGCTATTACTTCCAGCTGAATAGTAAGATGGAAAATATAATGTGTTTGAAAGGTGCACTGTAGCAGTATCCAAAATAACTATGCAGATTCTAAAGAGGAAAATTCTCATTCTTCCTTTAAATCGTTTCGGAGCCCAGGCACTCCCTGTTTGACAGGGCCACTCCCTTCAGTGCTACTCAGTCCACAAAACATTATGAGTAAAGCTGCAGGAGAGCCATCTCTTTGAAAGGATCCCAGTCTTTCCTCCAGCTTCCCACCTTCCCCAGTCAGAGATGTTGTAGCTTCAGCATTGCAGACACATTCCTGCCTGAGAGCACGAATGGACCTGCAAGTACACCACAGCTCTGGAAATGGCAAAGGTCTGTCCCATGCTAACTCTACCCTGTAAACATCTCATGATAAATGGTATAGTATAGTTTAAATGGTACAAGCGACATTTCTCTTGGTTTTTATTGGCAGGAAACAGAGGAAACTCTGTTGAGCAGGGCTAGGGATATAGATTAATTAAGCTGTTTGTTTTTCAATGTGGATACTTGAAACAGCTGACTCCTTTCCAAGTCCAGCTGCTTTTTCATCCCAGCTATTATGTGGCTGGACTCTGGGTTGTATGTCTGAGTTTTCTCCTTTAAACCAGCTTCTTAAGGTGATGTTGAGCAGCTGCCTTTGGCAGCAACACTTTCCCCTTGTGCACAGGTTTTGGAAGTATTGCTATAGATGTGTTGCAGAATGCTGGCATGTACCTGCTTGTTAAGACTTACTAAGAGATGAGCCTTCCTGGACCTGTTTAAGAACAGCAAATGAAAGTTGTTTCAGCAGAAGTTCTTGATGATAAGGGGTAGTCTATGTATATCTGCTTTGTTTTTCCTGTGCTCAAGGAGGCTCACTATTCTCAAACACTAATCATTATTAGTCAGTTGCCTTCTCCAGCCCAGAACTCTTTTAAAGGGCAGAAGGGTTGGAGATTTTAAAAATATATGGTAAGCATTCTTAATTAATGCTACCTCTGGGTGGTCTCTTGGTAACCATTCAGCTGTGATTATGCCTGAGCAGTGAGGTGGAGCCCCACTGACTTCAGGAATAAGAGCTGGTAGATCGGGCCATTACACTGTAAACTTTTCTGGGTGTGCACTGCCTTTATTTGCTGCAATGCCAAACACATGGTACTTTTAAACAATGAATCACCGTTGTACTTGTTTCACCGGTGTTGTTTGCCTTTGTGAGATGGAGGCTATAAAGAGAGAGTGTGTGTGTATACATATAATATATAAAAACCTAGTATGTCTTTCTGAGCCTGTGTACATATACTCCTCCTCTACCTGATCAGTTATGTTGGGAGAAGGTGGAAGCTTGGGTCCATCTCTCCATATACTGGCTCGTGGCTACTGCAGATGTATTATCCTATGGAAATAGCAATCTGCTATCAATCTGGGCCCATGGTAGATTGAAAGCTGATTGGAGCAATGGGAGAACAGAGAAGGAAGGAGTCTGTTAGGCAGGACTAGTTGGAAATGATGAGTTAAAAATGTAATTGATATGTTACAAAGGGGTGGCAGTGTTTGTCTAGCTCAGCAAAACAAACAAGCACTCTGGTGGCACTTATAAAGACTAACAAGTTTACTTATCACATGAGCTTTTGTGGCAGAGCCGATTGATTCTGGAGAAAGTTCTGTAAGGTTTTGAAATCCACAGAAAGCATAGTTTCAAAATCATAATGGGTTGACTTGTAGCTCATTCATAGTTAAGGGTAAGTAACTGGAAGCTGCCAAGCTCATTCCAGATTGAAAATATGTCTGACATATGTTTATAACATAAGGGTTTCCACTGATAAGCATTATGCTGGTCAGCACCTGTTTAGCTGATTCATCTGAAAATATTTCTCAGCAATGCTAGAAGAAGCTCTTAAATCAGTTTTCATTAGCAGAATTTTGCAATCTCTTATTGTATGAGCTTTTTTATTTTCTTAATTGTGCGCCTGATTCTGCATCATTTTAGGGAGGGACACCACTGAAATGGAATAACATGCTGCAAGCATGCGATTTACCAAAACAGATGATGATGATGTTGATGAAGGCCCAGCATTTTGACACTGACCATTTCTGTGGTTCCCTGTAACTCTGTCCGATACTACAATGATGAGAACAACATAAGTAGAAGAAAATAACCTTTCTCGTGGGATTGAGGGGGCTTATTTGTGTTTCACTTTATAAATCTATTGTTTTCACCCCATTCATAGGTTTAAATAAAACAGAAAAGTTTAAAATATCCATTGTGTGAGTAGGTACCTAGATCTGAGGATGATGGGCACATCATATTATAACTGGATGAAGAGAGAATCTGGGGGAAATGGGTGCAACGAAATGTTATCAGTTAGTTGTCTCTGATAGCACCATGAGAGTCACCTCCAACTTGCATATTTTAAAAAGTAATCAGAGGATAAAAATAAGTCTTGTTATTTGCCAATAGAAGTCAAAGGTGGCCACTCCTGCATGTTAACTGTCCCATAGCCCATGGCTAGGACAGCCTTAGTCGGAACAATTCATATCAATTTCCAGGAACTCAAGACAATGCCTTCCTCCCACTCATCCAATCCAAACATGTTCAGATAACATCAGATGATATGACAATAATGTTTTCTATAACCAAGCGAAGGGGGAACCAGATCTCTCCCCCAGTGCACAGAGGCAGTCACTTTCTGCAACTGGTGCATCACGTAATCTTAGCAGCATGCTTACTTACCAGGAGGCGAAGTTCTCGAGCAGGCTGCCTGAGCAGATACTTTGCCAAGAAACACGAATGTGAAATTCTCAATTGGATATTCACTCAGTGGAGGATGCTGACCTGGCAGCTTTTTGCTTAACAGGTGAATGGGAAACTTCCTTGGTACAACTGTAGTACAGCCCTGGGCAAAGACTTATAGGGAGATGACTTTCTGACACAAAGGAATGATAAACTGGGAGATGCTTTCACTCCAATTCGTCTGATACCACAATCCAAAGGGGGAGCCGTGTTAGTCTAGTTCAGTAAAACAAACAAGGAGTCATGCGGCACTTAAAGACTAACAAATGAATTTTTTGCATGAGCTTTCATGAGAGAAAACCCCACTTCATCAGACGCTTTGAAGATCTTTTTTTGCTTTGGCACATTCTTTATACCTGCACCCTGATCTTGCAGACACTTAGACACACATTTAACTTTAAGCACATGAGTAATCACATTCACAAAGTCAATGGATTATTCATATGCTTCAAGTTAAATGCACTGCAGAATCCTGGCTTAGATTTCAACTTCTTTGGCACAGAGCGGTCTTTATATTGGTATTTTGCACAGTACTGAGTACATCATCAGCACTCAAATAATATTCCATAGTCCATCTTCCAATGATGGAATGTATTGACCTTCTGTAACTTATAGTTTCTTTTTTACTCATAAAGCCTTTTTTCCCCTCTTTTTGTGTGCTATCAAAATGTATTGTGCGGTGTTCTTGGCATTTCAGATCAGTACAATTAGTCTTTAATCGCAGTGCCTGGAAATAAAGTGCTGAATCATGTAATCTTGCTATTGTAACAACCCAATAGGCTTATCCATTAGTGCACACACTGTCATTTTGTATCCAAAAACAGTTTAGAGAATTTTTTTTTTCCAAGGCAGGCTAGGCTAAAAGTTTTTTCATTTTGAAATGAAAAAAAGCAAGGTAAACAGGATTCCATTGAATCTGTGTGTGTTATCATAACCTGTCTGTGTTCTCTTCTAGGAACAGCAACCAGACTGGGAATGATTTTGCTATTCAGCCGCAGAATAATTTAACTGTGGTAAAAATAGAATTCGCAGAATTCCCAGATCATAGCAAATGTACAGGAATATTGTCTCTGCCTCCTCATGTACCTTGGTCCTCAGAGGGAAAAGAGCGATTTTTAATGTTAAATAACAGGCAGAATCAGAAAATTATTAATGAAATCTAGTAATGAAATACAAGAAAGTAATTAAAAGCAAAGAAAGAGGGTCAGCAGTGCTCCACACTGTCTCCTTTTGCTAGCTGAACTGTTGCTTGCTGGTGCTCATTGTAGCTGAATAAGGTTCATATGTGGTCTCCACTGTTGTAATATCTAACTCACTGTTTTTAAGGTGTTTATCCACACAACACTCATATGACATAGGGAAGAGTCATTTTTTCCATTGCTCAGATGTGAGGACTGAGGCACAGAGAGACTGAACGACTTTCCCTTGTGATTTGCAATGGAAGCCTGTGGTGGAGCAGAGGACTGAATCTTGATGTCCTAAGTCTCAAGATAGAACCCAAACCATTGAGCCATCCTTCCTCTCTTACAAGCCGTGGTTAATAATTTGGGAAGGGGAAGACTCAGACTCCATTGCCAGAAGCTACCAGTATGATCATCTAGTCTAACCTCCTCCACAGCGCAGGCCGCAGAATCTCACCCATCCATTCCTGTAGACAGAAAGACCATAGAAGGCTGAAAACTGATCCGTCTTCAGTCACTAGGTTGCAGATGCTCAAACAGGTTTAGGTGCCTAACTCCCATTGATACCAACAGGGTTTAGGTGTCTAAATACCTTTGAGGATCTGGACCTAGGCATTTTGGCATTGACTTAATAAGGAGTAGGAATGCACCCTTTCCCCCAAATGAGCTATTCTGGATGCCCTAGTAATTCTCGTAGTGCAGGGGTCTCAAACTCAAACCACATGAGCTGCATGAGGACTAGCATGTTAGCCCGAGGGCTTCACCACTGAAACCTTTTCATACAGGGCTATTGCAAATATTGATAACCATAGTGGCACTGCAGGGCTCAGGAATTAACTTTAGGGGCTGCATGCAGCCCACAGGCTGTGTGTTTGAGACGCCTGTCCTAGTGGATATTGGCAACTTTCCTCACTGGTAATATTTCACAGTATCAGGCATGGTGTTTATCTCAAAGTGCTTCAAACACCCATGCGGTATCACAAAGCAGCTAACCGGTGAATTGCACAGGAAGTAGAAATCTTCACCAAAACACCCAAGCAAAGTTCTGTTCTTACCAAATGTGGTGTGAATTCTTTGAAGTCTACGCAGGATAAATGGGATCTCTGTTTTGTCACATCTAAGGAGAGGCATGCCCAGGGACCACTCCAGTTGAATAGAAAAGACCATTACTCAGTTTATGTAAGGCAGTGGTTCCCAACATTTTCTCTGCTGTGGAGCACCTTGCTACCATTAGTTAATTTGAGGCACACCAACATATAGTTTCCAAATGAACTTATGAATATTCATGAGCCAATAAGCCAATCCAGAGCTCTTTGAGTAGTTTTTCAAAAGCTTTGTGGCATACCTGTGTGCCATGGCACACTGGTTGGGAAACACTGATCTAAGGCTTGGCTTTTCAAATGATCCCAAGGGAGTTTATTGGCTAACTAGGGTCCTTGAGAAATCCCAGCCTGAATTTTGAGCACATGTCAATGGAACATCAATTAATCTTCCACCTGAGGCGTAAGTTATTTGTTGTCCATCTTGTAGTACAGACCAGGGACTAAGTGCACTTCAGTTTTGCTTTAGAACATCGAGTTCCGTGTTTAAATCTGTGAGGGCTCTCGGTCCTTCAGAGTGAAACCATTTTAACACTTAGCCCAGTTGTGTTGCCTTGTGGAGTTCAGCGAAGTTATAGGATATTTTAAGTGTTTTCTGTTTGATTAAATGTTCTAAAATATATCAGATTTAATATTTGTCCTCTGTAATAATAAATGTTAAAAAGAATGGTTGCAGTTGTTACAGATTAGCAATTGTGGAATAGCAGTTTATAACAGGCATGTAGCTAAACTAAAATAACTGGTTTATTACAACAATTATGGATGTTTAAGTAGCTTATAGTAATTTTTTATTAAATATAAACTTTGAGCTGTAGTGACATAGGCATTGCCATATTGTATTAAACAATTCATCTCTCTTCCAGTATTTCATGGGAGAAAATCCCACTTCGTCAGATGTTTTGAAGAGGGGGAATTTATATTCTGTAAATTCTCCCTCTTCAAAGCATCTGACGAAGTGGGATTTTCTCCCATGAAAGCTCATTTGGTAAATAAATCTGTTAATTTTTAAATGCCACAAGACTCCTTGCTTTTTTGCTTTACTAGACTAATGCGGCTGCCTCTTTGGAACTTCCAGTATTTGTCACTGATGGTAGCAATTACCGCATACTTCCGAGGAAGGTTTCAATCCTCATACAAGTAAAGGACAATTATTGGATAACATGCCTATTTAGAAAATGACGTCTTGGCACTAGGCAGATATTGGGGTTATGTCTGAAGCATGATGACTGACATTCTATTTGAATTCTGATCCTAGATGGTATAGATACAAATAATGGTAGTAACCATTGTTGATATGAACACAAATAATAGAATGATTAGCAGAAATCTCAAGTGTATGGTTTTAATATTTTTAAAATGTTGACTCAAGATCTGCTGCAGGTGTCTCTACTGAGGAATAAACTTGTATGGATGCTGGGTTTTAGAGGAGTAAATCAGGCTTGATTTATAAAATCACAGACATGGTGAAAGCATGTCAACGGAAGCCGGTTATGCTGTACCGTCCAGTTTTATAAAGCACTACAAAGCCAATCCTTTGTTAACAAAGGCTCATCTGCTGTGGAAGTTATTTTACATAGAGGATAACAGGAAGCTGAGTACAATGTTTTAATTCAGTTGAAAGGTTCTGCATATGTCATCAATTAGGAGAGGCGAATTTGTCACTTGTGTCCTTCTGATAATTCCTGTGATGGAAAGCAATAATAATTGTCACCATTTTCCTCTGTTGCAAATTGGGTAAAAAACAGAGTGATTCCATGTTTTTTGTGGGTGTTTTTGAATGAATGAAAAAAATAAAGTAATGAGTTAAAGTTACACGGAGAGAGAGAAAGAGATGTTGGCCTTAGAGACAGCCTTAAGGAGGATCAGGAGCTCCCCTCCTACCTGAAATTATTAAAACTTCTAAGGTTAATTTCCTTGTACCATGTCTAATGTCACCCCAGATTTGAGAAACTCCTGAGGTATGAATTTGTGAATTAAAAGTGCGAATCAAACACATTTCTAATGTGTTTGACGTTCTGAAGTTTCTCAGTGATACCTTGATGGATAAAAGAAATATCTTGGCCTCTTCCAACAAATATGCTTGTTTTCCTGTTAATACAAAGTATGTTTTGTGTATTTTGCTTATTTTGGTCCAGCCTATTGAATGACTTTCTATCTTTCTAATTATTTCCTTTTCCTTGCAGAATACAATATTGTCATTGGGCCTCCTTTCTGTTTGCCTAGCTTCTCTTGGATGGTCTGCCCCCTGCCTCCAGGGCCAGTTCAGAAATTATTCCTCTTGTCCATATCAACTGGGTTTGCCTGCAGTATTTATCGTAGATGCCTTATTAGAATGTGCTGCATTGCTTTGGTTCCTTTTAAACCTTCTCTTTTATCTGGCTTTGAAATTAGAGGGGAGAAATATAAGATACAGTGAAACTTGTTGTAAGTAATTAGCTGATGAAACAGTTGCCTGAGTGAAGGCTGGTCTTTAATTGCAAGATTCCAGTGCTTTTTTTGTTTAACTTTCTGTTAATATCATGAGATTGCTGTAGCTGGACATATCCCTTGGCGCTGACTGTTATGAACGTAGGCCTGATCAGTGAAAAGAAAGAAGTGAGCATTGTCTTGTAAGCCATGTACCTTGAACTTGTAGAGCCTATGTATTGAGAAAGTTCGGAAAGCAATGATATTTACATCCAGTAGGCCATGCTAACAACATAGATGTTATTAACGTGGCATTTTGGGATAGCTACATTATTTATGAGTGACAAAGCACAGCAAGATTCTGGGTATCCCAAACTAGCACCAATAAAATATCATGTATTCCTCTGTTGCTTTGATTCCTTTTTTCTTAAATAGTCTATATGTTCCTATGAGTGTTCATACTTTCACTCCATAATCTGCCTCTGTGCATAACAATCTCAAAATCTTGATCCAGCCTCATTCAGCTACATGTATGGCCTCTCCATCTAACTGCCTATCAGCTGGCTGCATAATTCATCTTGCTGCATAAATCTGCATATTGATATACACATGTCCTCTTACCAGCAGTGTATCTCTGGATAAGTGAGTAGCTGGCTAACTGGTAAATGTTCATTTAATCAAGTGTTTCAGAAACGGTTTCACAGACTTTAGTATGTGAGGCAAAACTTGGGGCTATATGTAAAAGAAAAAGTGATGGCAGCATGAAAACCTTCCTGCAGTCTCAAGAAGAACTTTCAGGCAAGTCTGTGTGTTCCACTCTTTAGTGCTCTAAATGATTAATTTTGATAAGTGTGTGCTCTGCTTACATGCATGCACAATGATGCTCCTAAACTGAAAGCAATATACGTCTCTGGATTCTCCAGAGCCCTTCCACATGTTAAAGAAAACAATGCCCTTGAAAGCTTTTAGCTTAATATATTTTATGCTTTCACAAGATAAATATACTGTTGCAATTGGACAAATATGAATCATTAGAATTTTAAGTTGGTTGTAAGTAATGTCTCTGCCTAGATATCTAATATAGATTTTAAGTCTGTTGTGAATTACAAGCCTCCATCTATCCCCGATACAGATTTAGCACATACAATGTGTCCTATGCTGGCTGTTTCTTCATGAAATGGCTGACGCCTTTCAGTGGGTATAGAAGGAGGGAGCGCTGAGAAAATGGAGTGTCAGTGCTAGTAGGGGGCAGAGAGGGGATTCATCTTGGGCAGCTCTTGATTTGTAGTGAGGCACGGTGTTCTTCTATAACTATAACTTAACACCCAAGAGGACATGGCCAAAGCCATTTTGCAGTTGTTCAGCTAGGGGGGTATCATTGCTTGTCAATCTGTAATATGCTTGCTTGTCTTTTGGGTATCCTCTTTCTCCCCTAACTTGTCTGATAATGCTGTGTCCTTGGCTGTGAAAAGCAGAGCTGAAACAGGTGCACACTGACTGCCAAGGGTATCTTCACAGGCTGAGAGGTGAAGAATGCAGACTCAATTCTGTTTCTTTTCTGTCCCCAACTTTTGCCCATTCAGTTTATCTCCATGGTCTGTCTGTTTCCCATTCTTATCAACAGGGACTGGGAAAAAGATCTTGACACACTCTTCCTGAACCTATTGCGTGTGGCCCTTTCAGTTTTGTCACTGCTTGATAATTCTTATGCAAGCTAAGATAACAATAAGGTTAATCAAGTCTCACGCTTCGGGGAGTAAACTGATAAGATGACTTCTCCATGTTGCTCAATTGCTTTGATGCTTTATTTCCTCTGAAACATCACATGCTGGAAAGTGCCAGAAACTAAATGGATGCGAATATGTTGGCTGTTGTCATCAGTAACGCTCAGGCAACATAAAGGACGGGTATGTGAGTATAATATATGCAATATGATAGGAAGGATTAGGAGGGACAGGAAACATTGCATGGTATTGCACGCATCTGCTCGATGGAGTGTGCTGTAATGCCGTGGTTACATATTTTCAGGCACTGGTTTTCACCTGGGTGGTTATGTCTAACATCTCATACAGCTGAATATATATTTATTCAGTATATTTCTCATAATGCAGCAGAAATATGCATCTTCTTGCAGGTTGCAAATAATACCTGTAAAATACTAGAGTACTCTGTGGTAATCTGAGTTGTTTTTTTTTTAAGACTAAAACATAATTACTTTAGGAGCCATAAAGTGCTACCAGTTTTAAGAGCTCATCAGATTTTATGTGGTGCATGTCTGAATTATTAATGGAGACGACTTGGAAGAGAAATCTCAATAGCCTTCCATTCTGTATCAAGCAAGCTGCAGTTGGTCAACTGTGCAGAGAAAGGCAGTTCTTTCTGAAGAAATGAGTGAGCAAGTTCACACTGGGGAATCCTATTATGAGAATGGCGTATGTCAGTATGCACAGAAAATCACTGCTTGCTTCGGAAGGATGGGTAAGGGAATTTAAAGATGAGCATGCGAGTGATATGAAATGAAAGAATGTCTACACATTACAATCATCTGGATATTACGAGGTGCTGTCTATAGTACTTTTCTGAATGGTTATTGTGTGAGTAAATCATAGCTGGCAGAGGGCTGAAACCTGTGATCCATCATAGAACCTGTAAGAACTTGACATTTTACTTTAGTTGGAGAATTTGAGACAACTGGTATGTGAAAGTACGTTTCAGAACAATCCTGTTCCTAGTTATACCCCTGCCTTTGTTCCTTTAGTATTACTTAGCCGGTGATATTTCTTTGTGCAAATGCTGAAATCATTGCTCCATTTCCATCTGTATGAAGGTAGCTTCTTTCTGTTCTCAGTCAATGTACAGAAGACAGTTACCTGCATAAAATATATAATCCTCTTATCTCGGATAGATCTATTAAATATTGTTTGGGGAGTATCAACTGCAATGAAGTTTACAACCTGTTTCCAATTTTTGTTTTGTTTTTTGTTCTCAGTTGGCTTCCACTGAATTTGCCTGATAAATGTGGGATGATTTTAGAATTTTGTTTGCTGTGTCAGTAGGAATCTGGTTCTGGTGACAAGAAGCCGTAAAGACAACATCCCTAGTGCAATATATACAGCTGCCTTGTATTGAGATGAAGCGCTGAGTTAATCCCTCTTGTAACCCTACTGAGTTCAATGGAGATATATCTGCAATGACCATGGCCCTGATCTAAAGTCTGATTTGCTGTTAAGTGAGTATACTGTTCACTGTGGACTTTTCTCAGAGCAATCAAGTTTCTGGTTCAGTGTGTTCTCAGCAATGTTAGGATAGAAATAATGGCTATATCAGGTTGCATTTGAAATGTGTATAGAAAGTAAGTATATATTTCATTGGCATTCTGCTAGTTTTGTAACTTGTACTTCCAGTTAGTTAATCACTTTATTTCCATCTCGTACTGCATTAGGATCCAAAGCAAAACCCTGAGTCTGATAAACCGTGTTTATCAAAATCCAAATCTGGTGATGAGCCCTCTGTATTCGGTAAAAACTGGAATCATAGCACCAAAAACTCATGGCTCTTGGTTAACTGGAATCTAGAAATGGCTGCAAACTTCATGGCTTGGATCCGTAGACTCATATTTAATTACCTGACTAGTACTCCCTTTATGTGATTTCTGGGCAGAGTGGATGGGGTTCCTGGGGTGTGCAACAGGCCAGGTTTCAAGGATTGTTCTGAGTGGTGACAACATGCCTTTCAGAAAATAAAATACTTTTGTGTTTGCACTGCCTTTCATCCCTGTTCTGCTTGTGTGTTGGGAATCAATCCTTTTTTACCTGGCAGGGTGCTTTTCTTGAGAATTATGTTTGCCCTTCTCCTTTGGTTCTGATCGGCTGGACTTTAGGGCTGCATCATAGTGTTTGGTAACAGTTCGTTGTACAATGCTCTGGATGCCTACTGAATAGGTGCCTTGTAAATGTACAAAGGTGCATTACATGCTCACCCCACTGATTCACTAAACCAAGACTCCACAAGCTGACTCCTAAATGGCTGTAGAAGAGGCGGCCTTCCAAACTATTGTTGAAGCACAGGAATGGGGCATTGTAGAGGAGCTTTCATTGCTGCTATCTGCTCATGTGTGGACTTGTATTGTAACAGAGGAGGCTGTAATTGCAGGGTTTTTTCAGGCTAGCAGTGCTCGCTTTGCAGTGCATTTACTGTAGTAGACAAGCAATCTGCAACTCTAGCCTGTGTATGGGTCAAACCATCATGGGCCTTTCCCATCTATATCAGTTACCTCAGGCTTTGTCCTTAGAGCCAAATTTTACGATGTATGACTCAGGGAGCTCTTCCAGTTAGCCCAGCTTCCTTAGTCTTCTTTTGCTCACTTCTGGTACTTCTCTTCTTTGATTATATAGACAGGATGCAGACTCTTGAAGACATACTCTCTGGTTAAAAAGCAATAACGCAGCTTTGTAGCAGGAGCGAGGTTACAAGTGATATGGTGATTACAACACCAATGACCTGATAGTAGCTATTGGACAGTGGGTGCAGTGTGTGAGATTGGAAAGGGACACCAACGCAGCTGGAGCTCCCATGGTAGATAAAAAGGCAGGACACTTTTCTGTGGAGAAAACATCTTTAGCATCAAGATGTGGTCATGAAAAAGCCAAAGCTGCACCCTTTAAAAATGTGTGCAACTGGCTACTTCTGAGTCAACAGCAATGCCCTTATAGTTCCTAGCATGGAGGATTTTTTCCAGTGTCTGAGTGGGTTCTTCTTTTTTTTTTTTTTTTTTTTGAGTTTATCATGAAACACTGAACAAGTGTCATTCACACACAAGCAAAACAGAGATGAAAGGTGTTGCAAACACAAAAACCAAAGTATTATTTTTTGTCTGTAAGGCATGATGTCACCACTCAGAACAACCCTGCAGCACACCTAAGGAACTCCTGCAAAACTCCTGCAGCACACCCTAAGGAACCTGTTCCACTCCGCCCAGAAATAGCATAAAGGTGGTAGCCTCAATACTAGCCAGGTAACTAAATGTGTGTCTATGGAGCCAAGCCATGACGTTCAGATCCATTTCCGGATTCCAGATAACCAAGAGTCCTGAGTTTTCTCTGCTATGTTCTATTCTTTACAGAATTCAGAGGGTTCCTAGCCAGATTTGGATTTTGACAAACAGTGTATTCAGACCCAGGGTTTTGCTTTGGCTCCTCATGCAGCATGAGATGGGAATGAAGTGGATTAAGTAACTAGGAATGTAATAGTTAAAAAACTAACAGAATGCCCAGGAAATATGTATTTTCTTTACAAAAGAGCAGCTTTGACAGTGGCAAGATTCATTTAGCTTTTCTCCTCAATCCCTATAATGTTCATTGCACTAAATGAGGGGTGTCAGACTCATTTGCTGTGGAGAGTCAGATTTGACTTAAATTTACTTCATGTGGGCTGTATATACCATAAATTGAAATAGTGCGGCTCTCTCATGGCATTACAGAGTGCTGTGTATGTGAAACTGCGTTCCATGAAACCTCTCCCTCTGTGAGAGCAAGTGTGGTCTTGCAAAACCCAGCCTCGTATACCCAGAGCTCCATGATGTCATGAGTCCTGACACTCTTGTGGCATTGTGGAGCACTGGGCATTTAAAAGCACGCTGTCTGTCTCTCTGTGTTATGGGGAGAGTGTAGTCCCGCGCAGCACAGTCGTGGGCCAGATGGACAAGGTCCGTGGGCTGCATTCAGCCTGCAGGCTGCATTTGGTGCATAGGCTACATGTTTGACACCCCTGCACTAAACGCTTGTTCCGCTGAACTATTTGTGTTTGGTGAAGCCAGAGGAGATTGTGGTTGTATAGCAATACTTCCAAAATCAAGATGAACAAAGTTCTTTTGTAGTTAAAAAAATAAGAATCCCCTTATGTTTTGATTGAGGAGAAAATTTGAGAATTGTGGGTGCTCCAAAAGAAGTTCCTTGGACACAGGGAGATGACACGAAAGCAGCTATCTGGGCACAACCAGAATACTTGGTCGCTTTATCTCAGAGATTTTGTTCCAAACTTAGGTGGCATGTGGAGAGATTGGCCTAGGCTGTACCCTTTGAAATGATGGAGGATGGAAAGACAAGCAATAATATCCTGTTGCCAACTCTGCCTTGCTGACCATGGTGGAGGGATAGTGAGGAAGATGGCTTCTTTGAAGAAGCTAGTGTCACTGGCCTCCCTGTCCTGAAGCAAAGACTGGCAGGGGATACAGATTTTTGTGCCTTTCCCTGTCTCCTCCCTGCGTTTGTGTGTCCTTGTTGCAAACACTTCTCCCTTATTGAGAGTTAAAATTTCAGAGATGAATTATTAAAGAGAGTTGTCAATCATTACTCCACACAGCATGATTACAGGAGAGACCATGGCTTCTTCTGTCTTTGATTACACAGTCACAACAGATCATAATGGCTTGATCTTCTTCAGGCTGGGCATTGTCCAATTTAACTGCTCAACAAGTGGACCTAGCTGGAATGAGTGCAGTCAGTGCTTAGAACAGGAGACTGGGCCTTTCTCTCCTGAGATCTACTTCAGCTCTTCTGCTGGTTAATCACCAGCCTGTCTGGTCCTCAGCTTTTCCAGCAATAAATGGGTACAGTATGACTGTTCTGAGCTGGATGTGAGCTTGGGATCCTCTTTCATCATGTTGTTGTCCCTAGACTTCGTACACAGATTGGAGACCCTCCTTTAATTCAATTAGTAGAAGCTTTTTTTGCCTTTTGGAGGACGGTGGTCTTTGTTCTCCACTGCTCCATTGGCGTCCAAGTGGCCATGGGGCGCAGTAGAATGGTTCTTATGAAGTCATAGTGTGGTTGGTACTTTCGTGTCTCCAGGGGAATACTGTGAGAGTTCGTTCATAAACATTTGCAGAGAGATCTGAGTGGCTCTAAGGAGGGTGCTATGGCAGAGCCTATGATTTAAGCCAGATCCTCAGGTGGGGTAAATAGATACTGCTTAAATGAAATCCATGCAGCTTTGCTGATTTATACCAGCTGAGGATGTGGCCCATCTCTTATGGCTATGTTACAAAACCCCAAGAGCAGGGTGGCTTAATGGAAATCCTGACTCAGGCTTAACTTCACAAATAGAGAGAGACTGTGGCTTCTCCTGACCTGATCACTGTGACATAACAGAGTACTGCTATTTAAAATTAATAACACTTCACAAGTTTTCTTACAAAAACAGGCCTATAAAATAGACAATAAAGGCCTAGATTGGTAAGACAAGACATGGTTTTATTTCCTGTTTTTAAAACCCTCTCTTCTTTTAAGCCTATCCTCTGCAACAGACAGCATTTGAATTTTGTGCATGGGTATCTGACGGAGAGATGACTGAGGATTTCTTTGGCAGTTTTGCACTGTTTCACAAGCTGTTTATTTTGGTACCTTAGTACTCTCTCTAAGTTGGTAGAAACCTGTCATGGATGCAAAACAATTGGACGCACTGCCACTGTTCAGCACAGTGCATTTGTGAGTGAGAGACTTTCAAAGGCATAAAAAGAGGAGTTTCAGTGGAAGATGGGTACCTAAGTGTCCTGTCTTGTCGTTGAAAATCTGCCTAAAAGAATCTGGGACCAAATGCTGAGGACCTTCTTTGTGGACTCCCTGTCAGAGTCTGGCTGAATGAGTACTTTAGATCTGCTCCCCAAGAAGGGTATACTCAGTATATAGTACTCATACTTTCCCAACATAGATAAATATAATTTTGTTCCTTTTTATCTCTTGTGTGAACTCTTCTGTGATTTTTGAATGCTTGGTTAACGATTAACAGCCTCTACTCAAGAAGAATAAAATCCATGAGATTATTAGATTAGCAGGTTATTAAAATTGGATTTAATGTAAATACTTGTGGTAAATTCGGCAGGGGAACCAGCTGCTAGGATCTTCATGAGACGTCTCCTGTTACTGGGAGGGAAGGAAATGGTGGGACTGCTAGAACTCTTTGGGGAGGGGATATGTAGGGTTGGTTGTTTATAAGATAGTGAAGGCTGCAGGAAGGATTTCTCCAAAGGAAAGCAAGTTATAGAGGAGAGTTGGCCTGACTTGGTGAAGGCTGTGAAAAATAGAAGAGGCAGGTTCTACCTTTACTGTTACGCCTGTGGAGTTCCTTGTGGAGAAGGGGGCATGGCAGGCTAAAATGCACAGATGTACATGTGGGGCTTATGATGATTCTCCCATAATAAGATTTTTAACACACTACGATTTTTTTGCAAGCTAATCCTCTTATCTACTTCAGATACGTTCTTTCTTTCTCTTGCCTTGGATATTAATCTGCTTTTCAAATATGCTATATGCTTTTGCTTCAGGTTTAACATACCCCAGTGATGAGTAGCTGATTGCAACTGTTTTAGATGGCAGTCACCTGACCAAGTGTACTGTCATAATCTCTTGAAGATAATCACTAAAAATACATCTTCGTTAATCTCCTTTGCTTGGGCAAGAAAAAAATAACAAGGATCAATGAGGACAGTGCACTAGGTAGGAAAGGGCTGCACAGACTCCTTTAGCTCCTGGCTCTGTATGTAGTCATGCCCTCTTTCCCCATCTTAAACAGTTTTGGAAAGCTCTGTGGGTCAGGAAAAAGTGAAGAACTGGTATCGGAGCGAGTGAAGTTCAGGAACTCCATCAGACGGATGTCAGTTATTGAGGACGGGGACATTGCAGAAGTTCTGTATCTCATTCCCAAGCAGTCTATGCTGAAACAGCTGCCCTATTTGAATCCAGATGATTATTACTTGTGTGAACGATTATTTGACAGTCCTGAGGAATTTGGTAAGTGAATGAACCAGGATTGAATCTTAGTTTGTGCTTAGCGTGTGGGTTGAACCATCTCATCAACTTAGCTTGTAATCATCAAGCAATGGGGCACTTTCTGAAAACAGACTTGTGCAGTATTGGATCAGTCCTTGCACTGCACGGCCAAGAGGCTATAACAGGAACTGGTAAATAAACAAGTTCCAACTGTGTTAGTCTAGTTTGGCAAAACAAATGAGGAATCTGGTGGGACTTTTGAAAACTAACAGATTTATTTATTGCATGAGCTTTCGTGAGAGAAACCGGCAAAGTGGGATATTCTCCTGTGAAACCCCATGTGATAAATAAATTTGTTAGTCTTTAAAAGTGCCATAGGACTCCTGGTAAATGGGCTACTGGATTTGAGTACCACAGTTGATGAGTGGCCACACTGAGACTGATTTTTCGGAAGTGTTGAGTACCTGTAATTCCAGCCCAAGCTGAAGAGGGGCTGTGAGGTGTCTCAAGCCAGGGACCCCAAACCAGCATTTGAAGGCTAGTCCAAGAGTTGGACCTTGGGAAATTGTTGGCACTTAGAAGTTTTCTTCTGTTCTTCATCCCAGTAATGACCATGATGATATTTGATTATTCGAAACAGACTTATGATCAGATAACATGGGTTCAGATCTTTCTTTTTTCCAGATGCTGATAAAGTAAGAAATACCCGAGGTCTGTGCAGTGACAGCTGCTTACTATGAGCTCTGAGATAGGAAAGTAGAGTAAAAGTGCAGGTTGTTTTGATCTGTTGCAATGTGCAGCTTGCGATTCTGAAACCTCCTGTTTAGTGAGGGCTTTTGCTGCCTTGTTCACTGATGCTATGTATGATTCTGTAATTCCATTTCAGTAGTGCTGCTGATATGACTACTGAAGAGGTGATGCCTCTCTTATGTCTGTGTTGCAGCTGGAGTGAGCCTCCTACTTCAGGCAGGCAGATTCAGGCTAGTTCCTACAGTACAAATAGCAGTGTGATCACTGAGACAGTGTTGCAGGGTGTTGTGTTTAGGGAGTCAGGCGAGACCAAACTGAAGCCTGAGCCGTGATCTCCACACTGTAATTTGTAGCTTGCCAGTTCTAGCTTGAGTCTGTCTGTCTGAGCTGGGAGGCTCTCACCTAATTACAGTATAAACATATTCACTGGGGTCAGAGTGCTCACTGCAGATTTCAGATACCTCAGTTCAGCTCCTGCCCCTTTGTGTCCTTAAGTGAGCTATTTTGTTCTCTCTGTTTTGATTTCCCATCTGTAAAATAGGGATAATAGCATTTTCTTTACCTCACGGGTGGTGTTTAGATAAAGCCGTTGATAATTTGGAGGTGGTCTGATTCTGCATTGATGGAGGAACCTAGATTAGCACAAATGCCAACATATTAAATATCAAAATTTCTAGTGAGATCTTCCGTATGAGGATACATTAGAAGTATTTGTGTTATCCTGACTCCCATTTTACAGATACCAAAATTGAGCCACAGAGTGGGCGACTTGGCCTGAGACCACACAGGGAGGTTGTGGACACCACTGCCTCCCTGAAATCTCTGCCTGCTATTCTTTAATATTGTTTTCAAAATAATTGCTAGGTGAATTTCTTCTGCAAGTGTGACTTCCTGCAGTATAAAATACTGTGGGTATATCTTAAAAAGGCACCTATCAAAGGGACCAATGACTCCCTTTGCTATTAAATTATTATTTTAAAAGAATGCGGTTGTTTAATACTTACTCATGCCTTAATAAGTCTTTGCAGCTAAGACACACAAATGGAGGTGTGTCCAATGCATGCACTGTATGTGTGTAAAGCATGTCGCAGATCGGTGTTGTTTGATGGTGGTGGGTATCTGACACATGTTCGGTTAATGATGAGGCAGCACTTAGGACTTGGGAAAAAACGTGGAAGAAACTGGATCTAATTTAAAGTGCAAAACTGGTGGCTTGGGATTATGCCTGGGCAGATACCACATATACATTACTTCTGTTCTCTTCAGTGCCGAGAGAATCATGAATTCACTCCATTTCCAGACTGGAAAGGTTTTGAGTAATTAATTTTATTTTTAAAGGGGTATTTCCAACCAAATAATGGTGGGAAAGGTTGATTCGTATTTTAGGTTCACAGTAATTAGAAGGGCATGGAATGGCTGCATTAGTAAGTGATCTGCGGAGCAGGTGACAGTACATATCTGCATGTTGATGTGTCTTTGGGTGTGAGAGTAGAAGTCTACTAGTATGTACTCATGATTCCTGCTTCAAGCATCTAAACTGGATCAAGATTTTGCCCACTTTCCTTGCTCTGAGAATGACAATAAATGCTATGATTGCCTGATTCTCCATCACAGTGACAGAAATTCCCTTCTTCATAATTCCATATGCAAGAAAAAAATCTGTATGTGAATATTTATCATCAGTTGCTTTTTCAACCTAATAAATATTTCCTCTGTAATAACAGTTCTGGCTTTTAACAGCAAGATGTTCAGCTGATTGGATACCATCTGTCACAGCATAGCTGGTCCCTGGACCCATGGATGAGAGCAGGTGAGCCCAGTCCAGCCAATTAAAGAGGACGGCTTACACCGGGGCCTATGGAAGCATCTGGGTGATGAGGGACTGATTCAGACAATCCTGAGGAGGAAAAGCCATGTTGGAGTGGAACAAGCTGTATGCTAGGTCCCTAGAGCAATGCTTTCAGAGAAGTAGCCTTCTGGCTGCTGCTCCGAGAATGGATTAGAGCTGAGCCCGGCTGGGAAGCTGCCTGGAGCTGGAATGCTACATGCTTCTGAGAGGGTTGACGCTGGGACAAAGGGCTGAGTGAATACTGTTTTCTGTTTGTTTGTTAATCTCAGTTAAATAGACCTCCATGCAAAAGATTGGCTGTGGCAGTACATGCATTGGAGGTGGGGAGATGCTTAGTCCTTGTGACACCAACCATAAAACTTTAGAAGAGAGCCAAAGAGCTAGCTGTGTTAGTCAAAGTCAGCAAAACAAACAGAAAGCTTCAAAGAGAAACCAGAGACTTAGAATTCATATGCAAATTTGACACAATTACCTTGGGTTTGAATAGAGACGTAGGCTGGCTTTCTCGTTACAAACAGTGATTTTCACCTCTCTCAACCTCACAAATTTCTGATATGTTGTTCCATGCTGTTTGACTCTGATTTGCTGAAGTAATCTGACCTGATCTTATGACTACACTTCACTGCCTTTATCTTTCCCTCACATGCTATAAGATTTCCATTTTCTAGCATCTGACGAAGTGGGATTTCTTCCATGAAAGCTCATGTGAAAAATAAATTTGTTAATCTAAAAAAGAAAACAAATTGTTGGGAATCCCAAAACTGTTGAATTCCCCTAACCTTAAACTGCAATTTGCTGAGAAATTTTGGGCAAAGCTGGCCTTTGTGATTTGCATGGTGACTCTCAATTCTGCTTCTTCCAACATGGATATGGCCTAGAGAGGAAAATTGTGGCCATCTTTAGCAGATCTGGAAGTCTGTTGTATGCTGGTCATTGTCTTCTGGTGTTGGGAAGTGTATATGCCAAGTGGCTGCATATGGTGGCAAAGCTTTTAACTTTGCAAGCAGAGAAAGAGCTGATTTTAAAATTCTGTTATTTTGGCTGTGTTCTGCATGGGTGCATAGCTTTATGACATTTAACGATGCCCCTAAATAACCTGATAGCGGAGAAGGTAAAGTTTGCAACACCTATGTGTCATTCCAAATAATCATTGCATTCTGGGTAATCACAGGGTTTTTTTAGTACTTAATTTTTAACAAAAATGTGCATTTTTGGTAAAGAATGAGGCTAAATATGTGAACTGGGTGTGAGATGTTAAGATCAGTTTGCCTTCGCTCTGCCAAAGCCCCAGTAGTTCATGGCAGGTACTTCTGGAAACAGCTTTTTAAAACAATCAAAGGTCCTTTTAAGACAGCCTTTATAACAGGAAGTTAATCAAGTAAATGTTTTAATAACCTACATGATGGATCTTTATAGAAACCACAGAGACTTTTGCCAAATTATTCCATTTTCTTCAAAAGTACAGACAAGCAACTAAGAACGTATAACAAGCAAGGTGTCCTGTATCACTTAAAGACTAACAAATTTATTTATCATATGAGCTTTTGTGGGAGAAAATCCCACTTCATCATACACTTTGAAGACGGGGGAACTTACAAAATGAGAGGAAAATAAATGCAGGAAAGTGTAAATCATGGGAACAGGTCGCACTGTAACAGCAAATCAAAGCAGTTGTAAAGCTTCAAACACTGGGGAACAGGCTATAGAGGAAGATGAGACCAAATCACCTGTTGTAATGAGAAAAAAAAAAAAACAAAACCTAAGGTCCTCATCTAGCCCTGAAGGCAAATACAATAAATAAATTCATTAGTGTTTAAGTGTCACAGGACTCCTTGTTAGTTTTGCTGAACTGGACTTTCACAGCTACCACTTTGGAACAAAGCATGTATAGGTAATCAAGCAGGCACTACATGACTGTGGATTTACCTTAGTTTCAGCCATTTAGTGTGCAGTGACAGAATAGCTGGACTGGGATGAATCTCTAGCACACACAGCACAAGCAGCTGTAGGTCACCATTTGCCCCCATGCACTTTATTGGTGCAGCTGTCCCAGTGGGCTGGCCACTGATGGCTGAAATACCCAGTGCTGGGAAAGCGAAGAATGATGGCCCTGGCCATACGCTGGTATCCATTACATAGTGTAGATCCTGCATAAATCCTCTAGGTCTGAGTTTCTGCTGCTTTATATCTTGCACAGTTATTTATACTCTTGAAAAGCACAGCCATTTTGTTGTGGTAATGTTTCCCACCCACTTTGCACTCTTGGAAGTGACCATGGGAGGCTTTGTGTAAAGTATCTGGTTCTTTGAGGCTAGTTACAGTGGTGTACTTGAGATGAGCATCTTGGACAGTCGGAACTGAGATGGTGAAATGAATATTAGAAAATAGAAACTGCACAATATTTTCTGTCCTGATTCTTGAGGTTGCAAGAAACGTCAAATGCAAAAAGGGCAGGAGGCTTTTTCTTAGCCCATGTGCCTTGAGGTCAGTGTTACAAGATTTTACAGTTTAACTCTCTGGCTGGAAGTCACTATGCATCTATGCTACTGTTTTACCCTTACAAACCTAGTTTAGAAATTACCTTGTCCAACATATTTGGCTTTATACTAAATATTGCATGAATCTTTCATGGCAAATGGAATGAAATTCATTGGGAAAGGGTCTGTTTCTCAGACGTTTAGAAGGTCTGTTGGTGTTCTAGTGGGATGTAGTCACCTGCTTATGTAGAGGATTCAGTGGACCATGAGATCAGTAATAGAGTTTGGGACATATTTCCCTTTTAAATGACCAGTTCAAACCACTCCCATGTTTGTCATGATCAAAATCTGTTTCTGCATGATGGCTGCCCAATGATCTGTGTGAAATGGCCTTGCACTGTTTCCTAGTGTATGGCTTCAAATTGTAGAAATTATCAACCAAATCTATCTCGCCCTTGGCATTCTCAACCAAAATATATCTCCACTTTGGCATTTTCAGGTCTTGAAGGCTCATCTAGTTTTCCATCCACCAAGGGTTTAGGAAATCTGGGTGGCGTAATGTGAAATGGCTTGTTCTTGTCCAGTAATTGAATTGTACTGGGGCAGGCCTAGAGAATTAAGCCTCTCAGTCAGGGAATGCTTTAAATTTTGCTTTATAAAATTGGTAAATATGCACTTAATTTTCCTATAGAAGCTGTTAGTGAAAGCCTGGGAATACTGTACAAGCACTGCAACCTTCTTGTTACTGAATAGAGTCAGTTACTTACTGTATTTTCATCTACATTCCCCTGTCTCTTCTATGTCACCAGGAGATGTTTAAAGCTTAAAGTGAACATTGTAAAAGCCTACTTTTTTTTTTCCTGACTTCCTTTCATAGCACTGTTCCTCTCTGCTGTTAGGATAAAGACACCTTGACTTATGGCTAGGCCAGTCCCACCATCATCCCCTTGTTGTTGTAACTCATCCTTTACTACAATCCACACGCTTAGCTTCGCGAGAGGGATGCTGTTGTAGAGTGTGGAATGCAGTGCCTAGTGGAGGCTTTACTGAAAAGTGATTATTTTCCTGCTGACATCACCAGTTAAAGCTCAGCTGGCTTTTCAGGGCTTTGCTGTAGCGTTAGTGGCAATGTGCTGAAATGTAACGTATAAAGTTATTTTGGGGAGATGGAGGGATGAGCATGTGGCAAGTGTGAGAATAACAGAGGCAGACTTGGGAATCTAAAGAGAGGGAGATTGCATCCTGGGAAATGAGGCTCAAGCTAATGTGATTCTAGGGAGTTTGTGAAATAAAGCCAAGATGTAACAGTGAGAAAATCAAGATCCAAAGGGGTAGCCATGTTTGTCTAGTTCAGTAAAACAAACAAACATGGAGTCCTGTGCACTGAAAGACTAACAAATTTATTTTTTGCATGAACTTTCCTGGCAGAAAGGAGTCTGTGTGGCAATGTAGGCTGAAGGCCAGCAAGGGCCCCGAGAGAGGGCAAGAGAAGCCCAAAGCTGAAAGGGACCTGAAAGAGAATCAGATCAGACTCTGAGACTGATGCACAGTCACTTGTGTGTGCATTTCAATGCTTACTGTCACTTGTGCACACCATGATCACGCTTTCATGGTCAACCCTTTTTTGTGTGTGTCCATGCTGAGTGCCGTTCAGATGCAAAAGGGCCATGTACCTGCAGATTCTGTCCTCATGCACATGACTTGCAGGGGGAGAAACTAGAAATGAGTTGAGGCTGTTTGGACAATTTGGCCCAGACAGGCTTAGAAACTTGCTGTGTTAATGTAGAATGGTTAGTCTGAGCATGTGTGCGTGCTGCCATCAGTGCCAGTTTTGAATGGGGTGGATGGACCTGTAGACAGACAGATGCTATAAGAGGATCAAAAGGGAGGAATCCCTGGAGACTGAAGGTAGAACAGTGGGGAGCCAGTCAGAGGATTGGAGTGGTGCGTACAAAGGAGAGGAGGAGCAAGGGGGAATCTGAGGGAGGAAAGAACAGCAGTGGGTAGGGATTGAAGGGGTCCATAACAGGAGTAGAGTAAGACAACGGGTTCTGAATTGGGGTGGGGAAGGGGTTGAAGGTGTCTGAAATGGTAATCACAATGCAGGGTAGGGATGGATTATAAGGGACTACTATCCTCAATAGGAATTGGCTTCCTGTAGTCAGGACAGAAAATCCAATTTTAGAACATTAGCTGATGCGTGAATCTGTGTCTACCTTTATTATATTCTAGGGACTGACAGGCCAGTGTGCTTTCCCATCGAAAAGATTTTTTCTTGCTATGCCATAGCAAGAAAACTGAGGGGTGCAATCTTCTTGTTGTCAGTTCCAGGCAGAAATTTAGCAAACAGAGAATGGTATTGTTTTTGCCTCCCCTTACTCCCAGGCTTGTGTCTGAAAGACAAGTGAAGAACTCCCTGGAGAGCATTGCCTCTCTGTCACTGGCAGCTGCAGTGATCAAAAAGGAGGAATGAAGACACAGGTCTCTTCTGTTGTGGAGAAGAAAAACTACCTGGTTCTAGAGGAGTTTAGGCTGTTGGAGCTTTTCACTGGGGATAGGTGTATGTACTTCTGACACCCTCTTTTTAACAGTGACCTGTCATCATGTTGGGTCTCATAAAGCTGAGCACGGGTGAACTAGTCTGTTCTGGGAGAGAAGAAAGGAAAAGGAAAGTCTGCCAATAGTGTTCATTTAGGAGGTGGTGCCCTTTCCTCCATGCTCGCACTGAACTAGTGCCCCACTGTGATGCTAAACGGTACAGAGCTCTGTTTGGAGACTTTTAAATGAGCTGTGAAACTGAGGTCCTTCTTGCATGTCATTATTTCAGATCCTGTGGGCCTTTTTAACTAGAGTTGTGGGGGGTCATGCATGGTGACCTAACCCAATTCCAGTTTGGGGAATTGTATTGTTTCACTTTGTAATTCCTCTCTAGAGTTCCAGTGGATACAATAGCCTTCCCTGTTTTTCCTGGGCTGATGTGCAATATTTCTGTGGAGACTCCCAAGATTATCACATCCTGTGCTGACCTTGACAGAGCGCTCCTAGGAGTTACTCTTACTCCCTGGAGAGAAGGTGTATTATGTGCCCCTCCTTTTCTCTTTCTTGGTCTCCTCCCCCTGCCTTTCCACATCTCTGGAGTCTGTTTGCGGGTACCTTACAGGGCTGTTGCACAGAACAAGGGGCCATGCATGGTGAAAACTCTATACTAATACTTCAATAAAAACACTCTTGACCCTTCCCCATAGTGCCTTTGATATTGCTCTTAGCTTTTAAACAGCTAGGACTTGCACACAAGTGATATTTATTGGTAGATAATGTTCTTTTTTTCTAATAAGGAAACTGTTCTGTTTAAATTGTCCTTTCACTTGATAGTAGTTGAATGGAAGTTTAACGCAGTTGCTATTTAAATTGTGAAAGTGACTGTGATTCATAGATTATAGCTGCGATAAATCTGGCCCTGGCCTCTCAAGTGCGCATGACGCACAGTTTCAGAACAGACTCTTATGTTGTCTGAATGCAAAGTGAGGATCTGACTCCAAGTATATGTTAGTAGCGTTCTGGACCTAGAAAACTCTGCAGCGGGACTTCTTTCAAGTGCACTGATGCATTATGAATATATTTGTTCGTTAACAAATAAACCTTCAGAAATCCAATGGTGGTTCATTGAAACCAATTCTCTATCTTCTGTTAGACTAACAAATTTATTTATAAATAAATGTATAAATAGATAAATCCATTAGACTTTAAGTGCCACAGGACTCCTTGTTTGTTTTACTGAACTAGACTACCGGTAACACGGCTGCCCCTTTGGATCTTCTGTTAGGTGCCATATATTTTGATACAGTTTCAACACTAGTGGCACCACATTTTTGTATCCAAACTTTTCACCTCTCTGTAACCCTCTTGGCTTCCTGCATTTTGCATTGGTTGCCTCCTTTGTAACGGTTCAATTGAGACTAATTTGTTTAGTAACACTTCAGTGGTTTAACTTTAATCTGCATTAGCATTGCATGGTTTAGAGCAACCCGTTCACCGCTGTGGGGTTCCCTTCTACGTGTTCATCTAAATTCTTTGTTGACTATTTTATCCCATAACTGAGAGCAGCAGCACTGGCTGTTCCTGCTATTACTGGATGCTGATGGGAAAGATTAGCCAAATCGGCTTTGAGTAGAAAGAAATAATTAAAGTTGTATTTTTATCTCCTTTGAAGCTATAAATACATGTGTGGCATGAACAGCGTGAATATTTTTGTGGGGCATGTACGTGAAGATGGTGTCTTTGCCTTAACTCCATAATGCCTAGGACTCTGAGTGCAGTCCACGCTGACTGGAAAGATCATCAAGTGCTAACTCTACTCTCATTGCTATTTTCAGGGACTCTTGCTTTTGTTTTGTTTTTTAATTCAACCTTCCCCTCCTCTGCTGTCAATCCCCCAGCATACAATCTGCATAAATGGAGGGGCGGGGATGCAACCTCCATCCTGGGCATGGGTTAAAATAAGAGGGAATAGAGTTAGATGTAGCTCCTGCTCCTCTGCTAAAAACAAATAGAGAGCTCCCTATTCACAATTTCCCTGGTGTGGAGGTTCTCAGCATCACCAGAGCTCTACCTCTCCGCAGGGGAAGTGAAGCTTACTGAGCAGCAGAATCTGACCTAAGAGCAGGGAGAAATTGGTGCCTGGCTGAAGTTCCTGGTGCTGTATCCTTATCCTCTAGTTCGTAGATGAAGAATTAACAGCCCTGGATGGGAGAAGAATAGGATGGGAATTGACTATCTTTCTCCTCTCCTCTGGACATATGTCCCCAGCCAGCTACAGTGTGGAGTCAGGGAAAGAAGGACAGGAAGCAAACTGCCCTCCCCTTCCCCTGCTTTCTGCCCTTTATACAGAGGGAAGAAGGGAACAAGGACCAATACTGCCCTTGCTGCCTCCTTATCCTTGTAAGAAGAGGAAGAAGGGAACAGACTTTCTGGGTTTGGAACATTAAGATCACACCCTATTTGGTTCTACATTATCTTGTACTATATTGCACCTTTTCATGTTTTCAGTCTGTAAGCTTCTGTGAGCAGGATCTTTGTTCAGCTTATCCACTATACAATATGAGACAGGCTGCACCCCACATCCAATGCAGTGTGTGCTGTGACATCCCCCCCCAATTCATCCCCCTTTGCCAGCTGACCACTCACTCCTGTGTCAGTCCACTCCAGCCTCTCATGTGCAATTGGTCCCAAGCAGTGGGTGTATGCCCTCTGCCTACTTGAGGGATGGTCGCCAAATAAGGACCTCCAGCCCCAACTACCGCACCAGGAGCCACTGTTTTACAGGGATTAGGACTCACTTCCAACCACCCTACCTTCAAGTCCATCCATTTAACAAAGAAATGGATTGTGCCCAGCCTTCTTCACCCTCACCTTCTAAAGACCACACAGCTTTAGATTAAATAACTACTGATTTATTGATCAGATTACATTTCTAAGAGAGAATATGGCCAGTCAAGGCAGAATTGTAATATAAATGAGTCAAGAGTAACCAGAGAAATAAAAGGTAAAACCCACATGCTCACCTAGTACCTCTACCTAAACTGACTTCATAGTCCAGATTTATGCTCAAGATGGTCAGCTGCTAGATGTTTGTGCAGCTAGTCTCTGTGTGAGACCAGGCAGAGCCCAGATCTTCCTTGAAATTGTTTCAATGTGGAGATTCCCAGGAAAAAGGCTGCAAATCCTCCCAAGTGTCTCACTCTGTTTCCAAACCCCCTCAAGCCCTCCCTTTCTGGGCTGAGGTGATCTCTTTGTCTGGTCTGAGCCAGAGATGTCAATTAGTATATCTTCATTGCCTCTTCCAGGTGGTTGCTTGGTCATAGCTGTGGCTGTTTACATGGTGCTGGAAGAGACTTTCTGTCTGTCTCCCACCCCCCTGAACCATGGAAAACATGTTACATCTCTGTGCACACGCGTGATGCTACAGGAAACATGTTATCATAGTATCATGTAGAATGGCTTATGAACATCCATAAAGAAACCTTGAATGGCATAACTGGCATAAAAACATGAAAACATAAAAATTACAGTGCATAAGTGAACAGAAAAATCATATAGATCAAAACCCACGGTGCACAGATGTGCATCTCATGACACAGTAAGTACCTTGTACTGTACATCTACAGTATATATATACAGTGTTATATAAATAAAAAGTAGTGCCTCTGATTTTATTTTGATCCTCTAATCTTGCCTAGGATGATCAGGTGTTTAGGCTGCTGGGCAGGGACTTAAGACCTCAAGATGAGCTGCAGAGTTTTGACATGATCTTGGTTAAGTCACTCAGTCTACTCTTTAGCTGGGGCTGGATGAAGGCCTGGTGGGCCCAGGGCTGCCCACTGTAGCAAACCCTCCCCACCATGGTGTTGCCCAGCCTGTGTGCAGGGCAGGGTGGCCCAGCCTTACCTGGCAGGTGCTGGGGTTTGGGACTGAGGGGCTCTGGGGCCCATTGCCCAGCTGGTGCTGTGAGGGGCCCATGGCCTGAGGCTGCAGTCTACAGAGCTCTTGCCCCACTCCCAGGCTGGCTGGTTTGGAGCAGACCAGCCAGTCTGGGGGTAGGGCAGGCAGGGCAATGTCAGGCAGCAGCAGCATGTCATTTGGTCATGACTGTATTTTGGTGGTGCCATGGGGCCCCCCTTTAGACTGCGGCTCAGGGCTGCAGCCCCTGAAGCGCCTGCCTTGATCTGGCCCTGCCTATACTTTCCATGTTACAAATGGATATAAGACTTCCTTACCTCATGGAGGTATTATGAAGATAAAATCCATGGATTATGAGGTACACTGATGATATGGTGAAATAAGCCATACAAGTACTTTGGTGGATGAACTATTCCTGATTCATCTACACCATTAAAATCTATCCTTTCATCCTCCCCCTTGGCAGTGCTTACTTCTCTCTTGCCTAAATTGCGGCAACTTTCATCTGTTAGGTCTCTCCATTTCTAGTCACTCCACTTGAGTCCATCACATATGGTGATTGTGGTCTTTTGGATCCATATGCAGATTTTGAATACCACAGAACTCAAATCAGTGATTTGTGGGTATTCGTGTTTTGGGCTCATGTACTGTGATATAATCTCCCAGGGGAAAGAAAGCAGCCCCCATCACTTGGAACAATGAGAATTTGGCAGCACCATCCAAATATATAAGGTATGGCAGTAGGCTAGATGACCTTACGGGTCTCTCTGGATTGCAAAACTGCATTACTGTCTTTTAGAGGCATATAATAAAGGTTAATGCTGTAGTGGGATCTACAGCTGTGTCTCTCAGAAACTTGCAAGCCCTAGGAAGACTGAAGAACTTGGCTCCATTCCCTAACAATTTACTGATCAGTGCAAAGTTTGCATCGATCTATTCTGCTGTGCCTTCCCTGAGAAGTGACTGTCCAGCTAGTCAAATAGTTGGTGGGGAAGCTTCAGATCAGGTAAAAGGCCTAATTCTGCTCAGCATTGCACAGGTGTGAACTTGAAGAAAGTCCACTGAAGCCAATGACAGCTCTACTCGAGTTGGTGGAGTTACTCTCCTTATGCCACCATCTGACTGCTTGTATCAGAGAGAGATGATGTGCTGCTTGGTCATGTAACAGATATGGTTAGGGAGAGGGAGTAAACTGCCATTGTGGGATGTGCTCATCAGTGGCGTCACTGGTGCTGGGCATGAGGGGGCTCGAGCCCCAAGTCCCAGCGCCAGGGCCCCAGGTCTGCTGCCAGGCTGCCCATTGTCTTCCCCAGCCCCATCTGCACCTGGGGGTCTGGGGTTGGGCCGCTCGCTGCAGGAGCCCAAAGTGGGCCCTGCCCATGTCCCTGGGCAGGATTGGGTCTGGGCCCTGAATCGGTACCAGGAGGCGTCGTGGCGTCCTGGCCCTCGGTATTTTCCTGGGCCGATGTTGCTCCTGGTGCTCTTGAGGAACTGGAGCCAGAAAATGCTTGTTAATAAAGCTCAAGAATGTTGAAATTATAGACTGATGTGTTTAGGGCACTGGACCATTGCAAGCGCATGATACCCCTGTTGGCCTTAATGTTTTACCTCACAGTTGGCAGGCGCAGTTAAGCTAGGACAATAACAGAGTGGGTCACCTTCCATGTAAGAGCACAGAGGATTTTGTGCTTGGAGAAAGCAGATATTTGCCAAAGACTAGATTTCATAGCAGTCTTGACTCTTAATAGACTTGGGCCAGATGATGGTTCAGCAGTGTTTGTTGTCAAAACAGTGTTAGCCTGGCTTTGCATCAAATGTTCAGTTAGTTCTCCCCGCCCCCACCACCGATGTTGTTTAATAAAATACCCTCCCCCCCCCGTTCTGATTACTGGCTCATCGTTTAGCAAACAAGTGACGTACGTCAGTTTTGGAAGAAATCGTGGAAAAATCTTGCACTGGTATTTAGAAACCATTGTATCATCTGTAGGGAATGAGAGCAAGATAAAGGTTTTGAATGCCAGCTCTCGCAGCAAGAAAAACAGTCTGAGATCCTGGTTAACCAATTGAATTTTTCTTTTTGCATGCACTATTTTGTGTGAAGGATGCATTGGTCTTTCCATGTTAGTGGAAAAGAACAGTCTGGATTCCTTGAACAGGTATCATATTAAGGAGACAATAGTCATTTTAAAATCTCATTTTTATCTGAATTTTTGTGTTTCCAGAATTGCTAGTCACTCATCCTTGTTCTCCCATTGAAACAGATTCTGAGAAGTTAGCATGGGTCCTTTGTAGCCACAGAATTAAAACAATGGGATTAAAAACAAAAACCATGCAGACATAAATGTGTAATGCATTTGACTTTGTTTACCATATCAGTAATTGATATTGTTGCCTTGACTCAGGAGCAAATTACTTGACTCCTGATCTCTCCAGTGTAATTTACTACAGTATATGTTTTAAAGCTAGTTTTTCCTTCCTGTTAAAGGCTAACTTTGCAGTTTTCTCTGGCTCTGAGAGCAAGTGGGAATCCTTCTTTGCAGCTATGGGTGAGATGAAATACAGCAGTGTTTATCTCTAGCACATGTGAAAAATGTGGGTAAGGGACTGCAGGAACAAAAAGTCCAGATGCCAGCAGCTAGCTGACATGTCAGCAGCTGCTAAAGTGGGAATGAATGATGATTGTTGATGCAAACCTTCCGAGAGTGTCTAAAGGTCACAGCAAAGGGTTAATCATAGCCCTGTGTGTAGCACCTTCTGGCTTTATGTAGCATAGCAGAGCTAGTATTTATGAATGGAGGTCAGGCATGCCACTTTCAAGACCTGCTTTTCTATCTGTTTACAAAATACTGTGTGATTTAAGAACAGAGCTAGGCTGAATTGCAATCCACAGTGCTCTGTGATATGTCAGAAATGTGACTTAATGCACAGTATGTTGGTGCTCAAGGGGTTTAGCCCATCTTCACCCACAGAGAAATCAGAGCTATTATTAGAAACAGAGTGAGTCATGGAAGCAAGAATGCTGAACTCCTTGGGCTGTAACCCTCCTGCACATGAGGGAGCTAACAATAGAAGGCCAGCCTGGATTCATTAGGTAATAGGCTTTTTTTCCCCATCTATTTCCCAACCCGTCTTTTTAGTTAAATAAAGAATTAATTGACTAAGAAATACCAAGTCGGAGCTGAGAGAGAAATTAAATGAGACAGCCTTTCCATTGCTCTGTGTGTGTGAGAGAAACAGGGAGAGGGAAAGAGAGAGATGCACACAAAACACATAAAACATTTGCAGTAAATAAAATCTCTCATGGGTTGTATGGTCTGATTCTCATTTTCCAAGACGGGTCAGCCATCTGCTGCTCTGTCTGAGTGGTGCTGCATGCAGGACCAGATTAAGGGGTCCAGGGCCCCAGGCTGCCCACTTTTGTGGGCCCCGACCCCAGCCTGCCCCCCAGCTGCAGCCCGGCTGGGGGTGGGGCAGGGCAGTCCAGCTGGTGCTGGGGGGTGAGGCTCAGGACTGAAGGGACCCCGGCAGCATGGTCCAGTGATGCTGCAAGGGGGGGGCAGGGTCCAGGTCCCTTGGTCGTGGTGCAGCAGGGGGGACAAGGGGTCCAGGGCCCAGCCAGCCACTGGGGGGGCCCTGGCACCAGAGGCCATGGTGCTCTTGCCCCACAGGCAGGCCTGTGGGGGCTTGGCTGGGGCCAGATTTTATTGGGACCACGGGGCCCCCACTTTAGGACAGAGCCCTGGGCTGCATCCCCTAAAGCCCCTGCCTTAATCTGTCCCTGGCTGCATATCGACCCTTTACATCAGGGGTCTCAAGAACATGGCTTGTGGGCCGCATGTGGCCCCTAAAGCTATTTCCTGTGGTCTGCAATGACACTATTGTTACCAGTATTTGCAATATCATTGTATGAAAAGGTTTCAGTGGTGCGGCCCCTGGGGTCTGGGCTAATGTACTAGTCATCATGCAGCCCTCGTGGTGATTTGAGTCTGAGACCCCTGCTTTACATTAACTCTTTTTGTCCTCTAAAGTAAAGGCTTTGGGAAGGAATTCACTTATGATGCATGGCCTGAGTTCCAAGCCAGTTTCAGCTCTCCAAAACCAAAAATGTGGTTTAACTGAGTGCATAACTGGGAACCAAGAACCTTGAGTTTTGAACCCAGCTCCTCCACAAACTTCCCCTTTGTATCTGGGCAAATTGCTTAACTTCTTAACCTCTTTTTTCCCCTCCTCATTTGTAAAAGAGCGTTCTAAAATTTACCTTCCTGCAAGGGGTGTGGTAGAGATTAGTTAATATTTGTAAAGTGATTTTTGGATAATTGCAAATTTATGAATAAAGACCTCTGAGGAAGGAGAATATGATATAGCAGTACAAAAATCATCACACGTTCCCTCCATCACAAGATTGGCTTAAAATCATGAGGTTTTTTAAAAAGTATATTTTTGTATTTATTTGCATTCTGGTTTTTGAGTCACTGGGCATTGTGTTTTATCATTATCATTAGGCAATAAATATGATTATGGATTTATGAAGAATGCAGCCCAGTTATGCTAGGTGATGTACAAACAATTTGTGCTTTATTGTTTTATTACTTATCGTCTTAATGACCATCCTAAGACCACTGCTTGGTTAGTGCTGGAAACCGGGTGCTTGGAAGACTAAACATTGGAAAACCAGATCCATTATCTGTCAGCACTCAGCCTGCAGTGCTGTTGAACAGACAGAGGTGTGTGTTGGGGAAATGGATAGGTGGTTTCGCTGGTTAAGACATCAGTTTTTTGAGCACTTGAAAATTTTTTCATTGTTTTTTAAAGACGGATGTAACAAGATTTGGAGCCCTTGTATATCATACCTCCAGAACAGAAGGGTGACTCAGACCCATTCCAAGAAATTTTGCTTAAAGAACATTTTGAACTCTGCTCCAAAACCTAGTTGCCCTCAATATAAACCAGTAACCTGTCTGGTTTTGGTGAGGTTTGACTAATTTTTTTTTTTAACAGCATTGTCTTTCCATCAGAGTCGTGATGTAGAGTTGATGTGCCCACTTTGCACTGATCTCATTTGACTATTCCATTGTATGTTGTAATGAAAAGATCTTAGGAGAACATCTCAGAGCCTCTTTTTTGTCTGGATACTAACATCCGAGTCTGTTTTTAAAACGAAAACAGAAGTGGGTGAACAGTGCTTGTCAAGGAAAGTCCACTCAGTTGTCACTTCCCACTTGTTAAGTTTCCAAGGACCTATGTGCTTTTTCAAGCCTCTGACAAAGTGGAATTTTCTCCCATAAAAGCTCGTGTGATAAATACATTTGTTAGTCTTTAAAAGTGCCACAGAACTTGTTTGTTTTGCTGAACTAAGTAATGCGGCTGACCCATTGGAATTCGTGCTTTCTCTGACCTTTGGGAGGAATTCCCCTAAAGTTCAGAAAAACTAGCTCATTCTCCTCCTTAAAACTTGCTGACAATTAGGATGGTGGTATGCTAAGACCATGACCTGTCATGCTGGCCAATATTCTTTCCTTATACTTCCCCATCTGTCTGTATCCATCTATTGTCTTTGTTCTTATACTTAGATTTTACGCTTTCTAGGTCTTTTATCTGTTTGTACAGTTCCTAGCACAAGGAAGTCCTGGTCCATTTCTAGGGCTCCCAAGCACTAATGCAATACAAATAATAATAATCCGCACTTGTCCAGGATTCATCTTGCGTTGACTCCTGGTTCTGTTTGCTTCAAAGGAAAAATAATAAGCTAGTGGCTATCTAGTTTGCAATTTGAACAGCTCCCCAAGGATTCCTCATTGCTCCTCACATGCAATCTGTTATTTGTCACTTGGGGGAATCACTGTGTTGCCAAAGCTGTTCTGTTTGGCAAGAAGTGGTGGAAGGGTGGTGTCAGTGACTAGAGATTAGGGACGGTGGAATTTTGCATTTGTCACACACCAGCAGCTGCGGCAGGTTGCTCAGCAGAAGGGGCAGAGTCCACAAGCACGAAGGGACTGACATTAGTAAGAGTGAAAGGAGCAGAGAGGGAGAGAATGAAGAGCTAGGAGGCACAAGAAGAGAGATCGTGACGAGAAACCAGACTATCAGATTTTGTGGAAAACCTTACCAAGAAAGAGACTGCTCTGGAATACACTGCCTCCTGCCCCCCCACAGCCTTTTTTTTCCATCACAGCCAAACATCGCTGGAAGGGAAACATATGTGTTTGTAAATTACTTCAGTTAATCCCTGCTGCCTCTGCTACAAAAGAGGATTTATCTGCCATGGTGAAAGAAAAAGGTAATTTACTTGTACGGGAGTTGAAATGATTTCATATGTCAGCCATGATCGCCTAAGTTTAAACCTTCAAGGGATGGGGTAAAGTTATGATTCGATGACTGCTTTTTTTTCTCTATATAGCCTCATGCCAATAACTTATGTGAGTTGCATTAAGCATTTTTGTATCTATTTCCCCTGTAGTAGGATCTGGCACATGCCTTGTTTCAAGTGGTTGTCCTGCTTTGTTGCTGGTAAATTCTTTTTTGTAAATGTCATCTGACTTCTGTTTTCTACCCACTGTTTTGTTTTATTTTATACAATTCCCAGAGGTTTTTTCTGCCACCAAATGTATTAATTTAAAAATGTAAATATAAATGGAATATTATCCCAGCCAGCAAGTCCTGGACACAAGGGAGCATGTCCTTGGAGTTTCTTTTTGTATAGAAATGTGTTGTTTTGTAAAGGGTTTTCTTGTGTGTCTGGATTTTGCAAGATATAATGAAGACATCACATTTAATTAACTTCAGTGACATCTTAAAGCTGCTGCTCAAGCAAAACACAGACTTGGAGTCAAGGATGCTGGAATAATTTTTAGGGGGAGGGGTGTGGTGAGAGCCTTTGAATCAAAATGTAAACGCAATTTATAATGGACTCCACTTAAAGCCAAGGGGTGTGTCAACACCCCTTCTCCCCCCATACCACCACCCTACTAGTTCCAGCATCTATGATTAAAGTAGGAGAAATCATGGTATTGGCTGAGGAGGTCTGTGTCTATTGTTGCATTATAGTGGTATGAAAAATACACTCTAAATTCAGATATGACTCATGAATTGGAGTTAATTTTGAACTTTAATATCTTAATAAGTGGATTCATAGACAGCAACATAAGGCCTCAAAGAAATCTCTACATATTACAAAGAGAATCTATCTAATTTTCCGCTGTTTTTAAATCTCTGTAAAAAGCACAATGGACAAACTATAATGCAGGAAAGGAGGCTAAGTGTCAAATTAGGTTAATAATTCAGTTGATTTTCACCTCCTTAAAATCTTAGCTGAAAACTTGAGGTGACAGACAACATGATTTAAGGGATCTTAACCTGTTCTGTCATACCAGTGTGGTCAAACCACTGTATAGTCTGGCATTTTTCTGGTCATTTGACAGACCCTGCTTAAGAGAAGCCCAAGTCTGGAATGACAAGTACGGGCTGTGGGTCAGATTTGAGGTTTGTTATGTGGGTATCCTCACCCTCTCTCTAGTATTAGTAAACCAGAGGTGACAGCAAGTGGTCAAATCCTGCTGGGGACAGTTCTTCCCTTCTTCTTTCTAGCAGAGGTAAATGGAGTTTTGTGCAGATTAGCATATACGGAGATTGAAATTAAATTTTAAGAACTGAGGTGCTGTCTGGTCTAAATGTGTAGCACTTTTCATAAAACTTCTTGTGTAGATGGCTAAAATTTCCCGTCTTCACCCCCACTGATTCCCACCTTGCTGAATTCTCCAACCTAGAAGTGTTTGCAATTAGCAGAGCTGTGTAAATGCAACTTTGTTTTTTTTTGGGGGGGGGAGTGCTGTGTAAATGACCAGCCATTAATTTTTACTAAAGAGAAGGGAATGCTGCTAGTGTAGTAAAAGGAGAATGCAGTATGTCAAAAATGTCCGGCAGGCTACTTGAGAATTTAAATCTTTTGATTTCCCACAGAGTCCAAGACAATGTTTTCCCAAACCTGTTAGTGCTGTTTTAAAATAGCTAACATGCATTCAGTTTGAGTTTTAGAGCAAAATAAAGTGCTAAATGTTTTCTTCTGAGTCCAAGTGAACATCTACCACTGAGGTCACATTGCTACAAGTTGTGAATGGTCAGTAGCACTTAGTATCTCCCCACATTGTCCCCCATTATTTTTTTGCCTTGCTATTTCAGACAGTTACTACCAAAACTTCCTCTCCCCGCTCCTCCACTTTCCCTGTTTCATCCAGGACGTCACGAGATCCTGCTAATTTGGAGCTGGTACAAATGCCGCTCTAATGTTGCCCCACTGCATGTTGACATGCTAATATAGTATGTCTGATACCCTCTCTTTCAGCCTTTACATGAGTCGCCCCCTTTTTAATGTGTCTAAAATTCTGCCAGTTTACTGCCTGGGAACCCATGTTGGTTCACAAACAGTCGAGCAGGAGCTAAAGAGGCTAGTTTCACCTAAAAATATGCAATCTCAGTTCACTGAAGTGCAAACCAGTTGGTTTTTAGCACATTAGCATGCTCTTCATTGTGTTCATAGTGTAGAATGATTTCAGTATGTGTCTGGTCAGTTCAGATATGATCACTGAAAGAGATTGAGTCCACGCTGCTGTTCTTCAGTCACCAAATGACTGGCTGAATTATGATTGACTGACATTACATTTTCATCCATCTGAATGTGCATCTGTCTGCTTCCGATTACAGGCTCTTATTGATCTAGTTTACTTGACCAGATTGTTACTCTATTTCACTCAAGGACAACTTGCCCCTTCAGTATCCAATAATGAAAAAACTTAACCTCTTAGCATCCTTGTCAGTCAGTATTTGCTTTTCAGAATATCCACCTGTCACTCCACAATCTAAAAACTTTATTGTGCAGTGTAAACTACGTATTACTTTTGAATCTAGTTTTGTGGTAATTTCTAGCTAGGTGCTGGGATATAGAACTAGAGTAAGTGCTACTGTATTGAGGTTTGAGTCTGAATTTTGAGCTTGAGGGCAAAATCCTCAGCTGGTATAAAATAGCCTAGCTTCAGTGAGAGCGATGCCAGTTCACAACAGCTGAGGAACTGTCCTGAGTCTCAGTTTCTTGGCCAACACATCCTGGGTGTATCCAAGGGAACAACTCCCAGCACGTCAGAATTTTAGCATTCTCATGGACACATTGAAGAGATTGTTATTAAATAAATGCCTCCCTAGCAGACCCGGGGATTGTAACCTGGAGGTTGTGATCACTAAGGGGGCTACAAGATTATTATGAGGTCTCCAGCGCATGCCAGTATAGGTGGCATGACTTGAAAGATCTCTTTGCCCTTCTTAAAAAGACGAACGTTTCAGGAAGGTGGCTTTCTTTTTGTTTGTTTTAAAACCAACAGTTAAAACAAGATTGACCCTCAAAGGACCTTTACATTTAAGCATTAAATTGCTATCGTGCTGGTGGGACCCATGTGAATTTGCTGTGGACCTGTGCAGCTGTATGTTTCGCAAATGCCTGCCCTTGTTATTACACAGATACAGAACGTGTGAGCTGCATCTCTGCGTAAGAGATGGAGATGACGCAAATAATACATGGCACTTACGTGGCACTAGTCTTACGATGCTATGGCCATCCCTTGCTGCTGTTTAAGCCAATTACCTCTGTCCTATCCTCAGTTGTTTACCTTCCTTCTTATAGTAACCTTTTACGCATTTGAAGTTAAGTCCTCTGTCTTCTCTTTTCCAGACTAATCAAAGCCAGTTTTATTTACTGTCCCTCACAAGACATGTTTTCTAGACCATTAGTCAGTTTTGTTGCTTTCCTTTGGACTGTCTCCGATACGTCCACATTCTTCCTGAAATGTAGCAGCCAGAACTGGACACAATACTCCAGCTGAGGCCTGATCATTGTGGAGTAGAGAGCAAGAATTGTTTCTCACATCTTGCTTACAGCACTCCTGCTAATACGCACCAGAAGGATGTTTGCTTTTCATGACACCGTTGACTCTTATTTAGCTTGTGATCCTCTATAACCCACATCGTTTTCTACAGTATTTCTTCCTAGCAGTACATTTTCCATTTTATATGTGCAGTTGATTGGACTTTCCTAAGTGTACAACTTTATTCGTATTGAACTTCATTTCAGTGCTTTGCATTTTGTCTTTACTGAATTTCTTTCTACTTCAGACTATTTCTCCAGTTTGTCCAGATGGCTTTGAATTTTAATCCTGTCTTCCAAAGCACTTGCAACTCCTCCTAGCTTGGTTTGGCCTTATACTGGCACTAAATGCAGAGAAAGGGTGGATCTAAGGAAATACTAGGGTGATGGATACTACGTAAGAACCTAGATGGCTAGAAAAATCCATGCATCATGGACACCACTTCACTGTGTGAAAATGGTGGTATTGCTGACAATGGCTATTGCCTCTTTAAGAGGCTTAAAATGAGGCCTATACGGGGATTATTGGCTGTAGCAGGGCAGAATGTGGCCCAGGGATTTTTCTTCTTGATGGAAAAATGAAGATTTTGTTCTTTCATTTTACTGATATTCTCATTTATTTTTGTGCAAAATTCCTGCCCTTTCACTGAAGCTTGTATTACATTGTGAAAGCGATATGTCAGCACAAAGATATTGTTACATGGTCGGAAGGCCATTGACTGAAGGAAGTCACCTTAGAAATCTCACTTCAGTATTTGTGCTTAAAGATGTTTAATGCTTCTGAGTACATTGCTGAATTAAGGACTTTTTATGCTTATTTCAATCTCTGAAATTCTTTCATAGCTATTTTGGAAGCTTAAAAAGAAGAGCTTAAATGATCAAACTGTAATTTAAATTTCCTGCTTTTGAAGACCAGAAACTAAATGCGGACATAGTTGTTGTCACGGCTAAGAAGTCATGGCTTGTTTCTTTGTTTTGTGTTACATTTGAGTGCTCACATATTTCTTTGGGAGATGAGAAGTTTCATTTTCTTCAGGAAAAGTAATCACATTTTCTGGTAACATCAGCACTTTCAACAGTCTTGCTTTTGCCCATCCACTCTGAAGATATCTAATAAACAATTTTTACATCTTTGTTTTCTGTTCATAGCTTTTGAATTTTATTTATGTGTGGACATAAGACATTGTTTGCATGACCATCATTCATGATGTTGGTTGGGGCTATGGTATTTACTTTCTGATCACTTTTTCTTACTTTTTATTTAAATGAGTCACTTGAAATAATTGTGAGTCTTTCTGTGTAACAAACCCATCAAAGGCATTTATCTAGTGATACTCAGAACCTACCTAAATGACTAACTTCTTTATTTGCTAGATGCTGTAGCTCTTTAGGTGTTTAGCTGTGAGGAATATCTGTATCATGGCTTTAAATAAAATAAATCTTGAAGAATGGCCTCTATATGTCTTTTTGTAAGTATTCAGAGACATATGTGTTAGTGAGAGGAAGATGGAGGAGAATACATGGATGCTAAGACAGGCTTTTACAGCATTAGCACCAAATCATCTTGAGTCACATTTCAGCTTTTTACCCAATTTGTGTCACAATGATTTCAGGTTCCAAGGGGGTGGCTGTATCAGTCCAGTTCAGCAAAACAAACAAGGAGTCCTGTGGCACTTAAAGACTAACAAATTTATTTATTGCATGAGGTTTCGTGGGAGAAAATCCCATTTCATCAGATGTTTTGAAGAGGGGGGAGCTTAAAGAATTCAGTGAAAACAACAGAGTCCCTCCATGTCCTCGGGTTGAAATCCAGCATCACGCTGAATTCAGTTTATATTCCTGTTCTTTTGTTCACTGTTTGTCTAGTAACAAGTCTGCTAAGAATTGTGGTGTTTTTTGCTCAAACGCGGTTCAGGTTAGTCAACATTTGATTCTATATCATCTGTTTCATAGCAAGCCTTGGCTTGCATCATACTTGATCAGTAAGATGAGCACTTTGATATTAGTAGTTTTAAAAATATAAACACTGTCTTTGGCTTTCATTGATACTGCTTCAGACAATATATGTGAGCATACTGCATTAACTGTGTAGTTCATTACTTTATTTTATGGAAAAGATTTTCATTTATTGTACCTTCCAATCTAGATGAACATATGTGAAATATAAATAACTGTCTATCTGTGTATTTGCTGGAGTTAGAGTTGGCAGTAACAAGGGTTGGGTTTAATATCCAGGGGTTCCTTTTCAACAATACAATACCAAAATGACTTGAGGCCTCTCATCCCCAAAACTGGGACAATTATACGCCACCCCTTGAGCGCCTCTTGAGGCATTACTTCCTCTCTCGCATGCAAAGAGACTGAGTGTAGGAAAGGAACTTTTAGTAAAAGGTGAAAAGTGACCTGGCATTAACTTTGGAAAATGCTGCAAGCAAAAAACACCCACCCTAGGTTATGCTGGACAGTTTCCTTTTGTCTTGGGTTCTTAAGTCCAGCAACCAGAAGTTCCTTTAATGTACCCCTTGCATTACACCACCATTTTACAGTAACTGTCCATGGTTAGAAAAGATTGAGTTCAGAGATAAATCTGTGGCCTTCACCTCCCCACTCTTGCTGGGAAAGAGGGAGAGAAGGTGTTCTGCTCACCTGGCCACCCACTCTGCTCGGCTTGGCACTCTCCTGGTTACTCACTGCTAAGCCAGCTGCGTGCCAAGTGTAATGAGGTCCCACCACATAGCCCAGCTCTCAGTGATTTCAGTTATTGGTGAGGGAGCCTCACTGCTAACGTACACTGGGCAGTCTCTTACACCAGAGATACTGTCTCAAGACAGGTCCAATGCTTAGACCAGGTTATCAAAGATTTCAGCTCTGTGGTGTGTAACAATACTGTCACTTGAGTCTTAATCGGCTCCATTATTATACAATGGAGAGAGGAAGGGTCAAATGGTGCTTAGGACTTTAAGGCAAGGCCCACATGACCAGGTAAAAGTATTTCTCTGTACCCTCTTGCAATTCCACTGGCCTTTGGCACCCAAGTCCCCGGCCTAGAGAGTGCAGTTTAGTTGAGTGTGCGTCCCTCATTCAGGGTATGGCAAGCACAATTCTAGAGGCGTAGCCATGTTAGTCTGTGTACAGCAAAAACAACGAGAGTCCTGCAATACCTTTAAAGACTAACAGATTTCTTGGAGCAGAAATTTTCATGGTCGGCAGCCCACTTTGTCAGATGTATCTGAAGAAGTGCGCTGCAGACCATTGAAACTTGTTCTCTAAGGCTATGTTTACAGTTAAAATCTTAGTTTGAACTTGGTTAGTCCGAGCTAAGTGGTTCAAAGTAGCAACGGGTTTTTTTTAGTTCAAACTAACTTTTTAGTTGAAGTAAAAAAGTGTGGTTAGTTTGAGCTAAAAGTTAGTTCGAACTAAAGAAATGCACTTAGTTCGAACTACTCGCTAGTTTGAATTTACTTAGCTTTAACTAGCATGTCTACACTAAGCAGTTAGTTCGGACTAACTAGCCAAACTAACTAGTTCAAACTAAGCTTTGCTTAGTTTGAACTAAAAATATTTTTAGTTCGAACTAGGGAAAGCCTAGTTTAGACAGGGTTCAAATTAGTTTGGATTAAGGCTCCTTAATTTGAACTAGTTTGCTAGTGTAGACGTCATCTAAGAAAGATGTTAGTCCTTCAAGTACAACAGGACTCTCATTGTTCAGGCACAGTTCTATTGCCCTGGATTTACCCTTTACATCTCCCCAAGAACAGAATGACTTGGGATCCAACGCAAGCCAAAAGTGATCATTTGGGTAAAGCAGTTCCATCATGCTGAGCACCTAGGCAGGATGGGAGTGTCCATGCAAACAAGACTGGCTCTTGAAGTCCCCTTCCCCAGCTGCTCACCAATATGTCAGGGAAGAGCTCATTTAGACCCGGCTTACATTTACCAGACAAGCCACACTGAAGAATGCACACTTTGGTCCCTGGGCTAGATGTTTTCTATTTTGGGAGACACAACAAGCATTTGTCTGGAAAAATGTGCATTCCATCATTGTCAAAATGAAGTCTGGGGCTATCAAATTGGTTAAAGGTATGTCTACACTGCATGTTCCTTGCAGCAGCAAGCAGAGAACACAGTTGAATAGCCCCTGTCACACAGGTATAGAGAGCAGCATAGGTGGAGAAGCACAGTTCAGGCAAGAGGAGTAAATCCACAGGGGTTAAAGTACACCGGAACGGCCCAGAACACCGTTCCAGGGCCGACTATTTTTAGGGGCTCAGTGTTCCAGGGCCCCTAAAAATAGAAAATGGAATCAGAACACTGCGTTCCGGGGCCCACCATTTAAAATAGCGGCCCCCAGAACACAGCGTTCCAGTTCTGTTTTCTATTTGTAGGGGTCCCGAATGCTGAGCCTCTAAAAATAGAAAGTCTCAGAATGGCATTCTCCTGCCTTCTGGTAGGCGGGGGAACCCAGAGAGGCATGTGGGCTGCCCTACGCTCCCCTGTGCGTGCTCAGGCTCTGACTGGAGGCAGAAGCCTCACAGCACAGCCTGTCCCCGGTACCAGCATATGGCTGCTGGTGAGTATCGGAGCGGCCGACTCGTGCTAGGGGACAGACTGGGTATTGGGGGCTGCGGCATAGTGGGGACAGGGGCTGTGTATCGGGGGCAGGGGTGGATTTTGGGGTGGGTATTTGGAGCTGGGGGATATTGGGGACAGATGCATAGATATTAGGGGCAGGAAGTTAATATTGGGGGCAGGGGTTGATTTGGGGGCTGGGTATTGGGGGAGGTGGGGTTGGGCACTGGCATATGGGGGGCAGGAGCTGGGATGCTGCGGGAATGGGACCCACCTGTGCAGGAAAGGGGCCCACCTGATTAGAAGGGTTCTGGGGCCTCCCAAATTATACTTTGACCCTTGTAAATACATACCTGAAAGAAGTAGGTATGCCTGCAAGTAAATACCCTGTGTTACTCTGCTTGCTCTACACTGCCGTCTACACTGCTGTCTTTAGCAATGTAGTGTACTGTTGCTGGAGCCTTTCTCCTCTTCAGAAAAAGACTCCCCCAGCAGGTAATGCTCTGGCAGTGGGATAAAGCTTGGGCAGCTCCTTGCTATGGCTCTCCTTCCCAGCTTCAGAGAAAGGCTGCAGCAGTGGGAAGAGATAATAGAGAAGGGCTGCCATCTCCTTGTTTCTGGAGCCCTTCCCTGCCGCAGAGACACTTTGGCAGACTCCTTGCTGCTGGAGCATTTCCCCTCTGTAGGGGAGGCAGTAGGCTGAGCCTTTCCCTGCTGCCTTCCCCTGCCAGAGCCTTTCACTGACGCTAGAGCTACACAGCACAGTGCGGATTCTGTGTGTTTTTCACTGTAGTGCATAGCTACGCATGCACTACATACACCACCAGCCATGTGTAGCCTCCGAGAACTATGAAGTTTCTTAACATGGGCCCACATCCTCAGCTGGTATAAATCTGAAGATGTATACCTCCAGAGGATCAGGACCACAGTCTTCATAAGTTGTACATTATGACAGATTTTGTCAGTATTTTACACTGGAGATCTAAAACTGAGTAAGGTATTTGCATTGGTATCTTAAAGAATGGGGAAGTGTCTGTATTAATGTCTATGGGTAGAGCCCTGTGCAGATACATATAAGTGGATCCGTATCCGACCTGCATCCACAAGAAATGGTCCATGGGTATCTGTGTTGTATCCGCGGATGCGGATATAAGGCAGATATCTGCGGATTTGAAGGGCTCTGTCCATGTGGGTAAAATTACAGTTAAGTGCCAAGCAAGTGTCCCTGGGAGAGTCAATAGGACTTGAGTTTCTAGGTCTCTCAGATACTTCAGATACATACATTGAAGTTATAGGTGTTCAGTAGTTGAGATTGAGAAGAGAATCATTGAGGTCAGAATCTGGACTGTAAGCCCCTGCATGGAAGGATAAGAAAATACCTCTGTAGTTAATATACCTAATTTACCCAATAAACCTCCCAGTTTACCCCCCTGTAGACCCAGTACACCTTACTCTCTTGCAAACCACTTATCAAAAACATCTCTGAACTACATTCGTTCAGCAAATTCTGCTGGGCACACATTCACATTTTTATACACATTCTATTATGTAATCAGGTTTACAATAGGATCAAATGAGTTCTGGTATTGAATAACTGACTTCACCAGAAGGATTCATGTGCTTAAAATTTAGCATATGCAAAATTCTCTTCGGGTTGAGGCCTAATACCCTCATCCCACAAGCTGTGTCGTGAGGTGTTTATTGCAGCATAAGGGCCTTAGAACAGTGGTTTCCAACCATGGGTTAGGACCCAGTACTGGGTTGCAGACCTTCGGGTAGTGGGTCATGGCGCACCCTGCTGCTGCCACCGAAAGACTGGAATGGATTGCTCAAAGATGTAACTATTGGTCATAGGCATAAATGTTTTTTTTCAACTGGGTCTCAAGAAAAAAAGTTTCTAAACCACTGCATTAAAAGGCAAAAGAGGGAAAAAGGAGGGTGGGGGTAGGTTGCAGCACAAAGTGGTCAGGGAGAAAATAAACATGTCTTGTTCCGTATTTTTAGAATACAGTCAGCATTTATCTCTTGGCTAATACACTTGTGTAAAATTATTTAGCCCCTTGCTTTTTACCGTCTATTACTGGTATAATTGATGCAAGTATCTTCTTTCTTTTGTTAGGAAGGAACTGAAATTAATTTTGTTAGGAATGAACACTAGAGTCTCTTCAGTTTATTTTACCTTTGCTTTACTGTGTATTTAAAATGATAGCCACCCCTAACTTTATCATTGTCGCATGCCCACATGGGCATGCATACATATATACACACACACATATTATTGGCCTTGATTTAAAAAGGTGTATTTAATCCTAGACTTTTCTACATACTTTTTGATTATTTTAAAGTCTTTTCATCCTATTTTTTCATATAAATTAATAGTTAAGTGGGCAGATAGTTGTAGATGGTTACATTTTCTCAATTTTTTTTCTTTTCTTACAAACTATTCCAACTTAGCATTCTAGCTATCTGCTTTACTTCCTCGTTATCGTCAAGGCCTCGTTTTTCCCTTCAGAAGAGTCTGTTTCTCAGGAGTCAGTACAGATGAGATAATTAAGAATAAACCCTTCTCTGGGTTGGAGCTGTGTTGTCATGCAGTGTGCTGTCTACTGGTTAGGTAATGGGCAGAAGTGTCTCAGTTGCTACGGTCCCCTCAATAACTGGAGAGAGAGTGAGTCAAAACAGATCGATCATGTTATATGTTGAAATCATTCCCAAGATTCATCCCTCTGGCTATTGACAAAAGACTTAAGAATAGATAATTTAGGTGCACTTCATTAATTCTAACAGGATAGCCAAGTCTGACAGAACATGTTATGGCTTTAATTGAATGAGATACTTAGAGAGGGAAAGTGCAGTTATTCTCGAGTCCTCTTTGCTAAACAGTTAGCAAAAAAGAACTGGAAATAATTGGCCAAGACATTGACAAGTTTCGGGTTTTCTTTTATAGAAGGAGGATAGAATTGGCACAACTTGTGCTTTTCATATCTAGATGAGTTGCTCACATGACTCATGTCATTTCTAGACTGGTGCATGATTGCCAGAAGCGGGGCATGGACATTGGGATGAATTACGCAATTTCTTCTTCTATTCATTCCATCTGAAGCAAGGGGCATTGGCCACTGTCAGAAGACAGGATACTGGGCTAGATGGACTATCAACATGACCAAGTATGGCCCTTCTTATGATTGTGAGACTCTAATTTCCAAAGGATGGACACAAGGACAGGGCGGCAGCAGACAGGAAATACACCTGTGCCTCTCTGCTCATCAGAATAAGTACATTGGCCAGGGAATATACTGTTGTTCCTATATATTCAATGAAGTTAGGAAATTATGCTTCACCATTGCATATAGATGCGTGTCAGTTGCTAGTAGTGGTGTGTAGCCCTTCGCTATTTCCAAATCCAAACTAGAGCTAGTTGAAAAACCTGGGGGGAAGATTGTCTCTGAATCAATTTTATTTAAAATGAGGGAAGAAACTAGAGCTGGGATTAGGAAAAACCAGTTGCATCTACTATCTTGGAAAAGCTGTGTTAGTAGCCTCTTCCCTTTATTCCTGTAAGCATCCAGGTCTGCATTCAGGACAGTGGCAGCTGAGAAAGTTAAAATACAAAGGTAGGCTGTAGTTCTGTATTATCAGTTCTCTAAGTGCAGTTTTAAAAGTGGCTTGCACAGTAAGAGGGAGAAGAGACATTTTGACCAAGGCCACTACAACATGCCTGTGTTCTTCTGAACAGCGCCTTAACACGGAATGGAGAGGACGCCTGACTTAACGTCTCATCTGCAAGAAAGAGCATGAATTGCCTCCTTTGGGAAGACACAGCATTGCATCAGTCCTGTTGGGATTCTAAGCAGTGGTCTTGGAAGTTTGTGGAATTGACGTTCTGACTGTAATTGCATTTTCCTGTCCTCTCCACAAGCATGAGATTGGGCAAGTGAATATCCTTGTTTCAGGGATAGGTGCGAGAGGTAGCCATGTTAGTCTCTTTTCAGCAAGTGACGAGGAGTCCTGTGGCACCTGAGAGACTGACAAAAAAATCTGGGGCATAAGCTTTCATGGTCTGGAAATCAATAGGGTGTCAAAGAACTCCTCGTTATTTGCTGAATATCCTTGCAGCAGCGTGGATAAAAATTATTTATTTTTATAAACATAATTTTAAAATTCAATTAAAAAGTTTTTCTTTTTAAAAATAAACTAGTTTCAAGTAAAATCTGAATTTAGTGTGAAATCTGTTATGGCCCAAATAGTCTCTTAAAACATTAAATAGATGAATTATGCTGAATCCACAAGCCTCTATCAAAAATTTTAGTTAAAAATGCTTTTCTCTATAAAGAAGAAATTGGGGGGAAAACATCTAACTTTTGAGATCAAGCTGTATAAATGAGGCACAATAAATCATATACAGCATTAAGAGCTTGCTTAATAAAAGTACACATTCATGTGCTATTTTGAATGTTTAATTAACTTTAGGTTGCCACCTTAATGCAGCTTAACACACAACATGAAGAAATCTTTAATTATCTAATAAATAAGCCATATATAATTCATCATTTTCTAATGTATTAAAATATAGTTGATAGAATCTGAACATATTTAGCTATGTAATAATTTAAATAAAGGTATATAGCTGTTATAGCGTACCCTACTAAGGTAGCAAATGTGCCAAATCTGGTGTGAAGGCTCTATATAATTATAAATCAACGTTTTACTGTTTATATCAAACCAACAAGTCTGCATCTTTCTTTAGAAAATAACTGAAGTACAAATACAAAAGTTGATTAAAACAGAACCTTTCTCGTAGGTGACTTAAGTCATGATTTAAGTCAATCCACCCTTCCTTGCAGGCTGGAAGAATATGACTCCTTTTTCATCCTTCCAGGCTGCGTCCATCAATGTGCAAATGAGTCTGAATCTGGAAAATGACCAAATGCTAATGAGGCTCAGACAAAAGTAAACACTTCCTAAAGTACACAATCCAGATCCTTCTCCCATACACTTCAGTGGGAATGTTGCCATTGACTTCAGTGGGGAGCAGGATAGGGCCCAGTGTCTTTACTATGACCTTGCTTTTACAGCATCCTTGTAGTAAGACATTTCCCAGAAATGTTTTTCTGATTTGTGGCAAAAGAGCCAAGCTATTCTGCGGCTTGCGGCAGAGGTATGGAGCCCTGCCAGCAGAGTCTGCAGTTGACTCAGCGTTCATCAGCATGGCTCTTTGGTTTCCAAAACAGTCTTGCATCAGGATCAAAATTCAGGTGCAGAACTATCATGAAAACTGGCAGCAGTTTTATTTTTCTTTCTTTAAGGCTGATCGTTTTTTCCCAGAAATGTTACTTTCTAGGCAATGGAGGTAATTTCAAGTTGGGGAAAGAACAGACAATGGCCCACATAATTGGCATTAGCCCTTTTGTCCATTGATTGGCTTTTCGGAAGGCAGCATTGACATTCCAGGTTTAAAACTCCCAGAGCAAATGTGTATCTTTATTTTGCAGGAACACACTTCAGTTTGGTCAAGTGGAGGCTGGGTTATCAGTCCCTGTTTTTCAAACAGTGTGTTAGGAGATGACAAGCATTGCCTCTTTTTGAAATTAGGTCTCCCTCATAGAGCAAGATTTCACATTAGTGAAGCAAGGAATAAATTTGGATCTCAGTTCCTCTGCTGTAAATCTAGACCAGTGGAGTTACTCCAGATGTGTACCAGTGTAGCATCAATACAAAATACAATAAAATACATATGACCAGATTATGATTAAGATGACGTTTTCATAAAGAATAGCAGATGGCTGGAAAATAAAGTAGGACTAAAAGAAACACCAAGCACCTTCAGCACTAGAAGATTGTTGTCTCCTCAAATAAAAATGAGACCTGATGTGTGTTTCTCTGCTTAAAATGGAGTAACTGACCTTGTGAGTAGCAAAAAATTGTCCAGGTAACAGGACTGGTGTGTGTCCTGTTACAGTATGGACATTCAGAGGGCTAAGAGAGTTATTTCACAACATGACTTGTTGGCTTCATGGATAATGACTAAAGGAAAATGACCTAGTTAACCTGGTCTTGAACTGTTCTTCTGCACAAAAATGTGGCTGTAAATTGGGTTGTTTATAAAGGAAGTGACCATGGGGCCCTTTCCAGCACACAATTTAACTTCCAAAATTATAACTACCCCATAAAATAACAAGAAACGTCAGTGATTTGTTTTGATGTTCTCTTGTTATTTGCTTACAAGTCAATCCATGGAAAGTTGGAAGGACTCTTAACAGCTTAAGCTGGAATATATGTAGGAAGCTTGACAGTTAAACTTGAAAAAAAGGAAATTTAGATAAACATTCAAAGAAATGCTTATATGTTTCTGATCACTGTCTATTACTAGCATCTCTTAGGGCTTTTCTAAACACACATTTCACTTGTTCAACTAAATTTACAAAATCAGCCTACTTAAACTAGTGCAAACCCCTGTGTGGAGTCTTATATTGATTTAAAACTGGGTGTATCAGTTTTGCCTGCTCCTGTAAATTTACTGATATGAGCTAAATAGGTATGTTAAGGTTCAACTAATACAAAAGCGTCAACACACAAACTTGCACTGACTTGGTGAAATCAATATGAAATCACACTTTTAGTTAAACTGGTGCAACTTGGTGTGTAGAGTCAGTGAGTACTTGAATTTCATTAATTTCATGCTATGTCTGTGATACATGTGCACTGTTGTTGTTTGCATTGTAATAGCATCTAGGAGTGACCATCCTGGGCTAGAATCCCTCTGAAGTAAGGCACATTCTTTATATGCCATCTCCCATTTACCGCCGTGTGGCAACACAGTAACATGTCCTGACACAGTGGTTGAGAACCACTGGTTTAGAGCAGCTCTGTGGCATCTTCCCTGCCAGTGCTAAAATCCAGAGGGTACAGCTGTCTTTCCTGAGGCAAGTGCTGCTTGAAATATTCTTTGCCACACAGGAACTTATTAAGGAGTTAGAGCAGAGTACTGCTGGGGGGGAAGGTGGCAATTAACCTTACACAATTAAAAGGAATAAACAAGGCTTGCTGTGGCACAAATTTATTTATCATTTGCTGTTCCCCAGTCTTTGAATCCAAACTTCTACTCTGATTTGCTGTAATAGTGTGACCTGATCCTATGACTTACACTTCTCTGCTTATATTTTCCTCCCATGCTGTAAGTTCCCCATCTTCAAAGTGCCTGAAAAAGTGGGATATTCTCCCACTAAAGCTCATGCAATAAATGCATTTATTAGTCTTTAAAAGTGCCACAGGACTCGCTCTTTGTTCTGCTAAACTAGACTAACATGGCTACCCCTTTAGAAGTCATTAAAATGAATGAGAGCTTTGCTGTTATCTACTATGGGCCTATTCCCCACTAGACAGATGAGAGTTAAGTTTTGCTCGTAGTATTTTAAAATAACAGAAGGCAGCAATTTCTAATAGGTTTGAAATTTTTTTTTATTCTTCTTTTGTACTGCGTGGTGTGTTAACTTAGGCAAAAGTTTATTTAGTAGTCTTGCTTGGAGGAATAATAGTCTGGCTGCTCTTCCACTCCAGAAATAGTATTGCGTTCTAGATTAGGAGAGGTTCACTCAAGGCAATGTACTTATGGGTACTTATTTTAATTAGCAGTTACTTCTAAATATTAGTTGGCATTCTGTGTTCTGCTTACTCATCTGGATTGAATCACAGTTCTAGGGACAGAGATGAGATAATGTGTACCACAGAGGAAGAGGTATATAAAGCTTCACATTCCAAGCAAGGAATCTAGGCAGCTAAGCTGTCTCTAAATGTTTTAAATAGAAAAACTGTGCTAACCAAATGACAGCTGCCGAGTTATAAGTTTGGCTGAATTTGAAGATAAAAAATGTTGCCCAAAATGCTTGATTTCCTTAAGTTTCAATAGAGTTGTTCTTTCTACACTGGCCAAATTGGACTGTCATTGTTCAGGGCTGTCCCTGGGGTAGGATGGGGCCCAGGACCAATCAGCCTGTGGTGGCCCCCACCCCCTGGCACTGGGGGGGGGCTGGGGGCAAGCCCACATTTGTGCTCCCACTATGCAGCAGCCCCCACACAGGGCAGTAAGGGGTCTCAGCCCCACCTCCCATGTGCTGCAGAGAGGGGTGACCTGTAGACGCCAGCCCCCCGGGCTCTGCTGAGGAGCTGTAAGGTGGGTCCTGGGCCTGCTCTAGGGCCAGATCAGAGGGGCCTCCGCTGATGTCCTCCCCACCCTCCCACTGGGCCTGCATGTGACCAAGGCTCTGCAGGGCTTGGGGGCCGACCAGCCAGCTAGGAGTGGGGCAGGCAGGAACGCTGCGCAGAGCAGTGAAGGGAAGGCAGCCTCTTGCCCTCGCCCCCCCAGTGCTAAATAGGCCCCAGGGGCAGTGGGGGAGCAGTGCGGGGCCCGCCTAACTGTGGGGCTGAGGGCAGTCATCCCATTGCCCACCCAAAGGACAGTCTTGTCTCTGTGCAAAAGAATAAATGGCCACAAACCAGACATCAAAAATATTAACATTCAAAAACCAGTAGTGGAACATTTCAGTCTACCCAGACATTCTGTAAAGAACATGCTAAATACAATACTTAGCACGAAAAAAAAAAATTCAAAGACAAATTGGACTGTGAAACTGCAGAATTGGAATTCATATGCAAATCAGATACCATCCCTCTACATTTGAATAAATGAATGGTTGGGTCAGCACAAAAGGTGATTACCCTTCTCAACTATCAATTACAGCTCTGGCTTTCCCTTTTACACACTTATTTTTCTACACTGTTTGAATCAGTACAACTTGTTGGGTTGCTGAAAAAAATCTCAACTGACCTTGTGACTTACCCTTCTTTGCATTTATATAGTGCCTTCCATACTATAGTTTTCCATTTCATGCTTCTGATGAAACAGTATTTTACCCATGAAAGCTCATGTGATAAAAAAATCTTTTAGTCTTTGGAAGTGCCAAAGAACTCCTTCTTTGTTTTGTTCCAAAGGGGTAGCCATGTTAGTCTGGTTCAGCAAAACAAGCAGGGAGTTCTGTGGCATTTAAAATACCAGCAAATTTATTTATTGCATGAGCTTTTATGGGAGAAAATCCCCACTTTGTCAGAACTGAACTAGCATGGCTGCCCCTTTGCAACTTTATAGCTAAAGTACTTGATAAAGTTGTAGGTAGATTTTCTAGAAGATTGTTGAAGGAGGGGGAACTCACATAGCACATACTAGATGGGAGGCTGTTCTGACTGTAAACTGTGCTATGAAGAAGTTGTAAAGATAAGAGTGGGAGAAAGACTGCTTGGCAAAGTGTAAAGTGAGTAGGAGGAGTGGAGAGCAGAGCTGTGGCAAAGGATGGAGAGGTCTGGAAGCCAGGGGATGTAGGGAGGTGTCTGGTGATGAGCATGATATAAATACATGAGCAGATAGAAGTTTATACAAATGTTTGCAGAAGGTAGTATGGAGCTTCAAGAAAGGTAGAAATACAGAGTGTGTGTTTTCCTAAAAATACACTGGTGAGTAGTGTCACTATTTTGAAAATAGTATATTGAAGAGCAAACCTTTCTGGAAGTAAAAACAAATCACCGGCAAAGACGTCAGTTAGATTGGGATTGTTCTGGATACCACAAACTACTTCACACCTCACAAGCAAAGCCAAATTTTGTCTTGACTTATTCTGTGCTTCTCGATTGCAATCACTGAGTGGTTTATTGGGCCCTTAGTGTGATTCTGCACAGCACTTACATGAAAGTTAAACAATGCCAGATGGAAGTAAACCCTGGAGCAATAATAGTTTTATTAGCGTCGTACGGTGTGTCTATAAAATGGACTGAGATCTTTCCTCTGCACCTGTTCAGAAGCTACCCATTGTGGCAGTTGCTGGAGTTAAGAATTTTTTAGGGCAAATTGAAAGGTCTGTGTGATTGTTTACATGCTAATACCCAGCATGCTCTTCCTTTTCTCATTGCTTTTCCCTAGCTATGCTGTTAGTCTGTTCTTGGCAAGCATTGCTGAAGCCTGTGGGTATAGTTTGTTGGTGCTCCAGGATCTCTTCTGGCTGCTTTGCAAGCTTAAATTGAGGATGGTTTTTCCACTTCTGTCCTCTGTAGCAGTGATACTCAGACTGAGGCTTATGAGTTGCAAGTGGCTCTTCAATGGGTCTGCTGTGGCTCTTTGTAGCACATGATGGTAAAACACTGTAATTCAATTATTAACCAGTCTAAGTTACTAACTAATCAAGATGTTTTTGCTATGTTATCAGTTTGCACTCTTATTATCTTTGTGGTGAAAATTATATATACAGTATACTATAGCACCTGAAACAGTGAATTCACATTACTATGGCTTATTTGGATAATGTTGATTGCTAATTTGGCACCTGAACTACTAAGGTTTAAGTTTCACTGCTCTATAGTCTTTCATATGTCTGACTTGTTCCTCTACACAAGAGCCACATTCTGTTGAAGTCAATGGGAGTAAGAACAAGCTAGTTGGCTTCTTTTTTTCCTCTAATTCAAGCACACTCTTCTCTGTGCTTGCACTCTTCTATATTGTAGTAGGCAAACTCTTGTTTTTCTGTTCATTGCATCTCTCATTAGGACTCTGTTGCCTCACACGAGATGGCATTCTAATGTAGTAAGTAGTATAGGAACCCAAGTAGATGGATTAACTTGACTTCCCAATTTTACACTGAAAGGACTCCCTCCATTTCCGTTTATTGTGCTTAGGTTGGGCGTCCATGGCAGGTTATACTTTCGCAGTTTGTTCTGCCCTGCTCACTTGTTGTATGTCTTACGCACTCATGGCGTGCCTTCTGGAACGGGTGGGCAGTACTTGTGGAATCAGTGACAAATCACTAAAGGATTTTCTCTTTATATTTCCCTGCTTGTATGAAAAGAGTACAGCTCCATGGAATCTCTGTTAACATCTTAATTTCTTTGATGGGTGTACCGTGTAACCCACAAAAAAGTTGTATACCACACACTGGTGGCAGACAGCACAGATCTATGAAGGGAAGAAAACCTTATGTTCTTTTTTTTACAGTAATTTATTTTTTGTTTTGTTTTTTACAGTGGCCCATTCCCAAGACGCTCACCACTCCACTGAGAAGCCTGTCATCCACTGCCATAAATGTGGGGAGCCGTGTAAAGGCGAAGTGCTTCGTGTCCAGGCCAGACACTTTCACATCAAATGTTTCACCTGCAAAGGTAGCATATTCACACTCCTTTGAAGCAAATGAATTAATACATGTGGCTGGCTCAATCCAGTTTGTCTTGAGATGATTGTGAGAGGTTAAACTTGGATATTGTAATTGAATCCATCTCTGCCCACAGCTGTTGCCAATCAGACATCTGTATTTCTCAAACTGCAGAGTATCAGAACTTGGAAGATGGCGAGTGACTGGAGAGCTGGCTGAGTCATAAGTGTAAAAGCATCCAGCTGAAGGGCACCAAAAAGATCAAATTCTATAAGCAAACATATATGTGCTCAGGCCTTTGTAAAAAAACAGATGACACTAACAACTAGTTACTCTGTTCTGACTACTGCTGAATGCAGTGATTGCCATCAGTGCAAAATAACACTTGGCTCTGAATATTTCTGTTATGCTACTTCCTGTCCTTGCAACTAATATCTAAGATTCCTGTAACAGAAGGTTGAAACTTTGCACAGCCCTTTGGAGACAGTCATGTTTCTCCTGGATAGTCAGCTAGACCATGATCAGAACCTGTGTGGATGGGGACCTTAGCAAAGTTCACCTGTTCATGTGGGGAACAGGAGAATGTTAAAAAACTGTTAGGGGCACCTGCAACTACTTCTAAATCATTTTAAACAAAAAACTGGATTTTAGGTTGATAGTGTGCCAATGGGCTCATTATTATAAAAGAGATAGCCGTGTTAGTCTAGTCCAGTGAAAAAACAACAAGGAGTTGTGTGGCACTTTAAGACTAACATTTACTTTTTGCATGAGCTTTCGTGGGAAAAGATCTGATGAAGTGGGATCTTCTCCCACAAAAGCTCATGCAAAAAATAAATCTGTTAGTCTTAAAATGCCACACAACTCCTTGTTGTTTTCTCATTATTATAAACACCAAGGAGAAAAATAGGCATGTTTCTGAAAACGGTGTGGAGGGGGGATGTATTGCCTTCTTTGACGTGACACACAAAACATGGGTTCTATGCAAGAGCTAGTCTTAGGTGCATTTGACAGTGTTGTAAATCATGGTCGTTCTTCAAGCGGTGGTCTCTGTGTATGCATCATGTGCCTAAGTTGGGAAATTTTTAGTAACCAAAGTCTGTTGGTCTGATGTGCACAGTTGATCTTCTCGTGCTCTGGTCCAGGAGTATAAAGAGCAGTGTGGTCTGATTCGTCTCTGGTTCCTTCCTACCGCCACATAATCTTAGTCAGAATCCTTTGTGTCTGCTTCAGTCTTCCTCTCCTTTAACACCTGTGAATGCAATTTGTAATTAATTTTAGCATTTCCAGTAGTATAAACTTTGTGTTTCTAGTGAAGTTCCAAAGAGGCCGCCATGTTAGTCTACTTCCATAAAACAAACATGGTGTCCTGTGGCACTGAAAAACTATAAATTTATTTATTGCATGAGTTTTTGTGCTCATGAGAGAAAGTCCCACTTCATCAGATGCTTTGAAGATGGGACAATTTACAGAATGCAAGGAAATAAATGCAGGGAAGTGTAAGCCATAGGGTCTGATCAGACCGTAACAGCAAATTAAAACAGTTGTTAAGATTCAAACACTGGAGAACAGCATACAAAGGCTGTCAACTGTAAGTCTGCACTGAAGGACTGAAACATCTCTGAATTCACAAGCGTGCTGAGTGGTGACAGGCAAATGGCTATAAATCACATTGAGCCTAGACGAAAGCTTTCTGAGATACAGTACAAAAGCTCTCATTGTTTTCATGGAGTTTAGTGCTTCCGTAATGAACTGAGTGTATGTATAGGCACTCCAGTCATCAGTGGAGGCCCAGACCGCAACTCTTGGCCTATCAATAGCCCAAATCTAACCTTCCAAAGGAGAATACTGCCAGCTGTGAGTAAATAGTAGCCCTGACTTTTGAGAACTGTCTGCCTCCATTTGTAAGCCAGCATTTTTGCACTTGCAGATATTTGTAGGGACCATTTAGATGGTGCTTATTAGCTGCAGGTGTATTTGTAATAGTAACACATTGCAAGAAGTAATAAGATACTTAAATGCAAGTGGATCATGCAGGATGGAGACATATATGGTATGCTGTTGCATACCATAGAAAGCAACAGCAATTATTTGCATGTTGATAAAACGTGCAGATTCTGAGACCAGGTCTGCAAATCAGGCCCTAGATAATCTGTATCCATGTATTGTGCATGCATGCGTGCACATACACACAGCTACAGAGCAAATAAATTATCACCTTTGGAACTTGTTTGGAAACACATGGCCTAGCACAGTTTTCAAAAAGAGAATACACATAGAACATACTTTTTTTCTTCTCCATCTCTTACATAAATTATGAGGATGAAAGGTGAGTGTGACCACATAATTAAATACCTTTCTTTCAATTAAATGTTGCCTTTTAAGTTGTCATTCAGCAAGGGGATGAGAAGACCTGGAGACATTTGTGGAGATCTGTAAGTCTTTGCAACAGAAGTGTACTTTTTCTGTGTTAGCTGTTCATGTATGAAAATTGATTTTCTCACAGTGAACGGTTTTGCCTGAATTGCAGCCTTTTCCTGCTTCCTGCTGTTCTTTTTACATGGATTTCCACCATAAATTGTCCCTTCTATCTCATAGTTTGTCTGGGAATACCTAGGATAGGGTTGAGTCATGCTATCAGTAGTCACCAATGTCCTACACTCATTAGGCAAGGTATGAGTGGTTTGTGTCATCGTCCATTGTAATATTCTAAATCAGATTATCAACTAGAAGGCACACGATTAAATTGCTGGATTGCAGGGACCCAGATAATGAACAGAAGCACAATAATGAAGGGTGATGCCCAGTAGTGCATTGTTGTTTTCTGCAGTTTTTAGTGGTTATGTTGTTGTTCACTTCATGTTCCAGACATAAAAATAGGGCACAGCAGAGAATCTATTCCAGTGGATGGGGACCACGAGGAATCTCACTGGGTCCATTCCAGTATCACCCTAGCACAGATGAGAGCAGCCTCATGTATGCGCTCTCTATCAGGAGCTGGTGGGGCATGATGTTGCCATCCTGTGCCTGGAGAGACGTTCTAAATGTTGAGGGAATCCCCAAGAGGAGAAAGCTGAGAGTGTCCCAGTTCCCCCCGTGTCTCTGAAGTATTGCCAAAGGGAACCTGAAGGGGACATACATATCCTGTGTGTATAGCAACACAGTCACTCCATAGCTGAAGCTTACATCTAAGTTCCCAGTATAAGCCTGATTTTTGATCCTCCTCTGAAATCTAAAAAAGTCATATTTGCTACCAAATGGTCAATTTAGGTCTGGGAGAAAAGGTGTGTGTTTGGGTATGGTCTTTCTTTCTGCCTTATTATATGACTTTGGGATTCTTTGGGAAGAGGCATGCTATATTAACTAAAGTCAAGCTCAGTATCCATTTACTATCTTCTACCAGGAGACTTTTGGGAGACTGCATTTGATATTATAACTATTTTCCATTTTTCCCATGATTCTGTACTGTTTGTTTTTACTCATCATATTTAGCTCAAGCCTACAAGGCCTATGAATTTAATGTCTTTCATGTAGTTTCCTTTCGGTATGCTGGGCTGAGAAGATGAATTTCCCTTGTGTGGAAATCTAGATCAGGCCACAGTGCTGCTGTCCTGTTGAGAGAGTTATTGATTGCAAACTGTTATTCTGTCTGTCCTGTGCCATGGTGGAGTTATATGTGGTTTGAGACATGTAGTATTATAGTTCTGCAGATACTTAACCTGAATAACTTCTGTAGATAAACATCTTTTGTCTGTTGTTTCAAATTGGGTAAAATGAGATGCATGGAGAAAGGTACTAAATTCCTGACCATGGTTGTCAATGGGACTATCAGTAACATATATGTTGTTTTGCATTTGTTACTGGTTTGTTTTTTTTGAATTACAATACCTAGCTCTTTATATAGTGCTTTAAATTTTGAAATCACTATGCAACAGTAGCTGATTGGTCCTCAGGATGATCTTCCAGGTAGGCAAGTATATGTAGATAGAGAAACTGAAACAGGAGATGTTTCAGAGACAGGCTGTGAAGCATGTACTCTGCTGTGAGAGTAATTACTTGCAGGACCAATCATTCAGGAATTCATGTGAGTAGCAGCTCATCAGCAGGAATGTTTTGGTCCCAAATGATTTGCCAGAGACCTTGTATTGAGTCAGAGTCCAGGAGTAGAGCTCAAGAATTGTTCCCTGTGCTCAGTGCATTGAACTATGCTGGGACCGTCTTTGGATCCATGTTCTTTTTTTGCTTGGTTCTTCATGTGTCTAGTATATGCTGATTGTATTGTTTGGTTGTACTGTTAATAGAATTCAGATTTTTATAACTTTGGTGATAACTGGCCTGACCGTGGCTGTTGTTTATGAAGATGTTCCTGAGCTGCCGACAGTTTAATCTTCTGCAATATGATCTGCATTGCCTCAGCCAATGTCATCCGACAAAGAGCAAGGCTGAAGATACTTGTGTTTGTATTTGATGTGAAGCTACACTTCTCTCGTTCTTCTGTTCAGGGAGTTTCTGGCTTGTGAAAGGTTACAGACAGACAGAGAGTCCTCTAGACTGGGGTTGCTTAACCTTTCCTGGGTTGCGATGTAGCTGGGAGGGTTCCCAGCCAGTTGCGACACACCAGGGCTCCCCTGTGGACCCAGTTCCCCCCCACCCCCCAGTGGGCTCAGGCTCCCAGTGCTGGCTCTGCCTCTGGCTCTGGCCCCAGTCACAACCCCCAGTAGCACCATGTGGCCCCAGACCAAGCCCAGACCGAGCCGTGAGACCTGGCAGCAGCCCCCAGAGCGGGCTGCAACCCCTGGCAGTGTTTCCTGGAGCAGGCCCAGCCCCAACCCCCAAATCCCTGGAGCAGGCACCAGCTGGAGACCCCAAACCCCCAAGCAGCCTCCAGCTGCAGTCCCCAAACCCTCGAGCAGTGCCTGGCAATGGAGCAGGCTCCCAGGAGCATGCCAAGCTGTGGCTGAAACCACTGACCATGGCCACGGACCCACAGCAACAACCCCAAGCCCTAGGAGTGGGCTCACCTGCAGAGCATGAGGGAAGCTGCTCCCAGGCTGGCTTTCTTCCTCCTGGGACCAGGGAGCCTTTTAATCTCCGGCCCTGGACCCATGCATCTGCAGGTGCTCCCTACAGGCAGGCTGCCAATGTTGCAGCCCACAACTCCCTGCTGCCACAGCTCTCTGGCAGCAACGAGGGGTGGGGATTTTAACACATGCCACACTCACCACTGTGCTATGACACACTCTTGTGTCATGACACAGTGTTTGAGAACCACTGCTCTACACAGAGCCCTTTGTGTATCCACGGGGCAAGGTAGCAGTGTACAGCTTCATCATCCTCTGCAGCTAATAGACCATGGCTCTGGCTGGAGAGTCTGTTGCTAAGTGTGAGAGAAGACTTCACTCTCCATTGCCCATTCAATCCTTGATCTCCTGTTTCAGACTGGACAAAGGTGTGTGCAGTGTTTCATCGGTTTTTGGTGAGGTTTCTGGTCCTCCAAGAGCTAGGCTGAGGCCATTAGTTCAGTTCCTGCAGAGATGCAGAGCTGGGTCATTGTCAGCCCTTTGCATTTAAACGAGGGCAACTTTTTCTGATAGCTAGCTACTTAGACCATAGGTTTATGACCATATGGGCCGTACAAATGGGAGGCAGCTGTTCAAGGAGGTTTCAGGCTTGTTTTCCCCTTAATTTAGTTTGGTTTTTAATTTGGCATGAGTTGTTCTTTCCAGGGGCTTGAATTTGACACCCTTAATTTGTAGAGAACACAGTTAGCAAACTTAAGTAATTCCTTGTGATGGGGATAGGACTCATCAGCTATAGGAAATTTAGTTTCTTATTCTGTTCAAGCTATTGGCTTAGACTCCAGCCACATATGAATGAGTCAATGAGAGTCCCATATGAATATGCAGACTTTTATCCTGCCCATCAGAAACATTTGACCTTTTATGTACTGGCATAGAAGTGATACTGAAGGATTCTGCTTCTCTCGACAGAACGATCCTACTACTTAGGTAAAAAGCGAAACAGTGGCGAGGAACAAGGCATCGATGGGACTACGCCCTCACGTGTAATTTTGCTGTCTGCTTAGTTTTGGTTTCCATTCCTGTCCTTAGCCATTTGTCCCGTCTTAAGTAAATATGTTATGCCACAATGTTCAGTGTATTCTAGGCAGTGGTATTGTTATGGGTTTGCTTAAATATCATTGAAATTAGGGGTGTTGCATGTAATCTTCATTTAAGATGGATGTAAGAAATCACTAAATTCCCTTTGAAACCAGGTAACTGAAACAATTGGAGTCTTCAGCTGAATCATAGGCACATATCACTGCTTGGAAAGGCACACGTGAAGTCACTCAGAAAATTGAACTACATGGGCTGAAGGGCTTCTCTGAACTTTGTTTGCATGTGGGGCAAGGGATGAGGGGAAAGTGAGAAAGAGAAATAAAAAACAGAGACCCAGAAGGGAGCATAAGATGGATAGAACAAGCATTGGGAATGTGGATCTGAGGAAAGCTGAGAGCTTTTACCTTGGTGCTGATTGAAAAGTCTCTTGGAACTGTGAACAAAGACACTCAGTTGTTGGATTCTCCTGTTTTCAAGAAAATAGAACTTTTTACATTCATTGTAAATTAACAGGTTTGCATCAGTGAAACACTTGACACCATCAGCAGTTTCTCCTCCTAACAATCACAACCTGCAACACCCTGAACTAATCCCAGCAGAAGGGGTAACCATATTAAGGTATTGCTTTGTTTGGACTGGCATGCTCATTTGATAAGTTGGCATACATGAGGGTGATATTGTTATGCTGTAGGTACAGGTATAAAAAAAAGACTCCCACTAGATTTTGAATGTGCTATATTTTGGGTGTTGCTGATTTCAGAGCTGATTTTATTGAGGGAGAATCATGAATTTCTGTTTTTCCTGAATAAAATTCAGTGTTTAAGTGCAGTCTCTCATGAAAAAAACATTTCCCACTGTGAGTATTCTCAGCATATGCCAGATCAATATATTCCCTACTAATATGCTCATGCTCTCTGCTCCCCACTCTTGTAGCTGTATGTTTCCAGAACATTAGTTTTCAGTGTAGGGCTAAGTCTTTCTTCATATAAATCCATCATTAAAACTTCCTGACAGTGGCGATAAGCGTAACCTCTCTTGACTGCTGTGCTCTTTTAGTCCAGAGATGCAGTCAGCTGTTATTTCAAACTGGTTTAGAACCATAACTGTACATCTCTCTTCTCCTATCGCTGCATGGTCCGGATGGCTAGTTCTATTTCTGGCTCACGTTAAGAGCTGATAAAGAAGTGAAGAGCTAGAAAAGGTGTCGCTTATCCCCAAGGAGGTGAGCTCAGCCTGCCTCATGATACGCATGAAACGTTAACCACTCAGCGGCTGACTGAAAGCTGGAGTTAAGTGGAGACTGCTGTACACGCTGAGAGGGATGAAAGGTCCTTAGCAGCACCCCTTCGATACCAGTATTTTAAAACAGCATTCTTTGACTGTTGCATAATAAAAAGCCATTAGCCTTGCTAGGGAATAACATAGCCTTGTGATCTAGATGCAGAGTTAATGACATTCTGCTTTGTCTGAATATTCATTAAACTTCATTTAAGATCAATATGTTATTAGACATTTGATCTTGACCTTGCTTTTCATGTGCTTGTGTGTACATCCATATATGCATGTGTGCTTTTTTTTTGTTTGTTTTGGTGGGGAAGGTGGGAGGAAAGGAGATTGGTTAGAGGCATTCTTTGGGATGCTTTTTAGTCTTTAATTAACACCAAAAGCCAATAATAAGAAAGAATTTGTTCATCTAGCAGTCGGTTAAAAGTCTGATCCTGCAAACTTATACACGCAGGAGCAAAGTATATTCCATGTGGCGTTCCACTCCAGAGAGCCTGTTTATTTGGGTCATTTGCATAACGATGTGCAGGATTGGGCTCTAAATTATGAAGCTGAGACTTTTAAATTTCAGCCTGGAGTATGTAAATGAGACCTGATTTAGTCACATTGTCTAGTGATTACTCTTCTTTTCATCCCTTTATAGGCAGTAAGAGGAGAACAGGTGAGAGTGGATAAAAGGCTGTCAAAAAACTAGATTGATATTAAAATATCTGAAAATGTGGGTCATCTGTGGGTCAATGGGAGATGTGGATTTAGAAGGTGGTGGTGGTGGTGGTTTTTTGGGTTGAGATTGTCTTTTTCAGTTGAATGAGCTTTCTGGTTTGCTATTAACATTGCAAGTCTTTGTGTAGCTCCCTCTCAATTTGCACACCAACTGGCTGCATTACCTCCCTGAAGGGCTGCACAGGAGGCCATACCAAGCACCAGCTAGCCCCACTCTGGAACGCAGTGGAGTGAACAGGACTGACTTGACCTGCCCTTAGCGGACCACCCAGGGCAGGGCAGAAGCACCTCTGACCCAGGGCCCTGCCCCTTCCCTCCCCAGTGCCAGCAAGGCAGAGGCTTTCTGCTGCCTTTGGTACTTTTGGGGGTTTGGCAGGGGTGAGGGAGTCATGGAGGTGGCACGGACCATGGGGTTGGTGCTTGGGGTGCCCCTTCAGGCCAGAGGCTGGGGCTCCAGCCCCTAAAGCCCCTGCGTTAATCCAGCCCTCCTGGAGCCTCTCCATGGTTGTTTCCTGAGTGACTGGGAAGAACATTCATTGAACTAATCTAAAGCCAGGTCTACCTTGGCCATGGAATTGGGTGGCAGTCAAAGGAAGATATGCAACCTACATAAAATAACTTTTGTATCTTCCTTCGACTTTCTAACACTTACTTACCACGGTATCTCTACTGGCCTGAATTGATGGGAAATGCCTTCCCTGTGACTCAGTGCTGCACTGAGCAGGTCTTTGCTGACCACTTAGTCAAACCAGAAGAACTGAACTGACGGCAGTAAATTCACCGCTGTCAGTGCACCACTGCCCTGAGTATCATCCCTGCCTGCAAATGGCTATGTAAGTGCAGCACCAGCCTGTTCATGGTTTGTCACAGCAACACAATGGGAAAGGGAGTCCAGGCTGGTCAGACAGAGGGCTCGATGATATCCTAGTTACAGGTGACACCCGGGGAGTGGGAGGAGGTCCTGTCACATTGACTGATGCCTCTTATGAATTATAAGGTCAAGCTGAGGTTTGGGACACAGGTAACACTTCCCAAATCCCAAGCATCTTGTGAGAGCCATGTCATTATCAATTGTCATTTGAAAGAAAAAAAAAAGATTAGAAATAAGCACAAAGTAATATTCATAATTGTGAAACAAACGTTCCTTCATGGATTAGATTTTTCTGTGTACAGTCAAAAGGAGCTATAAGAATATGTATTTATGGGCCCCTTTATTGTATGCTTAGATCTCATTCCATTTCATTTGTGTGATCAGTTTTGGAAACCTACATTATCTAGAATCCAAAGAGCTTGTTTTGTTTTGTTTTTTAGCTCTGTTCAGGTCTTGGGCTGCTTTGTAATTTGTTGATTTTGAACTGGATCTTCAACCCTTAAAGGAGCAGGAAGAAGCTAGAATTAGGTTAGCAGACACTGTAGCAACCATGTGAATGTGTCTTAAACTATTAGTTCTTTGACCTTTGATCTGTTTCCAGACTCCATAAGATGACACAAGTGAGGGAAGCCAATACTGCGGACTGAATTCTCATAGACTCAAGGTCAGAAGCGATCAAGTCTGACCTCCTGCACAATGCAGGCCACAGAATCTCACTCACCCACCCTTGTCATAAATCTCTTAACCTATGACTGAGTTGTTAAAGTTCTTAAATCATGATTTAAAGACTTTAGGGCACAGAGAATCCACCAGGAAGTGAGTGATGCCCTATGTTACAGAGGAAGGCAAAAGCCCTGCCAGAGCCTTTGCCAATCCAGGAAAATTCCTTCCTGATCCAAAATATGGTGATCAGTTAAACTCTGAGCATGTGGCCAAGACTCACCAGCCAGTTACCCAAGAAATAATTCTCTGTAACAACTCAGAACCCATCTACTCTCCCTTCTCAGGCCACTGCAATATCCACCATGAGTAGTCAACAACCGATCAATTGTCAAAATAGGTTATCCCATCATATCACCCTCTCCATAAATTGTCAAGTTCAGTTCTGAAGTCAGGTAGGTTTTCTGGCTCCACAGCTCCCCTTGGAAGACAGTTCTGGGGAGGCGTGCTGTCTTACAGTTCAGCGTTGTCAGAGGAGAGATCTGAACTATTGCTGAATTCTTGCAAAAGATGCCACAATGCATCTGCATAGCAGCCTTCCATAATTTACAAATCATTCCAAAACCCTCTGCAGAGACTCTGTAAGGTCTTACAAACTGTTTTATGAGGGAAATAGCATGAGTTAGCTAATGGAATTGTAATGTTATGAACAAAATTTGCCTATCTTAAGCCTAGCCTGCACTACACTGTATTTTTGGGTTGACATAAGCTGCATTGTATTTATCTTGCCGTAGAAGTATCTTCACTTAAATTTGTCTCATGCCAACTTAAGTGCTTCTCTACCCTGATTTAGAAACACCAGCTGTCCAAATGGCATAGTGTCGTAGTTGACGTAATTAGTTATTGCAGTGTCAGTATAAACACTCTTACTTACATCAACTGTTATTGACTTTCACGAGCCATCCCATAATGCCTCACACTGATGGTCCAAGTATACCTGGTGGGAATATGCCTTACCAATACAAGGGGCTGTTTAATAATTGTCATGGCTGTATGCTGATGTCAGCTGGGTTGACATAATTTTGCGGTGTAAGCACGGCCTCAGATTGTGACTTAGTCTTCACTGGTGGTAACAGATTCGCCACTGTCAAATCGATCTTCCCAGTTGACTGATTGGGTGTGTGAAGACCTGCTCTGCCACTCAGGAAGCCAGTCACTGAATACCACCCCAGCAACTGGAGTAGCACTGAGTAGAAGAGCAGGCGTTTCCCTTTGACTCAGCACACTGAAAACACTACAGTAAATAGGCAGAAGGCAGTCGACGGGAGATACATCAGGTAATTTGAGTACTTTGCATATCTCCTTTCAGCTGCCCCTGAAATCCCCCTGTGGTGTAGACCTGCCCTCCAGCAGTAACTCTCCTGGCATCCTCATATTCTGGAAGTTTGATAAAAATCTTCCTCATGATATCCTTCAGTTTGGTCATTCATCTTAAATATAAGATGTTCTTATGCAGCAACATTACTGTCCATCTTATCTTTTGTATAAACATTCTTTAGTGTTTCCAAATCTCATGATTTTTAGTAATGAATTTAATGATATTTAGTGTTTTTCTTGGAGCCCCACATCCTGGAGTCAGTTTATTAGCTTAGGCTCTCATCTTTGCCCCTAGTGTCTTTAAAAACAAAACAAAACTTGAAAACCCAGATCCTACAAGTCTCCTCACCAGAAGGCAAAGAAAAACCATCCCAAATTCACTGGTTTAAAACTAATGAGAATTTTTAAAGACATTCTCCTGCCTTTTTTTTTTTTTGTATTAGTCTCATGATTTTTTGAATGCTTGGGATTCCCACTACTGCATCCTTCATGCAAAAAGTGGCAAAAAACCAGAAAGAGTGAAAAAGTGAAAGTTAAGATTTTAGGATGTGGTTTTACATGAAGGAGTAACATGTTGCTTGGAGAGGTGAGTGGGCTCAGCACATGTGAAAGAGAGATGCATTTTCTCCCACCTAGCCATGGTGTGCTCTAAGGGGAGAGAGAGAGCTGGTATGACCTCAGACTGATGACATTTGTTCAGAGAACCCAGGAGAGGAATTGAATCTTGAGGATGCTTGGTGCAAAAAGCCCGTTTTGTGTCAGAAAATGGATCTCTGATCTGTTCACAAATAGCCTGTGTTATTGTCATTGTAATAGTTAACTGATGATGATCTTTTCATATCTCATCACACATGTTTGTATTTATTTATTTTTCTACCTGCATTGATTCTCCCTTTTAGATTTTGCCTCAGATGAAGGGTCCCTGCTAAAAATCTGCCATGGGAAGGTTGAGTTGATGCAAAGTGATCACATCTCCAACTGTGTACAATGTTGGAACGGAGAGGACCATGGAAGTGTCAGCAATTTTTGGATTAGGAAAGAGTCAGGTGCGGGAGGTGCACAGATTGAACAAATCTAAGTAATAGCTGGAGGTGGGGCTCACCTACAACTGCCAATGGAAACGAAAGCCATCATCTTTCATTAAAGCCTCCTGAACAGTGTAACATATGAAATGCCATCTGCTCTCTCTAGGGGGATTCCCTCCCTACCCACTTGGCTCAGCAGCCTATGGCTGTGTTGTTTGTGTCAGCAAATATGAATCTGGCCTCGTTTCTCCAAGGGCAGGTAGAAGGGGGCCCATTTATGGTTCTGAGCTGACAATAAATATCACACCAGGAAAGGTCGATCTCCAGTAACAAGCAGAAAAGTTTCTCTTCTGTGACAGGGTTTTCTTTCACTGCTTGTTTAAACAATAGTTTCCTATTTTGCTTATTTTCAACAGGTGATTGTATCAATTGTATATTAAAGAAAATACCTGATTGTTCATTTAATCATCCCATTAGATGTTGTCAGGAACAAAATGATGGGTTTCATCATCCCCTAACAAGGGGATTCTTGCATTGTAGTAGGGGATTTAAAGCAGTTAACAGCAAGCTGTTAACCTTGAGCTTAGTTTTGGTAGACTGAGGGTTTCTATCGTTTGAACTTTTGAGAGGAAATGGAATTAATTGCACTATTTGGATGATGATAAGTGTAGACAGATGCCATGTTAGATTTTTATAAGTTACAGGATGCCCTTTGAAAACCTAAAGGCCAGGAAGACGCTTTACAGGTGCATGGTGCTGGCGCCGTCATTTTGGGGATTTGGAGAGCCATCAGGAATCGATCAAATTTTGAGGTGGTCCTGACTACAATTATCTACAAAGATAGTCATGAGGTAGCTCATTTGGATGGAATTCCTTGAGCACATGGAATTTCGTATCCGGGTGTGCCAGAGATTGTGGCTTTGGGAGAACTCTTCCCAGATTGTAATTTATGATGCATTGGCTGAAAGTTGCTTGTGGTACATGGTGAAAGACAGAAAAAGAACGGTCCTCAGACTCTCTTGGTATTGAAATACTTTTTGTGGGTTTGTAAGGGATATGTTGGGCCCATTTCTTTAAAGGATAATTGAGAGTGGAAAAAAATACCCATAAAGGGTATAATTATCCCTCAGTTAAAGAACATGCTGACAAATGACATTATGCCTGAGAAGGAGAGAGTTGTAGATGGAAAGAGCTCCGTTCTTGATTTCCAGACCTTTTCATAGACAAGGCAAATAGAATTATCAGTGGTTTTTGCTCTTGGTATGGGTATCTTGTCTTAGCTTTCAAACTGCTCCTCTCTTCTTGCTGAGTTCCAAAGGGGCAGCTGTGTTAGTCTAGTTCAACAAAAGAAGAAAGGAATCCTGTGGTGTTTGAAGACTAACAGATTTATTTATTGCATGAGCTTTCGTGGGAGAAAATCCCACTTCTTCAGATGCTTTGAAGATGGGGGAATTTACAGAATGGGATGAAAATAAATGCAAGGGAGTGTAAGACATGGGATCAGGTCGTACTGTAACAGCAAATCAGAGGAGGTGTTCAGATTCAAACCCTGGGAAACAGCACACAGAGGAGGGTGAAGCGAAATCACCAGTTATAATGGGAAAAGAAGCCATAGTCACGATTTAATCCTGCTTTCACACAAATCTGCGTAACAATTCTAATTCAGCTGTTTCTCTTTGAAGTCTTGATATGCCATTGACTTTCTTGAGCACGGTTGTTAACAAGTCTTCCATAGAGTGAGTAGTTCATCTTGCTTTGCAACGACCTGATCCTGATGTTCCTTTAACCTGCTAGGCTCATTCTAGGGGGAGGCTCTAAACCAGGAGTTTGCAACCTGCAGCTCCAGAGCTGCATGCGGCTCTTTGGCCGCCTACTTATGGCTCTGAGCTCTGAGTCTCCCACTAGTGCTGGAGGACCCTACTGGCAGCCTGCTCTTGGCACCAGCCTCCTGCCTCTTGCCAACAGGGGATCCTGTGGGCAGTCCACAGCAGGCTCTGGGCTCCCCATCACCACTGAGGGACCCTGAAGGGGGCACACTCCTGGTTCTGGGCTCCCCCCTTCTCTCCTGGCAGGAGACTTTGGGGCAGGTGCCCTGGCCTAGCTCCCCCCCCACCAGGAAGCTACACCAATTATAGCTCTTAAAACACTTGGTTATTAAAGGAATTTCAAAAAATGGCTCTTTTGAGCTGCCAACCCCTGCTCTAAACTGATTTGTTTGATACTAATACCGTATATGAAAAAGAGCAGCAGCGTCACAGTCTGTAAAACAAACAAAGAATCCTGTAGGATTTTTCCCCATGAAAGCTCATGCGATAAATAAATTTGTTAGTGTTTAAAAGTGCCACTGGTCTCCTTTGTTTGTTTTGCTGAACTAGATTAACTCAGCTACCTCTTTGGAACAGTGGGTAAAGTTACTTTTCAGGAGAGATCAGCTGATCTCTGCACTGCATAGGAACCAAACTATGCAAATCAAGACCTTGAATGACACCAAAAAATCATTTTGAAGTCCTTGCAGTCTCTGGACCATAGGCATAAGAAGAGTATAAGCACTAAGTAAGTGAACTGTTAAAATTCTAGGAACGTAGAGTGTTCCTTTGGTCTTCATGTATTGATCCAAATAGAATCCATACAGAAATCGTATGGAGATGACAAGGGCATGAAGAACTGCAATGATGTCTTCCTTGGAAAGAATATATGTAATACTCGCTGTCTCTTCTATCTCTAAATTCCATGGCCCAAGTATCTGTTCATAGACTAACATTCTCCTATTATAATTTTCTATATTTGGATTTGTTGTAGGTTTAAATATCATTTGCAACAATAACTGCAGATGTATATGTGGGAACACCTTGTATTAGTAGGATACTTATGAGCCAAAATATGGCATGAGGAGAAGCTCTAAATGATTTCATGTAACTTTCTCCTTTTAGTATGTACTGGAGAAAAAACCAGAGAATTGAACTTATATAATGACTTATTTAAGAATATGGCAGAGTGTGTGTGTGTCCCCAGGAATCCACCTTAGTATTTTTTGTTTTGATTCCTTAGCATCTCATTAACTTGTTCCAGTGTTGGGTTTTCATCTGAATTTCCAATATCAGTAGCTGTTGCAGTGTTTCCCAATCAGTGAGCCATGGCACACAAGTGTGCCATCAGGTCTGAGCAGGTGTGCCACAAATTTTTTTTAAAAACTACTCAAAGAGCTCTGGATTGGCTCATTGGCTCGTGAATATTCATAAGTCTATTTGGAAACTATATGGAGGTGTGCCTCAAATTAATTAAAGGTAGCAGGGTGTGCCACAACAGAGCAAATGTTGGGGACCACTGAGCTATTGTGTAGTAGTCTTGGTCTCTGCTGGTTTTGTACTTGGAATAACATCTCTCCAAGGGTAAGGTAGAGTTCTACACTTACTCCATAGTGACTGTGCTAAGAAAAATTTTGAACACATACTGCAGGTCAAATAATTGAGGATCTTTACCTAATAGATGCAGTTTCCTTTTGTGGGAAAATAAAAAGTGTATGTAAAAAAACTAGCAGTGAATGGTTTGGGTTCACATTAGAACAGAGGTCTTAAACACATGGCCCGTGGGCTGCTTGCAGCCCCTAAAGCTCTTACCTGCGGCCCACAATGACACAATCATTACTGATATTTGCAATATCATTATATGGAAAGGTTTCAGTGGTGTGGTCCTCAGGCTATGTGTTAACCCTCGTGCAGCCCTCTGCTAGTCCTCATGTGGCCCTTGTAGTGATTTGAGTTTGAGACCCCTGCATTAGAACCTGATTTAAGTAACTTTTCACAGAAACATAGTATGAAATTTACTAGCAAATTATATCATTTTTGTGGATTAGTCCAGGGAATCTCTAGAAAGGATTTCATTCTTTAATAAATTCTGTAGTAAAGCTGATAGAAAATGGGGGGAATTTTCTCAAGAAGAGTGTTTGGTTTTTTTTAATATTGAAATTCAAAAGATTTTCACCAGCTCTATTCTCTGTAGGTTTCTTGAAATTTAGTTATATGTAACTATATTTCTTTCATTGCTATTAAATTCATTAGGACTGTTGTTATTAACATGGATTGCAGTCATGGATAAGGACCCCAGTGTGCTAAGTGCTGTACAAAGACAAAACAGAGAGCTTACAGTTTAAGCACAAGATAAGATAACCAATGGATGCAGACATACCCACAGGGAAGTACAAAGAAATAATGCAACAATATTGGTCACCTGTCTTGGTACTCCATCAGCTCCAAGGAGTATGGAGCTCGACTGTTCTCGGTAGTAACAGAGGGCAGAACGAGAAGCAATGGTTTCAAGTTACAGCTGGGGCGGTCCAGGCTGGATATTAGGAGAAACTTCCTTACTAGGCGAGTGGTGAAGCATTGGAATAAGCTTCCTAGGGAGGTGGTGGAATCTCCATCTCTGGAGGTGTTCAAGTCCCAGCTGGACAAAACCCTGAGTGGGATGATCTAATGGGAGTGGTCCTGCTTTTTTTGGCAGGGGGTTGGACTAGATGACCTCGTGGGGTCCCTTCCAACCCTATGATTCTATGATTCTATAACCATTCTCCAGTGTTTTATAGGCTTCAAAGTAAAGAACTATTTAAGGAAGGACTGAAGGAAGGCAATGAAGCAGTTTTGTGGCTGTTTCTGAGGAGCTCTTCCCAAGCAGGAGAGTTAGCATGGGAGCAAAAGGCTAAAAAAACTGTACTGGTAACATTAGTTTTAGGGACAAATATTGACCACACTGATGACAGTGGCAAAGCTGTGCCCCTTAGATGCATGCTTAGGGGTGAAGTGGCATGCACTTCAAGATGACATCCCATGTCTGAAACCAGGTGAAACGATATGTAGTTGTCTAAACACCAGAGATGGGAGACACCTCCTAGAAAAGCAGGACCATCTACTTTAATTCTGGATGAGAGGCCTGCCTAGCTTTTGCTTGAGTGAGTAACTCGCCCATGTTTCTGTGAACACGTAGACTAAGTTGCTTACATGCTGATAGTCTTCCAGTGCCTTCCCACAATACCCGCTATGTCCAGAAAGATTAACAAGTTCTCCCACAGTTTATTGGGAAAGGATCATAGAGCACTCATCTTACCTCAGCGCAAAGAACTACGGAATATGCTCCCAGAAAGTCTAGCGATGCACATGGGGGAGTGCAGGACCAGCAAGAACACAGCAACTTAGGGATCACAGAGCTTTGAATGAAATGATGTACATTAGGCATAGTTTTGAAGCACTATAATACAGCTGGTCCAGTAATAAAATTGAGCACTCTCTATAATTTTTTAAAAAAAGCAAAGTAATGCCTCATGTTTGGAATGATTCAAAGTAGATTGCTCGCTGTGGTTGAGAATTGAAATGAATGTTGGAGTTTCTGTGGGATGAGTGCAAGTGGCTTGGGGCCGGACTCCAGCATACTCGGATGCCAGTGAAAATCTACATGATTAGGAGTAAAGATAGTAATACATATCAAAATTTACAACCCAGCAGACTGGAGATGACTGCATCCAAGTGGCAAGGTGTGAGCACTGTTAAAGAATGATTGCATTGTTGTTGCATATGCTTATACTGGCCTAAAATCCCCAGATTTTGAATTCACATTGTTTCCATTCATATCCCCTAGAAATCAGTTTCCTCCTGAGTGGTAGTGTTATGTTGCTGGTCTGTGTACTAGCTCTTTCCAAGAGACGCATAGATGAGTGATTTTAGGAAGTGCTGAAAGCACTGCAGAGATTCCAGCCTGTACAGAATGCAGCAATCTTCCTCTTTAGCAGTACCGGGCGTTGCATGACTGTTCCCTCACTGATTCCTGAAGTGCTTCTGTAGCCAGGTCAGCATTTGTTTTGATCTCTAAGGCTGTGGTCAGATGAGAGTTTTATTTCAAAACAACGGGACCTGTTGTTTCAAAATAACAGCCGTTGTTTCAAAACAGTAAAACCTCGCAGGAAATTGAAATAGCCGTTGTTTCGAAACAGTTGTTTCAAAACAGTTGCGTTCAGATGTGTTATTTCGAAATAACCATTATTTTGAAATAACACTTTTGCCCTTCTCCTTCCCAGGGTGCCTTCCTTTTAGCCTTTATTGGGTGGGGGCATGGCCCAGGGAGGGGGCCATGTTGCCACACCTCCCATGGTGCCCCTCTCCTAAAGCGAAATAGCAAGTCCTGTCTTTGGACATGCTATTTTGCTTTGAGCTTTTACCTTAATTCTAATTAACTTATTTCAAAATAACAGTGTACGTGTGAACATAGCCTAAGTCTTGCATAATTGGGTCAGATCCTAGCTATATCTGTGACCTACCAGATCAACTGAACACGCAGAAAAGATTAAACTAGTCTATCTTTAGAGCACACTACAAACTTCTCCTGTCTAAGAAAGCTTTCCCGCAATAACCAGAATAAAGAGAATTGCTTTGCTCTAGGAAACAGGAAGAAAACAAGAGACATCTCGTAAAAAACAAACCTATAGCTGTGTATCCCCAAGACAGCCACCTGTGTCAAGGAAAGGAGAAGAGTGGGGAGCTCCTTCTAGTCCATCTGCAATATGGTTATGTAAATCAAGGCTTCAAACTCCTGTTGATTTCCTCCCTTTAAACATTTGATTCTTAGATACTAAACTGATGTGTACTATAGAAAATCCTATCATAATCACCATGGTGGCAAAATTATATATTTAAAAGAAGAATTCTTTGAGATCAGTAGGAGCTGCTCATTTTCTGCATGCCACTGCTCTGTGTGCTTTAAATGTCATTAACTACTACACTCTCAGTTCTTGCCTTTGTCCTTTACGTGCCAGCTCACTGCTAACAGCATTGACAAAACTGCCAAATCTTTGTGTGCCTGAAGGAGCTCTGTGAATTTATTCTTCCTTTTGGATGTTTTTCTTTTCCTCTGAAGTTCAGGAATGACTGAGGTAAATCCCACTTCAGCCTATCACTAGCCTGCTTGGTTTTCTTATTTAAAATCTTTCTAGGAAGACATCTCAGCTGGATAATTACAGCCAGGTTCTCCAAGGCCATTGACATTTTTCCACTGATTGCATTTTCTGCAAGGTTCATTTCCCCCAGACCCATAAGTGACTTTGATCTCCAGCTAGTGCTTAGCTCAATGTGAAAGGTGTTTTATATGGTTGAATGAGTCTTACCATCGTTTCTGGCATGGTGCACACAACGCTGATATTTCATTTGGGAAGCTGTCACGTCGCTACATTATATATGACTATTATTCTCCTTCCTTTGTGCTTCAGGTGCAGCTATTGGTTGTTATTAGTGCCAGAAAAAGTGAAATTTACACACATCAGCCACAGACAAAAAAGTTTCTTATGTGGAATGTGATGCAGTTCAAAAAGATTACACCTACTCTTTATCAGTGTTATAGAGAAACCAGAATAAAGCTGATTGAACAGAACCAAAGCCAGTCTTTTGCCTACGGAAGGGCAATCTCGGTCAGTTAAATGGCCTGTAACTCACTTACTATGTGTGATATCAGTTCAATGGCTGTTTACATTAAATAGTTGCAAGTCTGACTCTGGTTCCTAGTGGGAAGGTATCTGTATCCTAAAGATCACCTTAACAACTGGGAGGAATCAGTGGCATCAATGGCAATCTCTGCAGAAGGACCAAGGACTGTATGGGCTATGGAGACTGAACTTTTCTCTCCCTGCAGGTGTAATTCAGTGTCACAAAGCTGAAACACATGGGTGGACAGTATAGAAATCTTACTTTGCAGCTGTTTGTGGGTAAAGAGAGGTTTTCTATGGAGAGCCTGGCAGTCTGACACCTTTTGGTGAGCTTTTGCAAAACAACAAACATGGATAGCATAATTGTATTATCAGAGGCTTTCGTAACTACCAATATGGTAGCTTCGTAAATGCATCCGAACTGTGATTTAGAACCTCAAAGGCAAATCTGGTCCCAAGGACCCAACCTGAGTATTTTGTTAGCACTCTGAGTTGATCTTTGTGGAGCAGGAAGAAGGATGGAGAGTCCTTCAGCACCAAGGGTGCCATCAGAACCACCCTGAAAAGGCTACTCCCACCTAATCGCTGACAGGCTTGTGTGGCCTTAATGTTGCCCTTCTTGGAAAGATGGACTGGAGGAGCCATATGCTGGTAGGTGAGCTAGTTGGAAAGAGAAACAAAGTACCAGCGTTGGTATGAAATGAACATACATTACCTTAGTTATGAATGACGTGCATGGCAAGTCATTAGAAACTTCCACTGTCTTAGCCCGACTAAAAAGAACAAATGACTTTATATATTTGGCACATAGAAAACCGAATGAAAATGAACTGTGGCATGAAATAAGAGATTGGCAGGAGGATCGAAGAGTGTTGGATGGCACTGGAAAGTGAATACATTTTGGGGTTGACCAAATTCTTTGTATTATTGCATTATTCAGATTATAAATAGAATCACATTATAATGCAGGTACAAAATATGAAGGGGGAAGGACATAGTATAGCTGAATGGAAAGTGAATTTATGTAAAGAGTAAAGCTAGAAGAAACTAATATTAAGAATCAAGAAGGAAATAGCATAAAATAAGCAGCTGTCTGGGGGGCAAACGAGATTCCAAGAGTTTATATGCAGCATCTGAGTATGTGAGTGGGAGTAAATGGGATGTCCCACTCAGATGTGATGACAGAAGGGATAGACAAGTGACCTGATGGGACCATATTAATGACCAGATAAGGGCCAGACTCTAACCTCACCTGCACTTATTTCATACAGGCATCACTGAAAGAATAGCTCATGATTTATGCAAGGAGATAGGAGAATCTAGAACTACAAGAAATTCCAAAAGAAATATCAAAGAGATCGGGATCAAAATTTGTGTGCCACCACATATGAAGGGGGAGGAGGATCTGCTGTGACAGCAAAGTGTGAAATGAGGTTCTCCAGATCATCGTCCTAACTTTGCACTTTTGTGCTCCTAATACTGCATAATAATACTTCTATAATTCTAATACTAGACTTCTTTAATGTCTAGTATAGTTCTGCAATACTAGATGTCCAAAACCATCTTATTCATCTACTCGTAGACTCTAAGGTCAGAAGGAACCAGTATGATCACCTAGTCTGACCTCCTGCACAATGCAGGCCACAAAACCTCACCCACCCACTCCTGCATTAACCCTCTAATCTATAACTAAGATATTAAGTCCTTGTATCATGATTTAAAGACTTTAAAGTGTAGAGAATCCACTAGCATGTAAGCCATTCCCCGTGCTACAGAGGAAGCAGAAAACCCTCTAGAGACCTACTTTCCTGTTGCTTCTTATTTTGGTGCAGTTTCAGTCCTTAAATAAGTCCGTAGCACAGGAGAAAAATGCTGATAAGAGAAACTTGAAATGAAGACAGAGGAGCAATCTGTTTATTTGAAATGTAGAAATTTTAGATCTTAATAAGAATGGCAAAAAAAGCAACAGATTTTGTGTGTGTTAGTTTAGATGTAAATGATAAACTGTCACATTGCCAAATTCCTTCTTACCTTCCAACAAGAAGATCATTGTGGTAGGAAATATAGCCTGTATGAATATTATTCTGCTTGGAACAAAAAGAGATGAACAGTGACAACATCATTCCCTGAAGCTTAGAAATGTAAGAATGAAATAAAGTACCAGTTTTAAACTGAATTTGCACCTTGTCTTATACTGGCACTTAGAGTGCTACAATAAATTTAGTTGTCTCGATAACGAATATCATTCCTCTCTTCTAGTGTTGTCACTTCCCGGCCTTCTCACCTGACTTCATTGCTTTAAGCTATCTTCATTTATCTTTGAATAGAACATGCCATTATTTTAACTCACTTCCACCATACTGGAGCCCAGTTCTGCTGGCCTTGCTGACTTGTATTCCCATGGCAGTTGCTGGGAATTCTCATATAAGAACAGCAGAACTTGGCACTAAATTCATAGTCATTTGACTTTTGAAAAATCTGACCTCTTTTTACATGCATCATCTCCATCAGAGCTTGGAAATGACTGTTAATCATTGAACTCTATAAAAAATTACCCTGTCCCCCAGGGGAACCTCAGTTAAGTCTTCAGCAGCTGCCTTTGATAGGAATAGTTTAGACTTTTGCAGCATAAATCCTATAGTTTTGAGGGCCAATGGCATGTGGCTACTAATATCTCCTCTCCAGCTGGGTGCCTCGTGTTCTGAGGATGAGTTTCAATAGCTCCGTTTAGCTGAACAGAGAGACCGTGCTTGTGATCCTGTGTTCTCCACATGCACACCTGTGTTTCAGGACACTCTTTTCATAGGGGGAGAAGGATCATATGAGTGGAGCGTAGAATCTCTTGAGATGCAGCCTAACGAAACAGAGGCTGACTTTCTCCATTGCTGGGGAAAGTGCATATTGAGAAGAGTTAACTCGTGAGCTCTTGTCATTGTGCTTCTGATTCGCCAATGAATGCAAGTCTGTGTGGAAGTGCACGTCATTGTCTTTTATCTTTCAAAAGAGAGGGTCTGATCATGTAAAATGTAAAACTCTTACCAGGCCAGGAATGTCCTGAAGGAAATGTCACCTGTTCTTGTAAAGAGCTTCTTGGCAGGTTTAATTCTTGGTGACAGGACTGTTTCCTTATGATGGATGTCACCCTAAATAATCTCTGTTGGTTTTTGCTCTATCGAGCATGATTTGTGTATTCTTGTCACAGCCAATCAATCCTACAGTTCACCCAATGAGCACATGAAGGGTGGATGAAAATGGGAGGTACTCTGGTAGCTGTCGTCATCCTGGCAGTTCTTCATTTTTCATTATGACATGATATTTGTACTGACAAGAGGACACTGTCAGTGACAGGTTGTGAAAAGTTATTGATTTCTGCCTTTGTCTTCTTTAACTACTGGCCAGGAACTGAAGCATATGGCATGAAGGCAGGGGCAAATATTCAATCAGGCATAGTAGGTATGTGTGTAGGAGCCCTGCAGGAGGACTGAAAGTCTGCCCCAATCCTCCTCCTTTTATCCCTCCATCCCTCGAAGTCCCCTCCACTCCTCGAAGTCCCACCCTCTTCCATCCACAACCTGAAGCTGGCTGAGCTGGATTGCTCCAGTTCCTCTCTTCTCCTTTGCCCCCCTTCCCTGTGCTGACAAAGCAAAGGTCAGCTATGGGCAGGAGTGGCACTGAAGATGCTGTGCTGGGGAGCAGGTAAGGTGTAAATCTGTATGAATGGTGCCAGGCAGATGGACTTTCTTTTACGTAAGAAATGAAAACAACAAGCAACCTGTTCCCCTCCACCCCAGACTGGTGTTCCTATAAAGAAGTGCACTGTGGAAAATTTTAAGCTTGGGGGAGAGATCTATGGACAAAATGATCACTTCTGCACAGTTGCAAAAAAAGAGCTGTTCATTTCCATCCCTATTTGTATAGCAAATGCAGCTACAGGCTTGTTTATCCTTTTTATTAAAGCAGTCTCTCTCTGACTCAGAGTGAAAGCAACCTGCTGCAGCAGCATGTTTCTGGCTGATGTTAGTGGCCAAGCTGAGTCTCATTTTATCAATGTAGCCAAAAGCCTTGATTAACAACAGGAACACACACATGCTAAATTATTTGGGTATATTCCTATTAAAACAGGTTTGCTGGAACTCATCTTCAAATCCTTGGACCAATTCATGCCTCCTGCTCTTGAGATGCCAAAGGAGGTGAAACTGATAGTTCAGATTCCAGTTAGTGCTGCCTCGTGTTAGAAATGTTTGCCACTGAATCCAGTGCTTACTGGTACCAGAGGATCTACGAGGAAGTTGGGGGAGTGCAGGGAGTCTACACTGCCTGCTTTTTTGGTGGCAGTCAGACATGGATACACAAGTTACTTAAAATAACTTTTGCATCTATGTTCAACTTCACTGCTCCCGGCACATGATGTTCACTGTGCTGAGTCAAAGAGAGGGGCCTCCCTTCCACTCAGCGCTACCTCAGGTACTGTGGTGGTGTCCAGGGATCGACTTCCTGATCGGCTGAGCAGGTCTTCAGAGACCTGAACGGTTGTTCAGGAAGTTGGAACTGATGGTGTCGAATTCACTTGGCTACAGACAAAGAGCATGAATGGAGAACAAGAGCTGAGGAGAAAGGAGGCTGGATCGGGTGGGATGGGGATCTGCTGGTTAGCCACAAACACCCATTTTAAAAATCTTCTCCAAAGAAGAGTTTTGATGTATCCCATTAATGCTGATAGGAGACGCTTGTGTAGATCTTTGTGCTCATGATGAAAGAATGGATCCTGATAGTGCACTGCTCTCTCGCCTTTCCTCCAAAGATTTCAAAATGCTTTTTGCAAATGAGTGAGCTGTCTAAGACCTCAGTGTTGTCCATTATTGGAGGGATTTTCAAATTGGATGAGTGACTTAGGAGCATGGCTCTCATGGATAGATTGTATCAGGTGTTTTTGAAATTCCTCTCCTACAGGGGAAACTGAGCCATGATGATTAAGTGATTTTCCAAAAGTGAGTCATTGTCAGAGCTGGGAGAGGGAATCCTTGACTGAATGAAACCTAGAAAGGTCACGGTCAGTTTCTAAGTCAGATCCGGGGAGCTGTTGACAGCTTGCAATTTGAAGGTTTTAAAAAAAAAACCTCATAAAGGACATAAATGTTCAATGTTTCTGGTGCAAACTAAATGAAAATTAGTGGAGGTTAGGAAGAGATTTCCCCATGAGCACGTTAGTGCATGATAGCTCTCCAGGAGGGCTGTACTCTTTCTTTAGCATCTGGTGATGGCTGCCGTGGAAGACAGAGTATTGAACTAAATGGGTCATTGGTCTGATCTACAATGACAGTTACCTTTTTGTTGGGACTAGCAGCATCTTGCAAGGACTCCGATCCCTTTAATGTGACACTGTAGAAGAAAGTGGATTTTTAAGTACCCATCGCAACGTTCATACCTTACAAGAAGAATAGATGGTGATGCAGACGTTCTTTCTCCCCATGGATGCTCCACTGTAGGTGCAACAATGTCTTCTGTGTCTGGAGTCGGAGATCTTCAATAGCAGTACCCGCTGGACCACACATACACATTTCCTCTCTTCTGCAGTGCAAGGGGAGGTATAGATAATGTTATGTGGTCTCGACCACCTTCAGTTCCTTCTCTACACCCTGTGGTTTGGAACCGAACCCTTAACAGAGCCCGTTTTTCTCTTCTGCTCAGTAGTTTGACAGTAGACTCTCCCTTAAATTTGTCTTTCTTTCTTTCTTTCCAAGGAGGTACAAACAGCTGTTGAAGACTTAACATTTTGTCCTTCAAATGATTTCCCAGAGCATATCTACAACTCGTAACGCTCCTTAAAAGATTCCCAAGCTAAAATCTCTTGAATATATACATCCTGAAGCCAAAGAGGAAATCAGAGAAATATCAGCTTCCACCATGATCACAGCCTTAACTTTATTGTTCACAGTGGCAGCTTGACAGTCAATGCCACTGTCAACACCCTTGCAATAGTTGCACAAAGCCTGCTGCATCAAGTGAAATGTCTTGTGCACCGTCTATCAAATAACAATTTTGAAGGTGTGGTCGAGGGCCCAAGAACATCCCCTCTGTTTGAGTTCTCCCCACCATTTGTAAGATCAGGAACAAATAATCAGTCTGGCAATTGACTAGCTCCGTTCCTACCATCCTGAATGCTTATCCCTGTGGATAAATAGTGCTGGAGATTGTCAAGGAAGGATATTCCATCCCCTTCCTAGTGACTCCATCCTGCCTCCTCCAGTCTCAGTCCCTTTTCAGAGACGCATCTCAGGAGTCTGTCCAAAGGGAGGAAGTGAACCATTTTCTGTAATTGGGAGCCATACAACTGGTGCCTGTACAACACACAGGGTGAGGCTTCTGCTCCCACTACTTCCCAGTTCAGAAGAAATTCAGCAGTTGACTCCCCATCCTGGGCCTCTGGAACCTAAACAAGTTTGTCAGACTGCTTATTCAAGATGATCACCTTTCCATTATCATTGCAGAAATATAGCAGAGGGATTGGTTCTTGGCACTTGACCTGCAGTATGCAAACTTCCTAGGGTGATTATATGTTCCATTTTTAAAGGGACAGTCCCTTATTTTAGCCATTTTTCTTATGTCCTCACTTTTTAGTTGAAAAGGATGCATTTATCTTGTATTTCAGGCTCTCGCACTGCAGGTGTGCAGTGGGGCTGGTCTGGAGCCATTTAAATCTCCTGCCTGGTGTACAGCAGGCATGTGCATGGGCTGTGCAGAGTGGGAAACAAATGAAATGTTATGCTACATGGTCTTTCTCACTCTCTTCTTCAGTTTGGTGTGGTGTGCGTGAGGGGCTGTGGGGGGGGAGTATGAGGGGCTGGAGAGGAGCCAGGCAGGGGGCAGCTGCAGGATCCATGGGGAGGGTTTGAGGTGTTACTGTTTTTGGGGGTGCCCAGAGAGCAGCCTGGGCCACTGCAGATGCAAGGTGAGGAGGGAGCCATGGGGGAGTGAGGAGCTGGTGCCGCAACATGTTTTTGGGAGGAGCACTGCCGGGCTGAGGTGATGAGGGTGAGGAGGCAGCTGCAGGGCATGAGATGCTGGTTGGGGAGGGGGAGTATGATCAGATCTCTTCCTCCCCATCCCATTTTTTTCTCATTTGCTGTCTAGTCACCTTAGTACTTCCATATTACCATATATCCCACTCACATTTGCTTCCCATGATTCACTGTAGGCAACAATCCCTACCAAAACAAAGTGCTGTCCTTTTCGCCTATTGTCAGGTTTTTTTCCAAGGTATTCACAGTGGTCATGGACTAGCTAATGTTATGGTTTTGGGTAGAAATTTTTCAAGAACCACATGGCACCTTAAAGACTAACAAATTTCTTGAGGCATAAGCATCTGAGGAAGTGGATTACAGCCCATGAAAGCTTATGCCCCAAGAAATTTGTTAATTTTTAAGGTGCCACAGGACTCCCATTGTTTTTGATATACACGGACTAACACGGCTACCCCGCTGGTAGAAATTTTATAGCTGGATGAAATGCCACTTTTTCCTTGTAGAACACCTTGTATGTCAGGTGTATGGTAAGGGTCGAGATTTCTCCCACCTGTTAAGCCAAAGTGATGGCGATGGGAAAGGCTGTTTTCGCTGCTAGATGTAGGTGTGAGCACAATGCCATTGGTTGAAATGGCGGTCTATTCAAAGGGCGCAAAGCTAGGCTTGGGGTCCAGATGAGAAGGGGCACTCATATCTGCGTGTTTAGGTTTTGAATGCCCTTTATAAAATGTTTAACTAGGGCGTGTGTGAATACCAAGTGTCAGACCACACAGCGCCGTACATGCTTCCGGCACGCTGTGTAATGGATGGGAGGTGTGTGCGGTCCATGCTGCGACACTTACAGTGAGTGAGGCGCTCATGGGATCACACGTTTCAAAGAACCTCAGTTACCATTCTGTAAGTTTCCCATCTTCAAGTTTCTGATGAAGTGGGATTTTCTCCCATGAAAGCTCATGCGATAAATAAATTTCTTAGTCTTTAAAAGTGCCACCAGATTCCTTCTTTGTTTTGCACAAGGCGAGTGACCCACTCTTTCTAGAAATCAGCTCACATAATTTTGTATCCTTCATTTGAAGACAATGCTTGAAGCAAAGAGGGGAGAAGAGGAAACAAGAGGCAGGTGGGTATGAAAACCAGCTTTAGAGCATTTTGCTGCATTATAATAAAGCCTTAACACTGTGTCTGTAATTCTTGTAAGTCACTGGTAATTGACTTTTTGGCTGCATGTAGTTTGAATGCCACCGTGAAATGCAATTTGTTTGACATGAAATATTAATGGCTGTTATGCAGAAATGTGAAACCCAAGAAAGAACTGCCAGCATTGCTCTGTTCCCATCACTTAAATACTGCTCCATTTCTATCTGGCTTTTGATTTGGTTTATTTATTTGTGACATTAGCACCTGGTGGCTCTATTGTGTTAGGCATGAAACAGACACAGTGGAGAATGGTTTGCCTCTTACTTAGGGCTTGCAATCTAAATATTCAAGACAGAGGAAATTACATAACCCCAATGTTACAGATAAGGGACTGAGAGAGAATAAGTGAGTTGCTCTGAGTTTCACAGCGAATTTGTAGCAGAGCCAAAAACTGGACAAAGATCTAATCTAGTACCTTAACCACAAGCTTATCTTTTTCTCTCCATTTTCTGTTCCACTTTAACTGGAAAGCACCTCTAATGCTACTTGCCTAATAATTGCCTAGTAATCATGACTGAGGCAATTTGAGCTAAATACATTCAGCAGTTTTGAAAAAGATATCTGCTAGGATACCTTAAACAATAAAAGGCATACGACGGTGTCCTCTTACAATGTGAGAGGCAGCTTCTTTTACTGAATTGCACTGACTTAGCAGGGTGATGCAGTAGAAGTGAGTGAAACCAGAATGCCCAATGTCATTTGTATTGGTCAGTATGAGACTTCAGATGGTTCATATTCATCACCTTGTAAAGGTGAGTAAAAGTTCCTTTCAAAGCTGCAGACTCTGACTAGACTTTAAGACTAGACAGGAAAAACGTAAATTCTAAAGTAAAGAGACATTTAGGGCCCAACTTTCCCCACACACTTAACTCCTCCTGAATCAGACTCATGGGCATTACCACTAAAAAGACCAGTGCACTCAACTCCTAGAAATTAATTCACAATCTAATTTTCAGTGGGGCTTCTGCCAGAAGTGATGAGGATGGGAAGGGGAGTGGAGAGTGCACTTAACCTAAACCACAGAGCATTCCTAAAATATTCATTCTTTCAGACGGAAACATGAGCTAGTTCTGAAAGCCTTTTAAATGGGACATGCACTTACAAAGAAATCATTGCTGCCAGACTGCACTGATACATTAAATAGTAAAATCTGGTCTATTTTTAGAGCTGTCTTTTCCACGGTCCACCTGAAAGAGATGCAAGACTCTGCTGGTGCAAGCCAGCTTGTCCTTGCATGAGTGAAGGGGAGAAGGTTGGAATGCCAGGGGTGTGGGCACATTTTATGTATAATCTGGCTTTACTGTCTTGCTGGGACTAGTTACTGTAATGTACCTCTGAGAACGTGTAACCATGGACAGTTTATGACTGGCGAGTACATTTGAATGGACACTGTCAAGGGTAAGACGTTCTAAATATGACCTATCTTTGTTGTTTCCCTCTGCCTCCCCGCTCAATGGCTCAAGGTCTCAACACTACTGTAGGTTCATAGCTGCATTGTTTTGAAGAAGAGATGGGAGCGTTTCGTATTGTTCTTTATGGTGCTGTCCTCCTGGGTCATATAATCAGACTTAAGCTTTAGCTGTCCAAGTTGCTATCAGTATTTTAAGATAGTGGAGCCGGGAATCCAGATGAGGGGTTATGTTCTGGCTCCTGACTTTTCTGTGAAATTGGAGACTGGTCTGGAGAGAGACTGTGTTCTGTTTTTGTGATAGGAGGCATTATTTGACTACCAGTCAAGAAGGGTTTAGCCTCACCTCAGCTTCTTTTATTTCTTGCCTAGGGGAAAGGATTATAAATTAACTACTTGGTGCACAATGCCTCTGGGAAGGTCACGCTCATACTTAGGTGTCATGGGGAATTTTCTTCCTTGCTCCTGTTAATTTATATGGGTTTCCTTCTATAGACTGTATTCTTTGAGGAAGCTACCACGCTGATGGCAACTGCATTGTTTTAGTGCTGAATAATTCCAGCAATTTCCATTGCTGTTGCATGGAAAAATATTGCTGTTTGCAAAGCACATTTCAGCGAAGGAAGCATTACATGAAACTTCATAGCACTCCTGGAAAGCAGTGAGGTTTTGCTCTCCCCAGAAATTGCAGAGGGGGACTGAGGCTGACTAAGAAGTTGAGAGACTTATCTAAGGATACACAGTACAACAGAGGAAAGAGCTAGAGTCAGTTGTGGCCTAGTGGCTAAAGCGCTGGAGTGGAACTTTTGTTCCTAGCTCTTCTATTAGCCAGCTGGTGATGCTGGGAAATCTTTGTGTCTCAGCTTCCCCACATGTAAAATAAAGATGATTCTTCATTTTAAAACAATTAGAGCCTTGCTGAGGAAAAGCACTGTACAAGAGCTGGATATTACTGTTATTTATTAAAGGGATAAAGATGCCAGTCCAATGTTCTAACCACTCCCTTCATGAACATGTAGGGCTTTGCTCTGTCTTTTACCGACAGACCTTGCATTGGATTGGGGGTGATCTGTGAGAGCACTGAGTCTCAAAGGTACTCTGAGTGTCTTCAGGAGTGCTAGGGTGTGTGTTGTGAAGTGGGAACAGTGACACGCTCGCTCAGTGAAGATTATGCTGTTCTGTCCATGCTCCGTGCTCTGCAGGCCCTGTGCATTGGAGTGTGCAATGCCTCTGGAGGTGGAAAGCAGAGATCCTTGTCTGCAGTGATTGACTGAGACTGTGCTTAATAATTGAGCAAACATCTTGATCAAATGTACAGTTTCTCTTCCAGGATTTTACTGTTCTCTGTGTGTTCTTACTGAGGCAGGACAAGCTTTATGATGCGCTTTCTGGCAGGATCTCTCCAGCTTGCACACTGACAGAGATCTCCACTTCAGAGGCAGGATTAATCTTTTCTCCCCCAGTCCGTGTATTTCCATGCAGTCTCTTGCCCTTGAGGCCTGCATTCGTGAATCATCTGTGTGAGTGAACAGAATATAAAGCAGCCACTTCCCAGTAATGATGTAAATTCCTGATGGTCAGGAATAAATTTAACACTTGACGTACGTGGCAGGGCAGCCTCTTCTCCTTCAGCGATATGCCTCCAAGCAAGTTGGCACCTGCATCTACAACAACTAGCAACACTGGCCAAGTGCCATACTGTTGCACTATGCGCATCATCAGAACTAGGAAGGAAAAGGGACCTGGCTTCAATTAAAACTGTCCATAAGGTATTTTCTAGGGGTTTGGGAGGATAATGTGAACATTCAGCAGAATTCAGCTAGGAAAAGTCTCACACGAAGGATCAAGTAGGGACAGTTTCATGCAAAGTTTCACCCACAGCATCAGCTAGGAACAGTTTCATGCAGAGACTCATTCCTCAGGGTTTTCTTTTCTCTAATAAATAAAAAGAGCAATGGCTGTGACCTGAAATCCTGTAGACCTTTGTGCTAGTGTCCCAGTGGCTTCCGAAGACCCACTCCCTCAGACAGTAGAGTCTGCACAGAATCTATAATGTCCTAAAATGAGATCAGAAAGGTGGACTGCGATGGTTTTCCGGGGGGGGAATATGATCAGAGAGAGTATTGTGCTGGTGAGCATTTTCAGAAACTTCAGATAAAAGCATGGTCTTTAGTAACTGCTGCCCATGAAGCCAGTTCCTTTGTCACCATTATTTCCTACTGCATCCTTTGATGGAATATAAACTAGACTCGCGAATGTTAACTGTTTTTCTTTGCAGCTCAGGTAAGCTACAGTGTGCAGTGACTAGGGCCAAACTCACACAAGCTGCTGTTGTGCAGGTCTCCGTAGGCCACTGTGCCAACATACCATGTCCAAGTGGTGCTGTGCTGAAGGCAAAGATGTGATAGAAAGGAGATCAAGGCGCCCAGACTCCTCTTGTTTGTGACATAACCCAGATCTCAAAGCCTGGGGCGAAGGTCTATTTGTACAGCTAAATGCTTCCACCTTCATAGCCTGATCTGACTCATAATTGATTTGTGCTTATTTTCTTTTTCCAGTGTGTGGCTGTGATCTGGCCCAGGGAGGCTTTTTCATTAAGAATGGGGAATACCTCTGCACTGTGGATTACCAGCGCATGTATGGAACCCGCTGCAATGGCTGTGGAGAATTCGTCGAAGGAGAAGTAGTGACAGCTCTGGGGAAAACCTACCATCCGAACTGCTTTGCCTGCACTGTTTGCAAGTGAGTGAGTCTTTTCTGTGACATTAAGAAGAAAGACAGGGGGAAGTGCATCACCAGAACATACAGTTCTAAAGATGTGTTTTCTGTTAGAAGGTGGTTGGTTGGGAATATCCAAGATAACTGTTAGGTTTTCTGAAAAGCATCTACCAGCAAAGCTGTGGGATTTTATTTTATTTTATTTTATTTGCAAAATGCCCTGTACCTGCTCGACAGCACTGTTGCATCCAGGAAGGAATTTGATATCAGACTTTGTGTAGGACAGGTTATAAAAGGCATTTTGATACTGTGTTTCATATTTGGCTAAACTCAGAACCAGAAGTTTTTAAGGGTACTTTTTAAAATAGGGAATCTTGTGGCAGGATTAGCAATGAACTTAGTCCAGTCTTTCCTGTCTGTGAACTCTGGTAACTCTTGGTTACATACGAAAAGAGTTCTTCTTGATCAGGGCACCAGACTCCCAAACCTGTTCCAACGTTTCTTACCATGTCTACACTGATGGCAGGAAATTCGCCGCCATCGGAACGATCTTTCTGGATCAACTTAGTAGTCAGTTAAGACCCACTAAGTTGATCTGAGTGTCAACTTTACTAAAACCACGCACTCAAATGGTGTAGCTCTGTGTCTACAGGAGTGCATTTCGCATTGGCACGACACAGTGAAGATGCTATGCTGAAAGATGCTTGGGAAGTCGATGGGAGTCACAGTTTGGGCTTAATCTTGCTGGAGGCTGGAAGTATTATATCGGCTGATTTTCAGTTGATCCCAACCTTTTCCCTCTGGCATGGTTCAATGCTTTTCTTCAGCCAGGCAGCTGGTCAACTAATATTATTCATTTTGGTCAAAGAAGCACCCTTTTTCTGTGAAAGGATTAATATAGTTCAGAAATTTAAAGAAAGTGTCAGCACTTCATTTCATTTCTTTACTTGTTCTTTAAATCCCAAACAAAATGCAGAAAAGAAAGAGAAGAAGGAACTTTCCAGTCTTTTTGGTTTGACTACTTGATATACATCGGGCATCCAATATGCAAAGGCCAAAGTGATTTTATTGAATTTATTGTAGTCTTTGGAAAGACCTCACAAAGGATGGATTGAATCTGTAATATAATGGGAGTAGCAACTCCTGAAATAGTTCATATATGGTGTGCAAAATAAAATTTCATTATAACTATTGATATAGTGGTAATGACTTGAGGCTTCAATCAGAAATCAGTCCCCAGGAACTGTTAACATCTTCAAGACTGAAGTCGTGGCCTAGAATTTACTCTTTGCTGTTGGTGTGACTTAAAGCAGATTCCTACGTTTCAGTGGCTCACCAGCTAGTGTGCTATGCATAATACTTAATTTTTGATAACTGTCTTACTCTTAAGCTGTGCTCCCCCATCTGTTTGTTGGCCCTATCTGTTGTCTTATCTTATACTTAAATTGCATGTTCTGTGGGGAAGGAACAGTTTTCTGTTATGTTTCCAGCACCTAGCCCAATGGACGTTTAATCCTTGCTGGACACTTCTCAGCAACATCACAATGCAAATAATTAATAATATAATAATAATTTTCTGTTTCCCATGCTATATTACTGTTTCAGAAGATGCTATTTTCACTAGACTTCAGATTCCTACCTTCCTTTGTTCTCTCCTGCCAAGGACCAAGAGTAAGACCCTTTTGGTCCCTTTGTATATTGAATGTCTGCTCAGTATGGAGCAAGTCGTCAGTCACTAATAGCTGTTAGTCATCTTGGATGTGGAGGATTGAAGAAACTGGATTGTGTGTGTGTGTGTGAGTGAGATTTTCATTCTTTATTAAGGTATTATCCCAGAACTTTGGAAGTTCTTAGGCAACATAATTTCATTTGAGCAGTTCCCACAGAGATTAACACTTACTGCTTGTCTATTCAGGCCAAGCAGAGACCAGCATAACTGAAGAAACCTTTTGACCCACACCATTTTGACTTTTTCTGGTGAGGCAGGGGCTGGACCCAAGCCATCAGTTTCTTAGAAATCTAATCTTTCATTAAAAAACAAAAGAGAGAAGACGTAAAGCTTTCAGGCTTCACCATTGTAAAAATAATTTTCCAAAATGAGCTGAAAGAAAACTTAAGCAGTGGTGCCTCCTTCAGTCTGTGGACAGCTGAGGTGCCTCCACCACTGCTAATAGTGGCATCAGCAGAAACAGGCTGATTTAACAGGGTGATGGTCAGTTTCCCTTCTGCTAGACAGAAGCATGTGGTAGCAGTGATGCCGCATGATCTTGTGCTATGAGCAGCAGCAGAGACAGACATGAGATTTCACAGGAGAGAAGGAGTCAAAAGATAGAGGCTAGGCAGAGTTATAATAGCTCCTTGTATCAGCCGGGAGCCCTGACAAGTAGTAAGTAAATCAGTGAAATTCTGCAGTAGCCAAGAAACTCTGAAGTGCGGAGAGGTTCCTCCCTTCCACTGTGTAGATCTGGGGATGAGGAGGAGGGTAAATTTGTCTGATACCTAGAGGTGGGTATGAAAGAGGGAGCCATGAGGACCTTTGCTCTCTATCAGGGGAGCAGCAGGTGAGTAGGGCTTCTGAATTGCCACTTTAGTCTTTCATAGTTGTCTTGGATGAGGAATTTAGTCCAGTGGCAAGTAGGTTTCTGGTCACTTTTTCAATTCCTTATCTAGGTGTTTTGGATCATTTCTTTTGAAAATAGCAATGTGTATGGATTTACACTGCACTGAAGAATTCATATCCCATGTATGTTACAGGAATCTATCCTAAATACAGTAAAAGAAAATGATGGCCTGAAACTTGTGTCTGTGAAATGTAATGCATTGACTTGGGTGAAATGAATAAAAAATTCCTCATCCATTGATACAAACAAGGATTCTGGTTGCACTTTTAAAGACTAACAAATTTATTTATCACATGAGCATTCATGGGAGAAAATCCCACTTTGTTAGACACTTTGAAAATGGGGAATTTAAGGAATAGGAGGAAAATAAATGCAGGGACACATAACTTACAGGCTCAGGACACCCTGTAACAGTAAATCAGAGCAGTTCCACCATGAAAGCTCATGTGATAAATAAATTTGTTAGTCTTTAAAAGTGGCACCAGACTCCTTGTTTGTTTTGCTGGATTAGACTGACACAGCTACCCTTTTAAAACTTATTTGTGATGTTTCAGAAGGAAACATTTTTGTTTTGCAGAAGTAAACTGATGCTAATCTATTAAGTAAACTTCTGCAAATATACACTTTGGGGTGGACTGAGATGCAAATAGTGTGTTGCAGGAAATAAAAGCCATGCACCTTTTGGAAGATTTGGAGTTTGAGAATTTTTGCCTGGTTTTACTGAATTGATGGAATGACCTGTATTTGACAACCTTAGAGGCAGAAATCTTCTATTTATACACAGAATGGGTACAGCAAGGTACATCGGCAGTGCAGGCTTTGCTTGTGCTGCACTACCAGTATACCTCAGCCTTGCTTCAAGAATTGTCCTCTATTGACATGGTGGGGATAGCTTTGTAATGTGAATATCCATTTAAAATTCTAGGAACTGGAGTGCAGTCACCAGCTCATTTCGTGTGGCCCACTGAATAGTTTTTGACCTTCAGGGAACCTAGGCCAGTTTGGTGAACCTTTGAGTTAACAACTCAATCTTCCTTCACCAGCTCTGTGAGCCATCCGTCCACCTTTGCCTGCTCTTCCATGTTGTTGGGCACCATTAATGATGTGTTGAGACTATCACTGCTGTAGCTATTTAGTCTAAGTGAACTCCACTGTCTGCTTCTCTTTAGATACTGTGAATTTGATAACTTTTGGAAATCAAAATGCCAGCTAGTCTAACCTCTGCTCTCCTCACCACTGAGAAATTTTGGCTTTCAGCCTGCTGCCTGACTTTGCCATAGCTGCATTTCACATGTAGTTTCGCCCAAGTTTCTGTAAGATATTGGAAGGGTACAGGCTGAGGGTAGGGGAAAGAGAATAAAATTGCAGGATTAATCTTGATTAAAACTCACTTTTCACTTTCATTCTCCAGACGCCCGTTTCCACCAGGAGATCGGGTTACCTTTAATGGAAGGGATTGTCTGTGTCAAATGTGTGCTCAGCCAATGGCTTCCAGTCCAAAAGAGGTCTCCAGCTCAAGCAGTGAGTATGCCACAGACTTTCCTAAGATCCTCATACCTCTAGGAGCCTCAAAAGTTTGCCATGTGTTTTAGTTATTGTGAAACCAACTTGCCTGATGCTGATTTGTTGTGCGGATTGTGTCTAAGTTCTGATTTCTGGGAACTTCTTAGCAAGGGCTCTAGAAAGGCCTGTGTTACTGTGGGTGGGAAAGCCACGCTGACAAATTACAATCCAAACACACTCACCACAAGCTATTCTGAAATAAACCATCAGTGTTCTTTCCTAGGCACCAAACAGGCTATCAGCTGATGAAAGGAGGTTTCCAAATTTGTAAATCCTAATTTTTCCCTTGTGTGATTGCATGGGATTAAGTGTTCAGCTTTAGGAGAGGGTAATATCAGGGGAAATTTATTCTTGCCTCTAATCTGTAATATTTAATGTAATTACATTATTTTTAAAAAGATATGATTGTCCATCTGAAACAATCTTCCAAAACAATTATCCGCATCTGAACAAAATCTCATTTTTATAAAGGGGGGATGTGGGAGGGAAGTATGAGGGGGTGGAGAATGTACATGCGTTGCTGCTGTGTTTGATTTTTTGTTAAAGCAAATCAAAGTTCACCCATCCACAATACAGTACAGGGACACAATGATTTTTGTCTGTGAGCATCTTAGAAATAAGAAGTGAAAAAACTTTTTAAATGCTTCAGGTCCTCCCTTGAAAATTTAGTGTTATTCCCTGCAGTACATTATTTAGTGGCTTATCCAGTCTAGTTTTATGTGCCAAGTGATGATGCTTTTACCACTTCTCTAGAAAGGCATCACTTCCCTACCGGTACTGGATCTTTGCAAGGAAAGCTGCTCTGTATTTTGGAGGAAGAATGATAAATGGTTTGATCTCACAGGAACTCAAGGTGCTATATAAGTGTAAAGCTATTCTGCAGGTGAGCAATAGAGGTTCAGAAGTTGTGACTTGACTGAGATCTTAAAGCTAGTCACCTATTGAAAGTGGGAAATGAGAACCTGGTCACTTTACTCTCTTTACCTTTCTCTAAGCAGTAGACACACTCTATAGTGTCATGAAGTATCTTGGGTATGGTTCACCTTATAAATAGTATGTGCAGGCACCAGCTCAGCTGGGGAGAATCCAATGACCTCTAGAGCTGTTGTAAGGTAAAGGAAGATCTTGTATTTTAATACCAGGTGAACTTCTGAAGTCTTATGAGCTGACGTAAATATCCCAGAGGTACTTCAGTCATGGGAAAAACCTGGGATCCGAGTGATCCGTGTTGGGCTCTAATTCCTTAAAATTATTAATCTTTGGGGAGAAATAGTCCTCTAAGAACATTAACCTGTACCAATAAAAGAGCTCGATGTTGTGTTTGGTGGGGGGGTGGGGAGGTATTTTTAGTGGCTGTTTTTCAGAAAGATGTTCACATTGGTTCTTTTAATTGGATCTAGCAAGTTTCTGCTAGTTTTAATGCTTCTTGGTGTTAAATGATAGAGATCATGATTATGAGGAATGGTAGGAGGAAGCCAGGTAAATGAAAGCAATGGATTTCAGGAAGGGCATCTTCAACAAACTTCGATAATTTAGTAGATTCCATGGACAGCAAGTCTAAATGGAAGAAAGAGTTCAGGAAAGATGACAAGTTTTTTTTTATTTTTTGTTTTTTAGTTTTTTTTAAAGAGACATTATTAAGAGCACAAGAGCAAATAACACCAATGCTTAGGAAAGAGAAAGTACCGCAACAGATCATCCTGGCTTACCCAGGAGATCTTCAATGACCTGAAACTCCAAAAAGAGTCCTACAGAAAAGGGAAGCATCAATATAAAAAGCAAGACAAGCATGTAAGGATAAAATTAGAAAAGTTGCAGTACAAAACCAGACTAAACTAGCTGGGAATATAAGGGGCAACAAAAAGCATTTTACAAATACATGAGATGGAAGAGGAAGACCAAGGACAGTGAGGCACACTACTCAGTGAGAAGGGAAAGGCAATAACGGAAGGCACGGTCATGGCTGAAACATTTAATAACTCTTCTGGTGAAAACTGAAACAGAAAAAGGCAACAGTGATCAGACATTGTGAACATCAGTGTAAATGGAGTAAAATGTGAGGCTAACAAAAAAACCCCTAAGAACTACTTAGAGAAGCTGTATATTTAAGTCAGCAGAGCTTGATGAAATACATGCTAGAACACTGAAAGAACTGGCTGAAGAGATCTTTGAGCCATTAGCAATTCTAAGAACTCATCGAAGATGGGAGAGATACCAGAAGACAGGAAAGGAGCAAATAAAGTACCTATGTGTAAAAAGGAGAATAAAGACAGCCACATGAATTTACAAACAAGACATCTTAACTGGAAAAAAAAAAAACAAGGAGTCGTGTGGCACTTTAAGACTAACATTTATTTTTCACGTGAGCTTTCATGGGAAAAAATCCCACTTCGTCAGATGCCTCGAAGATGGGTGAACTTACAGATGAAGTGGGATTTTCTCCCACGAAAGCTCATGCAAAAAATAAATCTGTTAGTCTTAAAGTGCCACACGACTGCTTGGTTTTTTGCTGGACTAGACTAACATAGCAATCCCTTTGGAAATTGACAGGATCTTAACTGGAGTCAACATGGATTTGTCAGGAACAAATCATGTCAAACTATCCTAATAACTTTCCTTTATGGATAACAAAGACTTTTGTGTAGGTGGAAGCAATAGATGTGGTACATCTTGACTTTACTAAAACTGTCGGTACTGTCCCTTATGCCCATCTCATAAACTACTTAGAGAAATACAGCCTAAACTAACCTTCTGTAAGGTGGGTGCACAGCTCACTGGAAACCATACTCAAAAGATTTAGTGGTTCACAATCACACTGAAAGGCCTATGAAGTGGTCCCTCAGGGATCTGTCTTGGGTCTAGTTCTATTTAGTATCTTCATATATGATGTAAATAATGATATAGAGAGTACACATATAAAATTTGTGGCTAATACTAAAGTGGGAGGGGTTGAAAGCACCTTGGAGGAGAGAATCAGGATATAGAATGATCTTGACAAACTGGAGAAACAGGTCTGAATTAAATAAGATGAAATTCACTAAGGACGAGTGCTAAGAACTACACTTAGGGAGGAATAATCAGTTGCACAGATACAAAATGGGAAAGGACTGCCTATGAAGGAATACTGCAAAAAAGGGATCTGGGTGGTATAATGCATCAGAAAATGAATATGAGTCAAAAGTGTAACACTGTTGCAAAAAAAAAAAAAAGTGAACATCATTCTGGGATATATTAGCAAGAGTGTTGCAGGAAAGACATGGGATATAACTCTTCCAGTCTACTTAGTTCTGATAAGGCCTCAACTGGAGTATCGTGACCAGTTCTGGGCAGCTCATTTTGGGGAAGATGAGGGCAAAGTGGAGCAAATCCCTAGGAGAGCAACAAAAATTATTAAATTTCTAGAAAACATGATGTACAAGGGGGAGTAGAGAAAATGGGGTTTGTTTAGTCTAGAGAAGGCCAAGTGGGGACGTAATAATTTTCAAGTACGTAAAAGGTTGTTACTTTATAAAGAAGAGGGTGATCAATGGTTCTCCTTAACCCCTGAGGACAGGATGCGAAGTAATGGGCTTAAATTGCAGAAAGAGAAATTTAGATTAGATATTAGGAAAAAATAGCTAACTGTAAAGACAGTTAAGCACTGGAACAAGTTACCTCCATCACTGGAGGGTTTTAGACCATTATCTGTCAGAGATAGTCTGCTTAATCCTATTGCAGTTCAAGAACTGGACTAGATGGTTTACTGACTTTCAGTTCTACATTTCTATGATTCCTGCATTCTGAGGGAGGCAATAGACCATAATTAATGGTCATTTTGTATTTTGCTTGCACCTAGAGGTCTTGATTAGAGATGGAGTCCTGCTGTGCTACGTACTTGTAAACCAGAGTAAAAGATGGTCTCTGCCTTGAGTTTTAGTGTACTGCTTGGAAACCTGTGTATATTAGGTTAGTGTGCTTGTCCTGTGGTTTTGTGTATGATTTTGTATCTAAATGCAGTTATAATTTCTGGAGTTTCTGATCATTTTACTGTAAAGTTTCACCAAAAGAGAAAAAATAAGGGTGGGTTCGGTATGTGTTCTTAAGACTCGGAAGAGTCTAATTAAGAGTCCTTTTAATATATTTATTCCAAGCTATGCTGGCAGTCACTTCAATTCCGTGACACAGTAGACTTAAAAAGCTGAGATCTTGCTTGCTGGCACCAATGAGTAAATTGTAATTAGTGTAAAATATTCCAGATCTCCTCCACTCTCTCCTGCAAGTGGAGTCAGTCATCATCAATCATTCTGGATGCCTTTACCTTTCTTTTTAGTAATGTTTTTAATGCAATTCAATTCGGAAGCAAATCTCCTTCTTTGAGTGCATCTGTTTTATGTCACATACACTGGTCAATTTCCCCTGATTATTTATAAGTAGATTAGAGAGGAAGCTTATTTCAAAGACATGAAGGTGGGGAAACCTTGAAAGTCAGGATTGACTGATTGATGGTAATGTGAAAAAAAGCCCTCTTCCTACTAAAATGTTTTTGATTTGCAATAATGTTAACATACAGTTTGCTCATCAGTGTTATTTCAAAGTTCGGTCAAAGGAAAGGCAAGTCAACAGCTTTTCTTGAAAAATTTCAAGGGAAAGCAAATGCCTTTAAATACAAGAGTTAATTCTCTTGAATAACATAACCCTAATATGACTGAAACCTTTTCTAGTGTAACACCAGTGGACATTAGAAGGAAAAGCTACTAAATAATTCATCTGCTTTTCTCTGAAATTAGCTGGGGCCTCACTGCATTCATACCCATTTATTTTTTAACATGTTTGATGTATTTCCTTAGCTCCAAACAAATCATCTTTGACAAGGAAGGATTCTTTTTCTATACTTCTTTCTTCTGGTGTCCTTGGACCTCCTTTCTCAAAGTACAATGCAAAGTTTGAGTAGTCGTTATTCATAACATAGATATATCAGCCCTCCTAAATCAGTGATACTCAGACATTAGTGGTTCAGGAGCCAAATTAGCAAACAACATCACCCAGAAGAGGCCCAAAAATATTTACTCGCTGTTTCATTTGCTATAGTAATATATATCCCTATATAATCAGCATGATATTTAGTTTTTATATACATTATTCTCACAGCAAAATGACTGGGCAAGTATTATTATTCTATGGACTTCAGCTTGTAAATGACATAGTAAAAGCATCCTGATTGGTTAATACCTTAAGTTGTTTAGTAATTAAATAGCACAATGTTTTAATATGATGTGTTGCATTAAATAGCTAATTGTGGTTTGTGAGTCTCAGTTTGAGTATCACTGCTCTAAATACTCCAAGCCATAGGTGGTGAATTAGTCACATGAGTCTCATGGATTTTAACAGAGAAGGGAAAATGCATGAGCTAGTTTATTCACAGGCCTAACTGCTGCTTCTTCCCTAACAGGTTGGTAGGCTGAACAAAACTGGGCTAAAATTTCCCTTTAATTGTAGCTGTAGTGAGCTAGAATTTTTCAGCATCTAGCCACATTCTGCCCTGGATTTTCAACATTTAGCTCCTTTTGCCTCTTTCACAAGCAGCCATGAAATGTCCTCACAATTTGAAATCTGTTGTAAGAATAAAGATAGAACCTGAGAAGGAAGAGATGGCTGTGCTGTTTGCGAGCAAACTATCTGCAGTTAAGCTTTGCTTACTAAAGGGATATTAAACAACATGCAACTCACATAGCTGATTGTTTGGACTTCACTCTAAGGAAATAACTTTTGATTTCATAATGTGTGCTAAAGTTGTGGTGTTTCTGAGTATTGTGCAGACCCTTGGCACACTGACAGCCATACCTCAAGACAATTGGCCCAATTTTGCTTCAGGATATGCACTCACGATTTCCACTGACTTTAGTGGGTGTATTCGAGAGCAGGGCATGGCCCATTGTGTTCTCAGAAATCTCTTAGTTAACTATGTATTTTAAATTGTCAGATCAATCAAAGCCATCTTCATGAGTTAGTAAAATCTTGTACTTACTATTGTGCGTTATTACATTTTTTATAAGTCACTGCACATCCATGTTCTCATTGTGTCACCCTGGCTTTATCTGCTAAAGTTGCATCATCTGCTAAAGTTGCATCTATGCATACACTTCAGTGTGTCTTCCAAACACACAAAATAACAAGATGTGCAAGAGAGAGAGAGGCTAGAGCTTGTGATCTGTGGGGTTTTTAGTGGTGGGCACCAGTGAATCCTATAAATTCCCGTTTGGCTCGCCACACCACCAAGGCAATGTCTTGTCCTTGTAATGTCCTCATAGCCCTGTAGCCTTCAGCGGCTTTCCATGTCAGGAATGCAAAGGACCTGAAGTTTCACTTCTCTTTTTGCATTAAACAAATTAATGTGCATTAATGAGCTGTAAATTCACAGAAATGACAGAGTTGATACACAGCTTCCTTTCTGGCAAGGACTGGAGTGCTTTGGACTACCAATTCTGGCTGAAGTTATATTAGATCACTGTGGTGAACACCAGGTTAATCTTTCTATGTGACTTTGGTGCATCATGCCTGTTATCCTTATTAATACCTTAATGAAGGGAGATTTACAATAAAACTGCATAAAACTTGAAAGCATCTGCACCCTGTGAATTGTTTCCTTGAACACATTTTATTCTTCTGGTACCCTGCTTCCTGACGTTTCCTTTGTGATAGTGGTAGAGCTGAAGACTAGGCATCAGGAGTTCTGAGCTCTAGTCCCAGAACTGCTGTGTTATAATTACTATGGTCATGGCAGTTGATTAGCCTCAGTTTACCCAACTGTTAGATGGGTAACAGGAGTCCTAACTCTTAGAGCTGTTGTAAAGCTTAATTGAATCACTGCTTATATAAGGCACTGAGAAATGAGAGATGCTATGAAAGGGGCAAAATATCATTGTGAGTCCAATTCCTATGCATTGTAAGTGAATGTGAGAGTCGTCACAGCCACACCTAGTCAGAAACTTTTCAAAGGAAATCCTTTGGAAAATGTTGCTTCACCAAAATCTGAACCTTTCATGGCCATGTGTTGACTTTAAGAATAAATACAGACTACTGACTACTGCCACATAGGAAAGGCTCCTTCACACGGACCTGGGTGCTAGTGGTACTAGGAAGGTAATAGCCAAGACCAATTGCTCAGTTGTTGTTTGGTAGTTTCTCCCCCTTCACTGTTCCAGTCCTTCAGCTGAGATCAGCTACCTGGGGGATCTGGATCAATATATACAGTCTGTTGACTTTTTTGACAGAAATTTTTTCTAAATGATTCAAAATTGAAAGAGAAAAAATTGTTTGGCCTCTCCTTTTTATGACTCATATTTTTTGACTGAATGGCAATATAATATTAAAGATATAGATAGATATTGACAGATATTATATTTACATATATTGATTATATTATGTTGTGATGTTACCGGAACTAAAATTTTCCATAAGATTAGTCAAATGTGTCTAAATCTAAATATTGCAGAATTTTATTCCACAAAATGTTCTATGATTTTGACTCCTTTATCTTGATTTGGGAAAATGTCAGAATTTCTGATGTGACAAATTCTGTTTTCAAGTCAGCTCTATATACGGCAGGGTCACACTGGGCTCAAGGAGCAAATTTGCCTGCTGACTGTCTTAGGCCATGCCGACACCTAAAATCTTAGTTCAGACTTGCTTAGTCCAAAGTAAGTAGGTCAAAAGTTAGTTCAAACTAAGCACTTTTTTCCATTCGAACTAACTTTTAGTTTGAACTAGTCACACTTTTCTTAGTTTGAACTAAAAGTTAGTTTGAACTAAAAGAAGTGCTCAAACTAACTAGTTTGAGCTAAGCTTTGGCTAGTTCAAACTAAAAATTTTTTAGTTTGAACTAGCCAAAGGTTAGTGTAGGCAGGGTTCAAATTAGTCTGGACCAAGCTTGCTTAGTCAAGAATAATTTGCTAGCGTAGACACAGCTGTAGTGCCTCCTAGTGTTGTTTATGTTCACCCCTGTCTTGAACAGGCCATTCCTAGGATGGCGTTTCGTAGACAGAACTCTGACTTTGATCTGCCTGCATGAGTTTCCAGTATACAGGATGCGTGGTTTTTCCTAATACTTCCTGTAAGGTAACCCTACAGTTCTGAAAGCACTTTGCTAAACTTTAATTCTTTCTGTTTTTATCTTGCTATTTCCAGGGGGATCATAAGATGTAGCTCTTCCTTTGTAATGCTTCTTTCTGATGTGTGGAGCTCATAGCTGATATTGAGCAATAACTGACCAAATAAGTGGGGGTTGTGACAACACTGACCTTCACATATTACTTAAAGATAGGAACATCCTGGCCTGGTCCCAGGTGGTTGGGTTCTGGGAGTGAGCTGGGATCAGGCATGGTACAGAAAAGACTAAGAGCTACTGACTACTGCCACATAGGAAAGGCTCCTTCACATGCGCTTGGGTGCTAGTGGTGCTAGGAAGGTAATAGCCAAGACCAATTGCTCAGTTGTTATTTGGTAGTTTCTCCCCCTTCAGCTGAGATCGGCTACCATGGGGGATCTGGATCAAAGCCCATGCTGGGCTATCTTCCTTTTTACACATGCAAGCTTAGTTTGGAAGCTGTGGCTTCCATTGAATTTTAAGTTCTTCCCCTTTGTCTCTAAATTGAAAGCGGGATCTATTACATTTCATTGCTTTTTCTGGGTGCTTTATATGATAGGGGTAGACACTAAATGAGGATAGTTACCATGTAAACATACATGGTTATTTACAGCACATGTACTGCACAGACATACGTTGTGCATGTGTAGTGTAATGACGATGGCTTTGCTAGCTAGGAGTGCCTTTTACTGAGTGTTTACTCTGTGTGCATTAGGCATGACACAAGCAGTCTTTCATTGCTGATGCAGGTCTTGTTACTGTCATTTAGACCTAGGTGCCCTCCATTTTCTGTACCTAAGACTATCCCCGAAGGCCCCTTGGCAGTTTCCTCTAGTGCAGAAAGAAGTAGCCTACTTAGCAGGGCCAGTTGGCAGGAGCTGTATATTACATCAGTGCTCTGCAGACTGAATTGACTTGCTGTGGCATTGGTGTTGATCTGCAAAAGTCCTGTCTGCTGGGCTGCTCAGCCTTTTTCTTCCAGAGTGCCCACCCAACAACCTAAAAAAGGCCAAGGCCACGTGGAGGGCTGGGAAGGGGGGAGGGCTTGTGCCTCCAGGCTTCGGTCCCTGCGTCGTGGTTGTTTTTTTAGGCTTCTGCCCCATGAGGTGCTGGACTTTCTGCCCTGGGGGCCCCCTGCTTTGTGAATCCTCTAAAGCAAGCTCATGGCCCTTTGGTTGAGAAGCATAGCTATATTGTGTCATGCTTCTGTCTCTATCACCGTGGCACTTGAAGTCACGTGATATGCTTTTGCTAGCATATTTTTTCTAGATTTGTAAATATGGGGTCTCTAGCAGTACACTGGTCTGACAGAGCCGGTCTGTTAACCTTCAGGGCATTGTGCAAAGCCAGCCTGTTCACATAGGCTTTTTGGCAGACGGCCATATTTATGTTCACTGGAGTCTCTTTTTGGCTGATATGCTGACTTGTTTTCTGTTCCTTTTAGTAAACGTTAATGGGCCCAGGAACCCTTTTGCATAGTGCACAAAAATAATAGTCTGTGAGCTATAATTGTTTGGTGTTAATGTAACTCCAGTTTGAGCCCTTTGTCCAAACAATTGACTTATCGATGCCCTTGCTACAGTGGCATTACTCAACGCAACAGTCAAAATATGTCAAGTGTTGCCCAATAGCTGGATGTTGAATTAGGTGATACGAGCAAACATTCAAGTGCAGTTCCAGGAAAAGGTTCCCCCGAGATGAGGTTTGTGGTAGTTTTGGAAACATTGAAAGCTCAACTATCACATTCCAGAAAAGAGCTGAAAAGGATGTCGGGCCCGAAGGTCACTCTAAGGCTATGTGGAGGAGAGAGTTAGTTGTTCCAGGCATGGCGTAACATAGTGCTTAGATTGCTGATATTGTGGGGACTGACAAGCGTTCATAAAAAGTGCAGTTAGATATGCCTCGTTGCCACTGCAGGGGATTAGACCTACTTGGGTTGGTGTCCTTCAAACACAACAGTGGAAAATTACTCAAGATAGTCTCCAAAATGGTCACACAGCCTTTGCTCAGCCGAGGACAGCATTAGATAGAGGGGCTAATTCGCAGCGTGTCCAGCTCTCTCAGAAACAGGAACCTGTGTGAACGAGACCATTTGATATGAAAAGAACAAGAGTCCTGTGGCACCTTAAAGACTAACAGATGTCTTTGAATCTGATGAAGAGGGTTGGAGCCTACGAAAGCTTATGCCCAAAGAAATTTGTTAGTCTTTAAAGTGCTGGAAGACTGCCATTTTTGCTGTACACAGACTCACACAGCTACTGCTCTGGAATTTGATATGAAAAGATAATATCGTGCAGCCAGATGTGCTGCTGACTGCCATATCACCTCTAACTGGTTGAGGAGAGCAATGGCGACGGTAGCTATTCAGTGGGGAAGGTTCCAGACCTGATTTTGTGTGTGCTGTGTGTCTGCGGTGCAAAGGATCTTGTGGATTTGGCTCAGTGACTGTCTATTGCTGGGTATTAAAACCGAAGTTGGTTCTGCCACCCAGACTCTAACACAGGCTTTGTGCAACCATGAATAGCTGTCAATTAAGGACAGAGAATCAGGCTTAAGTTAGCAATCTCTGCTTCCTTTGGTCTCTTTCACAGCTGCAGTTTTCATAGTATTGCAGAATGCTGCTGCCCAGAGGATTTCAGGTAAAAGTTTATTCCCATACTGCCTGGACCAGCAGCTGTTTTATGCTGAGGCTTTCTATGTTGATCCATTTACTAGCATTGTTGGAGCTGTAGACTTTGCATCTTTTTTCAGATTTCTTCCACTTTGTTCACACTGACTGATCTCTGGCTCCACAAGCAGATCAGTGAAATCGGGTGGGCTTGTAAAGCAGGTACTGTCAGGTGGAAGAAAGAGTGGCAGGATCTGTCCTTATGTCTGCTGTACCCAGTGTGATGGGCTGCTGTAACCAAGCCCTAGTCTCCATTTGGGGGAAATTCGTTGGCAGTCGATTGCTGGTTACGCAAGTAACGTAATATTCCTTGTGTAGCCGGCATTGACTTTCTAAGCCGCTGTTACACATTAGGGGAAAGCCAACCGCAAATCACTTGTGGTCAGCTTTCCCCTACATCCGCGACCCCCAAGACTTCTGGGGTTGGCTTCCGGGAGCAGCATGGAGAGTTCATACTCACCGCGATCCGCTCCTGGAAGGGCAAACTGATGGTGGCAAATCATTACTTTCTCCCACAGCTTCAGGAAGCCACATGCTAGCGAGGCTGAGCATGCTGGAGAGGCTGAGATGACTGAGTGAGCAGAGAGGCAAGGAAGTGAAGTACATTTTATTGGATCAACTTCTGTTGGTGAACAAGGCATGCTTTTGAGCTACAAAGAGCTCTTCTTCAGATTAGCCCTGTGTAGCTCAAAGGCTTGTCTCTTTCACCAACGAAAGCTGGTACAGTAAAACATGGTACCTCACCAACCCTATCTTTCTAATATCCTGGGATCAACATAGGCACAACAACACTGTTAACAGTGGCTGAGTGATGGCAACTATGTGGTGTGTCCTGCAAATCCACCCTGCTGTTCAACTAGTAACATTATATACTGAGAAACCATACAGTAGACCAGAGTCATTGGCTGTGTTCACACAGCACTCTTATTTCGAAACAATAAGAAATACCCTGTTCACACGACGCATGGTTGTTTAGAAACAACGGCACCCATTGTTTCGAAACAACGGCTTTGTTTCGAAACAACTTAAACCCCATGTGGGGACGAAACAATGTTGTTTTGAAACGATTGTTTTGAAATAATGCCATCCGAACATGTTGTTTTGAAACAACAGTGACTTGTTTCAAAATAACTGTTGCCTGAAATTGCTATTTTGCTTTGAGCTTTTTTCGTAATTCGAATTAACAAACTGTTAATTCGAATTAAGTTATTTCGAAATAAGGCATTATTTCGATACAAGTTGTTTCAACACAACTTGTATCGAAATAATGCGTGTGTGTGAACACACCCATTGTGCCACTGTCCGGCCACACGAGTGCCACCGTGCAGGGAACGCCTGGGATCTGGAGAAGTGGTTTTGCATGTAGTGTTTTGGCCAGGTGAAATGGGCGAACTCTCAAAACAATGGCCTTTCTGTCTGTTTCACAATAATGTTTGAACGTCACATCCAATCAATTCCAAAATTTCAGGGAGCACTCTAAGATGTTAATGGCCAGAACTCTGCTGGTTTGGGAGGGGAAAAAGAAAAGCCAAAAGGGGAAAATGAGAGCTACAAAAGGCTTACTGGCATCTGTTTAGCTTTTCTGTTGGTGGCTGTAGATCAAAGAATGTTGATGGCGGCCTTCTAACATAACAATATCCCTCATCTCAGCTCTGCCCAGTTTCTCACTAACATTTAAAATGCTGAAAAGTGGACGGGAAAGAAGAATAGTTAGAAAAAATATATAGAAAGGGTGGAGGAAGGTGGGGGAATGGGAGCACATGCAGGGCCCATCAGGGGGGAAAAGGAGTACTGCGGGGGGGGGGAACAAAAATGGCCCCTGGCAAGGACAAAATGGGGTGAAGGGATAATGCACAAACTGTGGGAGGAGGAGAATGAGGGATGCTGTGGGAAATGAGGGTGCACACAGAGCTCATGTCAGGGGGGCACGTAGAGCCTTTGTCCTGTAGGAATCGGGGCACATAGGACCCCTGGCAGGGGCAGAAGAGGGGAATGGGGTACACAGAACCATAGGGAGAAGATAGTGGGAGATTCTTATGTGGAAGAAAAGAGGAGCACTGGGGTAATGGGGAGAATGAGGGAGCGCACAGAGCCTCCAGTCTGGGGTGAGGTGGCTATGGAGGGATCACAGCCTCTAGTGTATGGGAAGGGGATTAAGGAAGAAACATAGAGCCGCTGGTGTGAGGGAGGGGGTAGCATAAAGAGTTATTGAAAGTCCCTGAAGTAGAAGCGGATGGGAGGGTGTTATACAGGGAGGTTGAGTGGAACATGGGCTATGTCTACACATGCATTGTTATTTCAAAATAAGGATTTCGAAATGAATTATTTTGAAATAAAATCCTTATTTTGAAATAAGTTAATTCGAATTAACAAAATGTTAATTCGAATTAAGGGAAAGCCTGCAATCCAAATGGCTGTTATTTCGGAAGGGATATTTCGAAATAAAGCCGTTTGGACCTGTTCTTTCGAAACAGCTCTTTTGAAACAACAGGTCTACACAGTGTTGTTTTGAAAGAACAGCTTTATTTCGAAATATCCCTTCCAAAATAACAGCCGTTTTGAGGGGGGGCAGGTTTTACTTTTTCGAAATGACGATTCTTATTTCGAAAGGACGAAGTCCGTCCTTTCGAAATAAGAAAACGTCATGTAGACCTAATTTCTTTTATTTCGAAATAACAAGTGTTATTTTGAAATAAAAGTGCTGTGTAGACGTGCCCATGGAGGAATGCAAGAAGTCAATGCAAAGTGCAATGCGCAGAAGCAAAAAAGTAGACAACCTCTAGTTCTAAACTCAGCTACTTTTCCCCACTTTGTGTTATCTCTTATATTCTGCATGGTTGAGGGCCAGGTAAATATTCAGCCTTTCATATCTGAAGAGCAGACTGTCTGTGTGAGTATCTTACACCGTATCTCGTCTCAACTGGTTGGAGAAAAGCAAAGAGCATCATTGTCTCATTGCCTGTTGTGAACATGCACAACCCATCAGAAGGCACAACGGAGACTCCAGCTGGGTGACATTGGTTGAGGATTATTACAGACTGCGGCATAAATGATTATGCTTGGCAAAGAACAGCTTGTTTCACAGGCAGCTGAAAGAGAAGCTGGAATCCTGTGCAGCCAAACAAAGCTTTTGCTTTCATGAAGAGCCCTTCATAATCGAGGCATCACGAAGAGCTGGCTAGGGAATCACTGAAGATAATGATAATGTTGTGTGTAGTGCCTACGCAGGGAAATGTGCCAGCCATCATGTGCTCACAGTAACTCAGGACTCTTTGTGATGGTCATGGTTCCAAAAATGAAAGCTTCATCCTGAAGCTTACTAAGTTCTTCCGAGACCTCCAGGGACTGAAAGTGAAGTTCAGCTAAGAAAAGCACGTAATGGAGGCCAGCAATCTAAGAAAAGCATGTAATGGAGGCCAGCAATCTTTAGACAGACTGTCTGGACTCACCCAGATCCATCTTGGCAACTTCTGATTTCATTTTTTTGAGATAAAGCTGTTTTTGAATCACAAGCATTTTATCAGCTGGGGACTTTGTAGATGCTGACATGGAGAAGAAAAATAAACATCTTTTCATGTCCCTCATAGCTCCTGTGGAAGAGTCCAGAATTCTTTGCTAAGCATACCTGTCAGCTTCCAAATCTGTTTCTCTTGTTTATTTACAGTAATTCATTTTGCTTCCTCTGCAGATAATTTACTGTTACAGACAGAGGAACACGCTGACAGCGATTAGATGGAATGTGATATTGATTTCTGGGGGTTTTTTTGCAAGGAGAAATACCAAGGAGGAAGAGACTAGGCTGAGTGTGTGTGAGTAGGAATGAGATCTGGTTCTGGGAGGAGGAATCATAGAAGATTAGGGCTGGAAGAAATGTCAGGAGCTCGTCTAATCCAACCCTTGCTCAAAGCAGGACCAACCCCTATTAAGTCATCCCAGCCAGGGCTCTGTCAAGCTGCTCCCAAACGTTTATGGAAGAAGAATCCACCACTTCCCTAGGTAACTCATTCCAGTGTACATGTTAACATGACAATACAGAGGCTATAATTGGTAAGTGTCTGGTGACAATAGGAAGTAAAAGGTAACCTATAAAATGAAAAAATAGTGAGTGTATAGAAAGTGATACTTGTTTATAATAAATGTCTAATGGAGTCTACTTCTTATGAAGAACAGTGTATAGAGGCCCAAATATAATCAGGCCTCAAAGTACCAAGGCAGCTTTTTTTCCTTAACCTTCCTCACTGATGTGTTTTTCCCTAAACTTCTGCAGTCTACTGTATGTGTGCTTGTACATGTGTTTACACGTACTAGAATACTCAATAGAATTTAAAGGGAATCTCGCCACTCAAAACCTGATCAGTTACATGAAGTTCCTTTCCGACATTGCACCTGCCCATGAGACCTCATCCCAATTTGGCGGCTTTAAGTCATCTTTCCGTATAATTTTTTAATATTTTTCCTCTTACCTGTTATGTGAAAAATCCACACAATCAGGGAGAAGAATCAACCCACTACACTGAGGAAGTGGTGAATAGTGCAAGTAACTATTGACAAAGTGCTGTCACAGGAAGCAAGTAAATGAACTGGAAAAACAAAGAACAATTTTTACTCCCTGTAACCTCTGTTGGCTAAAATAATCTTAGAACATATTTATAATACTGAGAGACAAAAATTGTTCAAAGTACTCTTTAACCCAGTGGAGTCCCTTTTAAATTTCTAGTAAATATTAGCCAGTTTATTGACAAGACGTTATCACTAAGTACCACATTTTTGTTCACATAGTTTTTTGTGTTAAAAGCTAGTGCTACCAGGCTGAAACATTTGTGATTTGTTTTCACATTTCATTTATTCAAAGGACCTTATCAAGGTATTCTTCTTAATTGTTTAAATTCCTTTTTTTTTTTAATTTACCATTTGTAACTCTTCCCTGTTCCCCACAGAAAATTTAGCTGACTCCATCGTGTGCGCGCTTCTGGTGATAAGTGTGCTTAGGAATGCAGGACTACTGGCATGGATTTGTTTTGCTTTTAGCGAAAAGGGAACTGGCACATTTTGTTCTGGCAGAGGTGAATAGGTCCATGCTAACAGATCTGATTGCAAGATCGAAGTCTTTTAAATACTAAACTTGGACCCAAATCAAAATTCTGCATAAAAAAATCCTGATTTTTTTGGTGGCAAAGTTCAGAACAAAAGCCTCATCTGAACTTTTTCAGCTCAGCACTTTCTTCAAAATAAATGTTTTGTTATTTTCATAGGGCCCTAAGGCATCAATACTGTACAGCAGAATAATAACTGAGACTTGGTAAACAGGTAAAGGAAGGTCACATTTTCAGCCTTTGGCAGTGGTGTTCCATATGAATTCAATAAACTTGAATTGTCATCATGAAATCCTTGAATTTTTAAAACCAGAAGCATTTGTTAGTCATTGCCTTATTCTGTGGTTAAGTATTTACTTATAAGAACCCATCACCATGGCTTGCCAGTTTTCGGGAATAAGAAAACAAAAGTGATCAACCTTCAAGGGCCCCAGGAGACTTTTCAGGAATATGAGCACCTCACTCGGGCAGCTGAGTAATGTGAAAACAGTAGAATCTGTAATATGATTTCAGTGCTGCTATTTACTGCCGTTCATCTTAGCCCTTATTCAGCATGATATTTAAGCACGTGTTTAATTTTAAAGAAGAGGGGTACCATTAAATTTAGTAGGACTGGTTGTGAGCTTAGTTATACACAGACTGCAGCACCTGGCTGAATGGGAAGCCCCGCTGTAAATGTCTTTGGGACAGGTTTCTGAGTGAGTGAAAATTCCAGTAAATGTTCTTTGCTTCCTGCAAAAATCAGCAGTTTCATCTGTGTTCACCCATGGTGGTGGTACCAGCTGATGCCTTGGCACCTGGCTGGGGGGAGGAATGGGTTCACCACAAGAAAGACACGGTTTCTGTAACATACATTCCCTTGGGATCTCTACTGTAGGGGAGAGAGCAGCTTCAAGCGGTGGCTAAATGCCTGCTACTAGTAGCTACTTGGGATGATGAGTGGATCTTTGGGTGACCTACTTATGTTTGTTCAAGGCCAGCACTTGTGTAGCATGCCCAGGGTTAATGCAGTTGTATCGATAAATTGGTGCGATGGGGGCTTTGATCAAGATACACTGCCATTGGTCAAGGGAGGCAAAGAGGAAAAACCTGCTGCTTAATTTAGACAGTGACAAATGACTTGCTGTGGAGGATGCTGTGCTCTTTGTCAGGTGTGGGGAGTGAGGCAGAAGCTGCAAAGGCGAATGCGTCTTCTGTCCAAGCAACGCTTCATGGATGGCAGCTCATCTGTCATTGCTGTCCCAACAGACAGCTTCAAAGCTCTCTCTAATGAGGCTGCACATGGTGCTTGGGGGATGAAGTTCTTAATGATGTGCCTGCCATTTCTTCCCTCCTAACCTACCAGTACTTTCATTCAGGCTGACATTTGTGTCCCAGCTGCCCTTTGTTCTTTTTTGCACTTGCTTTAGCTCTTTGGGCACTTGGCATGTGGTACAGTTATGGACTGTTTTATTTCAAAACCATAAAATAAACATATGAGGGGTTGTCTTTAAATGGAGGTGGCCTAGTCAGAGCACATGGAAAAGCCAAGAGGTGTGTTGGAATATAATGACCCCTTCATTTGGGGGTTCAGTGTACAGGAGCCTGTGGAAATCCCTGCATTTTATATTGCTGTGCAGATTTAAACATCTGGTGAACTGTGCTGAAGACAAAGTCATGTCTGGTTTGCATTGTGGAGAGAGGGGGTAAAATTCACCATCCCTGAACAAAGCCTGAGTCATTGGACTAGGGTTAAGGGGAATGGAATTGAAACTCCTCAAACACCAGGTTACAACACACACCCCACACCGTGGGGCTGCTGTGTAACCCTTCCTCAACCACTACTCCGGCCCACATACTGACTGTTTGTTAACAGCAATAGCATGGTACGCTGTTTCCTCTCCAGGGACTCCCACAATGTGCTAAGCACTGTACAAACAGAGGAAAGCACTTTACCTGTCCTAAAGAGCTGAGTTGTGACTTCGGCCACTCAGGAGTGACATGGGCCCAGGAAAAGACCTGGAGCCCAGGTCCTGCCCCCTCCCCTGGGTTCCAGTTGGGGGCCCGGGCCAGATCCCCAGATCAGGCTCCTGCAGCGGGCAGACAGACCCCTGGACAGGTACTGGGCCGGAGAAGACAGTCGCCACTGTGGGTGGCCTGGCCGCAGACCTGGGGCACTGCGCTTGGACTCGGGGCTTGAGCCCCCATGCCCAGCACCAGGAATGCCACTGCTGCCACCCCATGTTCCCTATATTGTCTGTTAGCGTCACCGAATCCAAGCAATCATGAACCCTGCAGCCTCAGCGCCCCTATAGCTCCATGACACGCTGGTTGATTTGGGGCTAATTGATACCTGGGGTTGTAACACAGCGCGCCCCTATGCGGTAGCTGAGCCCTTGCATGAACCCCTGCAATTCTGAATTTCACCCGCTGGCATTAACGTACATAACACAGGAGCAAGAATGTGAGTGGCTTTTCTCTGTAGACTTTTTATTAAAAAATGGCTTCCCTTCCTTGGCCTGGTCTGTATTTATCTCTTTTCTATTTTAGTTAGGTCTGAGTGAGAATTGCCAGCTTTCTGTATTTATGAGCAGCTGTTTCACCAGAGGAGATAAACCTTTCTGTAACAGGGCACCTATAGTCTAGTAGGGTGGCACAGACTATTAGCTCACTGTGACCGTAGCCAAGTCACTCAGCTGCTCTGTGGCATTAGATGAATGGAGCTAATGACACTCACTCACCTATCTAAAAGCACGTGGGGACATGCAGAGGGAAAACCTCAGATAAGTCTGAAATACCATTACTCTAGTCAGTATAAAAGGAAGCTTTTTCAAAATTCCAGAGGGGCAGCCGCGTTAGTCTAGTCCTGCAAAACAAACAAGGAGTTTTTGTGGCACTTTTAAAGACTAACAAATCTATTTATCAAGTGTCTGATGAAGTGGGATTTTCTCCTATGAAAGCTCATGTGATAAATAAATGTGTTAGTCTTTAAAAGTGCCACCAGCCTTCTTGTTTGTTTTACTATTTCAAATGTTTCCATAATCCAAACTGTTTAATCCTGAGCAGTGCCAACTGCCAACAATGCTCATTGTTTTCATTGTCATAGCAGCCTCTCAAGATTTTGCTTAATTTAGCAAAATCGATTTTCTTCCTCTTATAATAATGATGACGATAACACAAACTTACTGCAGTTCTAGTGCAGTGCTATGATAGGAGCAGCTGGATCTGAGCATTTTGTATCACCCAGCCTCTGGAAGCGTGAAGCTATTACTAGAGCTGCAGGTTAAAACCAAGAAGGTGGTATTAAAGCAGTGGCATTTGTACATTAAAGCCCCTGTCTAGTGCCCACTGAAGACAATGGAAAGATCCCATTTGTTTGTCCCAGTGATTCAGGTTTATTGGGTAACATGATTTGGAGGGAACAGTTTCTGTCCATCAGTCTGTTATTCCAGTAGTGGTTTCTCCTGGTTCCATTCCTCACACTTTTTCTTCAGTTTTTTGACATCTTGATGTTGCATGTCATTTTGCAATACACCGTCTGGAGGGTGGTGAAGTACTGGAACGGGTTACTGAGGGAGGTGGTGGAATCTGTCTTTGGAAACTTTTAAAGCCCGATTAAAACCCTGGCTCAGATGATTTACTGGTAGTAGGCCCGCTTTTAGCAGGGGGTTGGACTAGAGAACCTCATGAGGTCTCTACTAGCCTTAATATTCTAGGGTCAGGACTCTCAGATGTCCTTTTCACCATGGAAGTGTCTTACACGGGCCCCAAACTTCTTCTCTCTCTTTCTTTCTGGATAGTAACAGTATACAGCATCTACTTGGTGCTTTCCCTTTGCTTGGATCCTATCCAGAAAGTTAATAGTCCATTTCAGGAACATGGAGCCTGATTCTCTTCTCCTTTTCACCACCATAAATATGGAGTAACCTCATTGCAGGTCATGGATTTACAGTGAGGTAAAACCAAAGTGAGAAGATGTGGGGATTTCTCAGGCAGCCCCCATCCACTGAGCTTGCTCTCTGAAGATCAGTGACCTGTTTGAGAGCCTAGAGACCAGTCGTCTAACTGGTTGGCTAAATGTTCCTTCAGCCACAGTGACTGGGCTTAATTGTTTTCATTATTTTGTTACTAAGAAGTCCTGTGGCACTTTTAAGGACTAACAAATTTATTTATCGCATGATCTTTGTGGGAGAAAATCCGACTTTCTCAGACACTTGATGAAGTGGTATTATCTTCCACAAAAACTCCTGCAATAAATAAGTTTGTTGGTCTTTAAAAGTGCCACAGGACTCTTTGTTTTGCTGAAGTAGACCAACCTGACTGCCCCTTTTGTATTTTGTTAATGCCACTCATGTTCAGCTGCTTCCCAAAATCCTGGCTGGGATGATTTATCTGGGGTTGGTCCTTCTTAAGCAGGGAGTTGGACTAGAGATGACTCCCTGTGATTTGAAGTAATGACATTCATCCTAGGGATGTTAAGGGATCAAGTTGGATCCTAACACCCTCCAATATAGTTTCCAGCCTCCTTTCTTCACTGCAGCTTTTCCTGGGTTTATTATGTTCCTTCCACAAAATTGTGCCTGGGGGACTAGCTGAGGGAAATCTGCAGCTCTTCAGTGGCATCATTATCTTCAGTGCACACTGGTGTGCCCCTATAGGGAAAGCTTTGAGTATTTTGGATTTGAATGGAAAGGCAGCAATGGACTGAGGCAGAAGGTTACCAGCGATGAGACACCATGGCATTGTCAGAGAGAGAGAAAGTATTCAGTGCCATTGCTGGGGGGGTCTCCTTGCTTGATTCATGCCATCAAAGCATTTCAAAATACCAGTGTTCAATGTTGACTCCAAAGATAGAACTGAAATTCTCATGTCAATGGCCTTTGTTGCGCACAAGGAATGCCTATGGGAGTTATTTCTTTCCTTATGTGCAGAGGATACGCCCTGTTATGCAGCAAGTATTGCCAAAGCCTTTGTTATGTTATCTAGCTATAAAAAATATCTTTTTATTAGTCCTAGGCCTTTCAAAGTTTGCTGCCTGCCAAGGACCTGTTTCCCTAGTGCTTTGCTGCTCTCTGGGGGTGGAAAAGAAATGCTAGAAAAGGACCCCCACTGCAGGGACATTTAATTTTAGATTAGAAGTAGCCAGCCATCAGAGACTTTGTTGATAGCAAAGTCATATAAGCAGTGGCTCCTCTGGAAGATATTCTTGTGAGTGAAAAGGGTATTTTCTTAATTTCTAATGAAGTCTAAAGTGTATGCAGGGGGCTATCTGTGAATCAGCATGGTTATAAAAAATGCCTTCCATTCATGCTATGCTTAGGTATACTTGTTATGGAGGAAAATGTGTCTGTGGTTCCCTGGGTAGAGGCTCTGAGCCTTGTGGGGGCAGGATGATCTCATGGGAAGGTAGGTATCTCACAGTGCTTTGTCATAACCCTTTCCATCTAATCTAGGACTAGTGTTTGGCAGGTTGATGAAGGTTAACAAAGCCAAGTCACTTGCAGTGACTGTGTATTTTTATTTATTTGCAGATTGTGCTGGCTGTGGAAGAGATATAAAAAATGGCCAAGCACTGCTGGCCCTGGATAAGCAGTGGCACCTGGGATGTTTTAAGTGCAAGGCCTGTGGCAAGGTTCTGACTGGGGAATACATCAGCAAGTAAGCAGCCTCCTGTGTCTTTCTGTTGCTTGGCATGAAATCTGTTGTTATTTTCCAAAAGTACCATGCAGCCAAATTCGTCTTTTCCAATCTGCTTTGCAAATCAAACAGCTGAAAATCTTCTGTCTCGGTACCTGCTGATCACTTGTGAGGTACACAATGGAGAACCTAAGGTTATTATTAAACTTATTAATGCAATTTGTGAAATGCTGGTGATGGGGATCTGTCATCCTTACCCTCAACATTTTAAGAATTGCTTTAATAAATAAAGGAGACAATGAGCTTGGAACATTAGTAGCTTTTTTAACTTTATTAAATTTGGACAAATTTAGTCATTCAGCAGCTATTTTTCTTTAACTCTTGACCCTCCAAATAAAAACCTTGTCTCTGCCCTGTTGCCCATCATTACATGCAGGAGCAGAATACTGGAACTGGGATGCAAGGGGAACTTTTCCTTATAAGCTGGTTAGAGCAAGTAAAAGAAAAAGAAATGAGTAGCAGTAATTGTCAAAATAAATACAAAATTTTTTTTAAAAAAGGCAGGAAAGAGAGTTTCTTATCTTTTTCTGGCCAAGAAGAGTGTTGCGTGAACTCCGTTATCTCTCTTGTGTTTCCAAGGCATAGCTTTTGTGCCGGTTCATCACTGTTTAGCTTCTCAAGAAGAAAGGGAGAGATTGTACATCTCTCACTTCGCTAGGCTAGAGACCAGGCGCGCTGATGTGATTGACCTGACACCATGTTTACCTTCTCTGAGTTAGAAACTAATGAAGAATGCAGTTAGCCTCATTCCAAGACAAGAGAGAAAAATCAGGAAGAGTGCTTTAGCCGTAAAATGGGGAGGAGCCAGAGCCACTTCAAACATCGGAGGGGGACAGAAAAAAATATAGGGACATTAGAGTATGTGACAGATGCAAACCTTGGACTAGATGACCTCACGAAGTCCCTTCCAACCCTATGATTCTATGATCTCTTGATTCTGGATGGCAGTTTAAATGCTGATCCTAAATGGCACTAACAGTACAGGGATTTCATCTGAGCTACAAAATAGCTGCCTTGGTTTCTGCCCTGTTCACCTGCTGTTGTCGATGGTAATTTCACTAAAGACTAGTGAAGAATACAAGCCCCGTTGTAATTTGTACCTTCTGGACATTTTATTTCAGGGATGGTGCCCCATATTGTGAAAAGGACTATCAGGTTCTCTTTGGGGTCAAATGTGAAGCGTGTCACCAGTTCATCACTGGAAAAGTCCTAGAGGTAAGTAAAGCATAATCTCTTGCCTCATAGTGGGATTTTATCCTACCATGCTGCAAAGTACACAAAGATTCTGTCCCATGGGAGTTTTACCATTGACTTTAGCGTGATCAGGGTTAACCTGTTGCTAAGTGCTTTGGAAAATCCTAGTCATTAAGAAAAAAGTGTGTAGTTAAGAAGCAATTTCCTTCGCTTCTATGGAGATGTCAGTAAGATAGGGAGTTTTTGCATGGTACTGCATAAAGCGGTGGTAAGTCTGTGTCTGGAGCATTTTGGATCACTTGGATGAGGATTAGGGAAAAATATTGAGAGAGCTGTGGACAGGAACAATAAATGTTCTCTGGTTTATAGCTGTGAAGAGGGGTAAGAACACTAGGTGCCTATTGTTTGGAATAGAGATAAGGTGACATGAGTGAAAAGGGAGAAAGTTCCTGAGAATAGTTAAGTCAGCTGTTCTCAACCACTGTGTCCAGACACATTATTGTGCTGCTGAACAGCAGTAAGTATGTCGCGAAGACCCAGGGAGATGGCTGGATTTGGCCTGGGGAGGGTGGGCTGGTGTGTCGTGTAGGGTCACAACATGCCGCAAAGCGTGTCACAGCCTGCAAAAGATTGAGAAACAGTACGTTAGGTAATTGAGGTGTGAGAAGGCACAGACTATAGCCAGAATTTCCACTCAAACTGTGTGAACTCTAGTCTCCACTGAGGGTGCTTTTCGGCAGCAGTCAACTGGCACTTACACAAAGCATGTAAAATACCTTGCGCAACTGCCAGCAACTTCCTAAGCCGCTGGGACGCACTTGGGAAAGCCGACCACAAATGTCTCGTGGCTGGCTTTCCCTAACATCTCCTGGAGGTCAGGACTTCCAGTGACGACTTCTGGGTGCAAAGCAGTGAGTACTGTCGTGGAATAAGTGCAGCTTGGTATGGTTGCTGATCGCTGCTGATTGCGCCCGGAACATCAGTACAGATGTATCCTAAGTCACTGACTGTTGGAAAGGGAGTATGTCCTCAGCATGCTCTTCAATCAGATCTGGGTGAATCTCGTGAGGGACACATTCTTCTTGTGGCCAGTACTGATCCTTATCTCTTATAGTCAGTAACAAGTACCTCTGGGAGTTATATTCTGTATATTTTGGCACACCATTCTTTGTATATTGGTAGAGGTGCTTGGTGGTGGAATGATGCCAAAAATTCAGAGGATCCTCACCACTGCAGGACATGCTGTTGTTTGGATATAAGACACAAAAATTATTCTTGTCCCCAGGTATCCATCTGGGAAACTGGATTCTGTGTAAAGAACTGGTCTAAATTTGGATTCTGTTCTTGATCTGAAGTATATAGCTTGGGTCCCTCTTTAGCTTCACTATTGCTTAATATTTAACATTATCTGAGAATATGCTTGATTTTACTTAGCAAAGTTGTTTAGTGAAAGAAAGAGGGGAAAGAATTCCAACTGGGGGAATGGTTGTTTTCGGAAGAGCATATGTGGACCTGGACATACAGTTCCCACATGAGTAATAAAACATCTGCCCTTTAGACTCCATCTGTATTATGAGCTAAGAGTGTGAGCTCTCTGCATTGGTTACACATGCCTCCATTAGCTTCCATAAACATCACAGTAGTCACAGTAGCATGGGTGGCATCAGCAGAGGCATGACTGACCTGTGCAGAGTACAACGTACCTGAGAACGGTGGATACGTACTCCGCGTGGGTCAGCCAGACCTTCGCTGCCACTTTGTGGGCTACCATAGCTATGCTTCTGTTGATAGTCATGTTAGCTTGATAGCATATATCATGAGTATGTGTACGCAGGCAAGGAATCACACCCTTCGTTCATAATGTACGCATAGTTTTACAGCCATGGAGGTAAATGCAGTTGGAATACGGTGGTGAGTACATGTGAGCAACCTCCCTCTTCCCTGAATTTGCAGCACCTTTCATTCTGTTGCAGCTCATGCCTTTAGCTCTGGACATCTCTGGTTCAGTCCCTGATGTGTTGGCCAAGATGGTGGCCATCATATAATGGAGCCAGAAGAGGTTTAGGCACCAATACGCTTGTCATTGCTTCTGTTAAAATTAAGACGTTCTTTATTCAATTACTCAGGCTCTTTGTCTTCCTCCCTTCTAATACATGCATAATCCTTTTGGAGACCCACCTGAGTAATGAATGAAAACACAATATGGCCTTACTTTTGCAGGAGGACAGGCTCACTCTCAGTCTGCTGATTATTTGCTCTGCGTTTTTATGAAAAATATGCACTGGTGAAGGAAATGTTTTGCTGCAGCTGCTAATGGGTGAAAACTCATAGGATCTGAGACTTAATAAATCAGACAAAACAAAAATTCACCTTGCCTAGCTTCCTTACTATTACTGTGTAAAGGGTACGTATGATAAATGCATACACCCTGGGTTCAGCAGCGGAGTTTATTCAGTGATATTGTGACCAAACTAATATAGGGGAGAGTGCTGGAGACTGAACAGGGTTTGTCAGAATGAGCTCCCTTTCTTCCATATCAGTCAAGAGATGCTGCCTTTGATTTAATAATGACTGTGAGTAAGGGAAGCTGGAGCTCAGATCATGTTGGCTTGAAAATGAAGAAACCAGCCTTTGTGAAGAGACATCAGAGCCCCTTGAACTAAACTGTGCCATAAATGAAAGCATTCCTTTGAAATCAGGGACTAAGAACAAGTTAACTCAACCCAGCCAGGCCTCAACTGTCCATCCAGACTTTACCTAAGCAAGTTGAAGTCCTGGCTTTATCATATCATATCATATCGTATCATATCATATCATAGGGCTGGAATTTTAGCTCTTTTGGGATCTTTCTGTAGAGGATGGAGAACTCTGAGGCCTATCAAATTTTGTTCTTAGATTTTGTGACTTTGTCACTGTGACTTTGGCTGTTGTGTTTATTATTGAAAATTGGAAATAACATTCAACTGAAGCAGGAATCAAAGAGGAAGTTAAGCTGGCACCAAGCCACATTTAATTTTCTAGAGCACAGTTTCTAACAAACTACTGTTAATGTTTTTCATTCAGCCTAAACCTTAAGTAGTTATAAAGCCTTCCTAAAACAAAGAGCCATCGAGGGACATTTAGAATTTGTGGAAGCATTAAGCACATGCATTCAAGTTGGAATTTTACTTTTTCATATCTTTTCCTCTACCTTCTGATGAAGTGGGATTTTCTCCTATGCGATACATAAATATGCTAGTCTTTAAAGTGCCATCAAAATCCTTTGGTGGCGGTTTGTTTTTTTTAATTTTTTTTCCTGGACTTAGACGATCACAGCTACCCCTTTCGGTTTTGAATACTTTTTACCTTTACTATTAAAAAAACCCCACACAAACACAAAAACAATCAGTCCTGTGGCACTTTTAAAGACTAGCAAGTTTAGTTATCACATGAGCTTTAATGGGAGATTTTCTCCTATGAAAGCTCATGCAATAAATAAATTTGCTGGTCTTTAAAAGTGCCACAGGACTCTTAGTTTGTTTTGCTGAATTAGACTAACATGGCTACCCCTTTGGAACTTATCTTTTTATATGTTATTTCTGGTAAGTCTCTGGAAGTTTTCCTTGAATGTGGACAGCAGAAATTGGCCCAGAACTAATGAATCAGTAGCATAACTAGTAGTAATACAGCAGAGGGCAGCAGCAGCCTGCATGTACGACTACTATCATGATCCTGTATAGCGGGTGAAAATCAAATAATTAGTATGCTGTATGTTCTTCCTAATCTGTTAATATGAATTTTAACATCTGGTTGCTGTCAGTAAGATGTCGGCTAAAAGAATAACTAGAGGCCTTCACTTAATAAGTAGTAATACATTGCCAAATGAGGCATATATGTAGTCTGCTATTAGGAGATTAGTTTAACCACATTGTAGCATATTTTACTAATCTGGTTAATCCACAAACAAAGTTCTTCATATCTCATCGTAGAAATGAAGAAAGGCATTAGAACACTTGCCATCAACTAGTATCACTCAAATGGAGTGAACTGACCATCTGAGATACAGTAATTAGTGATGCTAGATACTTGGCAACTGCTAAAGTAAAAAATGCTGATAAGGATTCTCCTAGTGTAGGGTAAACATGGTCCGACATACACTGCCACAGCTTTTTGCATTACTGTCTTCTCCTCCCCACTCCTGTCCCCTCAGCCTGCATGGGGTGTGGTTGGTTATGGGCAGGAAGAAAGTGTTACAGGGAACAGAAGAGGTGTGATCCTGAACTGGGGCCAGTGAAGTTGACTTACCTGCAGTCTCCCAGATCCCATCTAAGTGTTTAATTTATATTTGTCCTTTTCAAATAAAAATTAATACTTTCCCTCCATTTTTTAGCAACTTTTTTTTTCAGCAAAGGAAGGCCTGAAGGTTTCTTCAAGTGAGCAAAGTCGGTTAAGTTATGTCCTGTATTGTATCAAACTGTTTGAATCAGAACAACTTGTTTGGTTTGCTGGAATATACTGAACTGACCTTGTTATTTATCCTTCTCTGCATGGATATGTTCAGTTAATGTACTACAGTTTCTATCTTGTGCATCTGAAGAAAGCTCATGTGATAAGTACATTGTTTAGTCTTTAAAAGTGCCACAGGACTCCTTGTTTGTTTTGCTGAAAGAGACAAACACAGCTACTCCTCTGGAACTAGACCAAAGGTTGTGTTACCACAGGCTAGCCAGATCTTTACCTACTGTCCAGTGGAAAGAAGCACCTGATATTTTGTCTTTTCCAGTTCAAAACAAAAAGTGGATTAACTGATCTGTAGATTTTAGTTTATTTCTTAAAAGCACGACATATATTATACTGTGATGCCAGAGGAATGTAGTATTTCATCCCGCTGAAGATGCAATTAGCAAAGATGGAAGAGAAATGTCACCCACCATCTACCCCATGTACATACTCCTTTAGTGAATCAGAAACAATAGGCAGTATGCTGACCTTTTGGAAAGCTCTTTTTGACAATTCTTGTTACTTCTGATATAGTGTAAGTGTATTCCTTCATAGCTGGTAAAATAAGAAGAGCGCAAAGGAGTGGCATAAAAGCTCATTTTGTCTAAAAAAGCTTGGTGGTATCAGTCCACTCCTTATGACTAGGGCTTACGTTTTTAAGAGTATCCACCCATTTTGAGTGCCTGCTTAGAAGCTTCAGGAAACTGCAGCTCCCCCTGATTTTGGTCAACACCTCTGAAAATCAGACTCTAGATGTCTTCAATCAGTCACTCAAAAATGGAGTCACTGGAACTCACAGGGGTGTTTTGAAAATGTGGGCCACACTGTCCACATCTCAGAAAGAAGCACTCCCCCACTCGTACCAACAGGCATCTTTGGCATTCTCTAAAGAATCCTGGGTTTGAGTTGGGTCAGTGAGATTTTGCTTATACATCTGCACACTTCATTGCCTTGTGACAAAAATCTGGTATCTGAAGCCTGCGCACAAGCATGCTGAAAATGATAAATATCCAGTAAGATAGACATCTAAGAGATCTCCATGAAGTCATAAACTGTAATGTCCTTTAAGGAAATGCGGAGTTGTAGTCAAGGCAACAGAGGTCAGTGTCCCGCTGCAGGTTCTGCTATGAGAAAGAAACCATTTTTTATGGGAAATTGGTCATTTCCTGTTTGTGCTGATGAAAACCTTTCCTTATCAGGATATAAGAGTATGAAAGGAATTTGGATTGATCTTTAAAAGAAAAGAGACTTTCCACTAAATTTAAAGTTTTCTTAACATTAGTGTTTTAAAGTTTAGCCAGTGAAAGTTAACATGCAGAAGGTCCTGGGTTCAATTCCCAGGGGGTTGGACTCGATGATCTCATGAGGTCCCTTCCAGCCCTATGGATTGATTGATTGATTGATAAAGTTGCTAAATTGATTGATAAGGCCTCAATCCTGTAAGACCTCTCTGCATTTGTGTAACTCTGTTCACATGAGTGATGGTAGCACGTACCTAGATTTTTGCAAGATGGTGGTCCATCTCATTTTGCTCGAGCTGTCGTGTATAATAATACTTGGCTCTCAAAAAGCCAGATTCAAAGCCCATTAAAATCATTTGGGCCCATGTGAATGTATTTCATCCATGCATGAGAAAACCTTTGGCAAAGGACATAAGTGTAATTATCTCAGTTTTTCAAAAGAGGAAACTGAGCCACAGAGACGTGAAGAGACTTGCCTAACATCACATTGCAGAACTGGTAATAAGACTCAGGTCTTCTGATTCATAGTCTAGTGCCAGGCTGGTTTGCGCCAGTATTAATACAAGCAGGATTTGAACTAGTGATCTAACGGTCAAAGGATCCTTATGTGCTAATAAATCCATGAACCAACTGCTTTCTCTGTCCATTTAGTTCTAAAGCAGAGCTTCCTTAATATTGACTCTCACAAAAAAAAACGCAGCCATGTAATCTTACCTTGCTAAATCTGGGTCTAGTTGTCTTGTTGAAGCAACTCTTCCCATTTGGTGGTGGTTTGACACTGGAAGTATCACATAATATGTTCTGAAAACTATTCCTTTCTTATATATATATATTTGCTTGTCTCCTGTGAGTTTTTGAAACTGATTCACCATCTTGTTACTTATGGTGTGATGCCAGTTTAACAGATGAACCTGAATAGAGAAATGGCAAGGTCCCAGTAGGTTCATCTAATTTCAGCTTGAAAGGCCAAGTTCCTCTCGACAATTGTTCATGTGGCAGTTTATGCTGAGCTTCCCTGGATTTTAACAAGGAGCAAAGCAATATTTATCTGTACATCTAGAAATACCTGAACAGACACCAGTTTGGAGTGACGTTGACTTTGGAAAAGTAAAGGGAAATGCCTACAATAACTGTGTAAAGAATTCATTTTTGTCCTTGTTGAAGAGAAGACTATGATAATAAGCAATAGCTCTTCACAAGGGAGAGGAACCCTCAAGTCTTCTCCAAAGTGTTTCTCCCTCCTCTTCATCCATGCTCTTCCCCATGGCTGGTAGAAGCGTGTGCAGTGAAAGATTCAATAATTTATCTGTTGAGTTCTTTTGTTTAACTATGGATTTAGTTCCATATGCTGATTGAATGAGGATCATTTATTTCATGACCTTGGGAAAAACTTTTAACTGAGTTTCAAGCAGGATCCTCTGAAGAGCATCCTTAAGCTAAATAATGCTGATAAAATGCTTGGTATTTATAAAAGGTGTTATTGCGGTAGAAGAATAAGACATGTTTAAGTAATATTGTTTAAGGCTCAGCCAATGTTCACATGAGACTAGTCTTGTCAAAAGTAATCTGCACACTTAATTAATTGCATTGACTTTGAACAAGACACAAGTGCCTAAATCACTTTTGAAAATGGGAGTTAGACTCCTAACTCACTTAAGCACTTTTGAAAATCTTGTCCTCAGTTTCTGAGTTCTGTCAGTGTTTGTTTTTTGCTGTAGGTGGACCTTCTTAAAACAATGGAAAATGTTATTCAGAAACTAAAAAAATACACTCATGCATTGCTCTTCCTTTCTTATGTATATACTATTGAGCCAAGCTATTTTCATGGCACTCATAGAATCATCATCCATCTGATATCATAAAGCGCATCACTTTCTGGGTGGTTGATATACCAGTAATTGTAATAAGACAGGTCAAAGCTTGTCTTTCTTTAAAATACAAAACCCACAGCTTTTGTAAATAAAGCATTTTGTAGCTGAAAAGGAAGAACGGAGAATTGAGTTTGAAAGTATTGGCTGGTTTTTTTTAAATGTATCCATAATCCTGGGTTTATAAAAAGAAATGAAATTCATGAGTGAGACTCTTAGTACTTAATTTCCATAGCGCCAGAAATCTGATGAGTGCTTTGCAGGCATGTGAAAAGACATAGTCCCTTACTTGTGGATGGGTCTGGATAGATAACATAAAAACCCAGGGAGAAGAGACAACAGGGAGCAGCGTGAATGATCATTGAAAGATAGTATGTTTATTAATTCTCTAATTTAGCTGGTCTGCAATTTGGTTTATTGCTATAAAAGTAAGTGGGGCTTTAGCGCATAAGTGACACAGTCAAATGCCAGGAAACTTCACCAACAGAGACACACAGCGGTTCTAATTCTGCTGTCTTAGTCAGGGAGGTAAGTAGCATGGCTCATGAGTTGTCTGATTGTAAACCAAGTATTGGTCTCTGTGCAGGGCTCTACACAAATTCTTCCAATGTTCCTAAAATATCCATGGGACATGATCTCAGGCAGAATACATGTAAAGCTGGCTGGAAAACAAGAACTACCGCTATGTTCTTTTTAAAAAATTAGATGTTTCAAAAATTGGTTTTGTTTTGCATTGAAACAAAACCAAGACTTTCAGGAATTTTTCACAGGAAAAAAATGACACCCTCTCCCTAACTGCTGGATAGCCAATAGCCAAGACACTTGCATCAGATGAGGGGAACCCACTTTCAACTCCCTGTTCAGTCTGCTTCAGATCAGGGAGTTGTACCTGGGTCTCCTACAGCCAATGTGAGTCCCGTAACCATCAGACAAATCGGGATGTAGCTTTGTCCCTCAGTCTACAAATTCCATTCTGAACACAAGAAGCCTTCCTGATGAAGATTTTGTTGAAACTGATACATTTCCACAAAGTTTGGGTTTGGATGAATCAGCATTTTTCAGTGAAAAAACACTTTGTTGAAACATTCCCAATGGCTCTAAATACAAGCATATACAGATTTGTACCTGACGAAAGGGCTGGGGTCTCTTCTTCACTCTTCCTGCATTAATTAGAATTTGACTCAGCAGCTGAAGTAGGATTCCAGTGTAAAATACGTGCCCTGGTGAAGGGTGAGGTAACACACAAGAGTGACACCTGTTTTCTCCCACAAAAGCTCACGAAATAAATAAATTTGTTAGTCTCTAAAAGTGCCACCTGACTCCTCGTTTGTTGTACTTCTGTCCCAGTTAGGTTAAAATGAAGGACTACATCATGGTCAGGTTTTTTAGAGGCATTAAGGAGTTAAAATGGCTTTCTGGGCATTTTTGAATGTTTTTAAATGGATGCATTCTTAGAAAAGTGCACTGTGTCTGTGCTGTTCAGTTCACAGTACTTTTTAAACTCTTCCGAAGCCCTGGATGGACTATTTAATAACCCATATAAATTCTGATTTCAGTCTAGCCCAATCCCTCTCTGAAGGAGAAACAGGCTGAATTGTTCTACCATCAAATGATTACATTTGAACACCAAGAAATGGCACTGTTGTCACCTAGGTCGTAAATGCTTCCCCTTTCCTTTTTGCACAGTGGAGTGCCCAGCGATTGCTAGAATGTGTCTAATGAGCAGACAGAAGAATCTGGTCTTTCTCCTTTTTGGTGTGTGCGCTGGGTTGTGACTGACGAGCAGAGGAGGTGGAGGGGTGGTAGCTGTGTTTAGTTAGAAACACACACACACACACACACACATCAGAAACGCTGAAAGCTGGCTCAGTGAGAGCACGAGGAGGGGACTGTCTGCAAAGCATTTCTCGTGGCGCTGTGAGTTTGAAGCAGTGGAGTGTGCTGCTCACCAGACTGAGGAGAATTGGGAATTAGACTAAAGAAGCCTTAGCAAAAGGTATATATGTGTCTCTTTGTGAAATTAAATATAGATGCATCTTTTGGCTGAGAAATGGGAATACAGTGCTTGTGGGGGGGGGTGTGACTTTTAACGTGGCTGACTATTTAATGCATCACAGAAGTCGATGACAGTGGATTCAGATACTTTTCATGTCATCCTATGCATCAGAGGGATTTATTTATGGCTTTGTCATTCTGCTGTTTAGAGAAAGAGAAAATAGCTAATGCACTGTTATTCTACGTGCTGAATGGAAGATTAAATAGATCTGATATTGTTTCTAATTGCTGCTGTGTGCTGAAGGAGTGTGGGAGCTGTGTACTTTTCTTGTTGAGTAGCTTTTAAGATATATGTTGCTCTTTTGATTATTTCCATAGATTTGCTGTATAGGGATAAAGGCTGAGACCACTTGAAAAATTTTACTGCCGTTTAGCTCAGCTAGTCTTATCAGTTAATGTTAAAAACACTGCTTGTTTTTAAAAGATGATATTTGTTTGTTTGAAAATGAGGAAGTGAGACGTTTATTAATAACACATGGAAATGGGTGAATGCCTCAGATTGTCTGTGTAGCATCTTGCTGTAGTCAACAGTAGCCTGGATTTGATTTGGTTTTATTCAGAGAACTAGCAATTCCTCCCAGATAAAATATAAGCTATGTTAATTGCACCGGACACCACAGTGTAAGAAACAGTGTATAGAATAAATCCTGTAAAATCCTCTCTTCCTTTTTCTGGCAGGGCTTCCAAACCCCCTAAACTACTAAATAAAGTTGCATGATAAGGAAACCCTTTCTGAAAGAGCAGCCAGCACTGCACAAAAAATAAAGGGATTTTTACCTGAAAGGATTATAAGACTGACAAGAGGGACGTCTCCATTCTGAAAAGATCAGACTTACAATTATGAAAAAAGACAGCAGGGAATGCTGGATCTGCCCCAGCAAAAGTGTGGTTGTCATGGGAGCGTCAAGGAGAGGGTGTAACTCTCTTCAGCTGTGATTTGGAGGCCGATGCTGAGCCTGCCTTCATTCCGACGCTACACAAAGGAATGTTAAGAGGATGTAGGGGATGCTGAATAAGGAAAAACAGGTTGTGACAAGTTAGTGCAAAATAACTGATTTAAAATATCATTATTGCCACAAAAAGACTTGTGAAGTCTTGCAGCTACATACAGAATGCATGGCTTATTTGCATGTATTACTTTTTAGAATACTCTACTGCTGACAAGAAATATTTTTTATCCAGTGCCTTTACCATATGGTTTTAGTCAGGTATTTCCTTATGTGCTACTTTGGTTTCATTTTAAAACTCTAATGTATTGTAAAAAATTCTGGAAAAACTCAATATCAAAACTTTACCAAACTAGTCAAAATATGGCAGAATGACATTGGACAGCTTGCCTTTCCTGCCACTGGTAAGGGGTGATGGTACCTGTCAAAATCACATAGTTGTGTGTCCCAGAAGTAGACTAAAACCATTGGTAACAAAATACTAATAAGAAAGGTGCATGAATCAGATGTCACCTTCTTAGGGATATTGTAGTCATCTTGCCACTGTACCTGAGAAGATATACTAGGAATTCCATTCTTTGGCTCTTGGTACTATCAGAATGACAGCTTTCTTCTTGGTATGACTTAAACGTGGCATACATCAATGGTTCCCAGTCTGTGGTTCATGGACCACAAGGATACTGCCGGTGGTCCTTGGTGGGGGGCAATAATATAATATAATCCCTTCTCATTAGGTAAGTATTATCTTTTTCCCACTGGTGGGCCTGCTGCAGGTAAATATGCATTATGCTTGTGAGTGAACATAATAAATTATTAGAAATAGTTCCATCTTTAATAACTGTTGATATATCAGTTTTACCCCCATCAACCAGAGTCTATGATACAAATGTTTAAAACGGCTTGCTTATGTGGTGGTCCCTGAAAGCTTTCAATACAGTCGAGCGATCTAATTAAATGAAAAGGTTGGGAGCCCCTGGATACTCACGTCCGTTTTTAGTTCAACTCTGAGCTCCCATTGGGTATGTCTACACTATGAGCTTAACTCGACTTAAGCAAAGCCCTGGCCACATTTGGAGTTCATTAAATCAATTTAAGGGCTTCCTTAAGTCAACTTTATAACTCTTGCCCTTAAAGTTAACTTTAAGGGTTAAGTCAACTTTATTAAGTCGACTTAACACAATGTGACCATTAAAGTCAACTTAATAAAGTTGACTTAATGCAGGGGGCCATTTAAGTCCACTTTATAAAGTCGACTTAAGCCAGGAGACCCATCTAAAGTCAACTTTATTAAATCAACTTTAGATTGGTCTCCTGGCTTAAGTTGACTTTATGAAGTCAACTTAATGCAATATGGCCTCACTAAGTCAGCGTAATAAGGTGTACTTTAAATTGACTTTAAGTAAACCTTATTAAGTCTACTTAACTGAGCCTTCTAGTGTAGGCGTAGCCATTGATCCCTCTGCTGCCTAATAGCATTGTGCACTTTTACAAACTTTGTATTGTGGTGATGTTAAAGATCACAGCTAGGTCACTGTGCAAATATAAAAGAATTGACAGTTTCTGACCCCAAAGAGCTCACAGGGAAAAAGTGTCATCCCCCAGGTTGTTTCAAGGCCCGACTTTCACTGTGTGAGTGCATGTGACTAAGTCAGTGGTTCCCAACCTTTTCTCTGCCATGGCATACCCTGATATCTTTAGTTATTTTGAGGTACATCACCATATAATCTCCAAATGGACTCATGAATATTTATGAATCAATCCAGAACTCTTCAAGTAGTTTTTCAAAAAATTCCATGGCACTCCTGGTGACACACTCATGTGCTGTGGCACGCTCGTTGGCAAACACTAGACTAAGTTGAAGCCATTTGCAGCAATTTATAATTATTTTAACCTAAGCTGGGTTACTTCTCATTGCTGTCTCGCTGAGGAAATCCTTCTTGGAGGCATGATGAGCTTAGATGAGCACAGTGAAAAGGTGTTTTGTGGTAAAATGGCTGGCAGCACATTCCAGGGTGCAGGTGTTTCACTTTCAGAGCCTACTCCTGTTGAAGTGCTTAGGGATTGACTTTTTGACTTCCAAGGAGCAGGACTGGACCGTAACTGTACTGGGGACAGATGTTTGTTAGGCAGGAAACAGCAACATATAGTTGCAAGCTTGAAATCCCCACTCTGCTTTGAGGATTGAGAACCAATTTAAGAAATGGGATGCACACACCTAATAGATTCCAGGTCTTGAGGTGCCTAATGACTGAGTCTAACAGGGCTCACTCTGTTGACTGCACTGTGATGGCCATGTGTTTTCCTGGCAATGAGGCAAGCTTGGAATCCCTGGAGGGTTTGAAGCCGCCTGGGCTAACTAATTCCAGCCTCTATTTTCTGAGCAGGCACTTTACAGATGAAGATATTATACCCACATTGGTATCTGAAGTGTTTGAAATGACTTCCTGCAGCAAAAACAGGGCAAGTTGTAAATTATTTGCTCATGACATGTTAGAAAACCACACAGATCTAAGGGTTCTTGTAAACATCTGGGCAGTTCAGCATGTATTAGCTGGAATCTTTTTTCTCACAGAAGGAAAGTAGCATATGATCAGCAATGACATGTACAACTATTCTTACATCCAAGGATTGTTGTACCAGACTGGCTTTGGGCTTGTTGTACTTTGTAGAAGTCTCTGAACTGAGTATTGGAAATCATCTGGAAATGGCTTTCAGCATCTTCCACATACAGGGATGAGTGAGAGTGGAGAAGCCTAGTGTTTATGCAGTTAGATCTATTGTGTCTTACTAAATTAACTGCATCTGGACTGGAAAATTATGTTCTCTGGTGATGAGTAAAAAAATTAAGACCTATGCTCTTTCAATGGCATCTTTGAGCAGCTTCCTTTAGAGTAAAGAAGCAACAGTTTTGTTGGCAGCATAAATACCTACTATGCAGGTGGAATGGTGCTAAGAATTGCAGCTATTACCTTGTTATTTTGGGCCAGATCTTCAACGGCGTTGATTTATCTAACTCCCATTGAAGATAATACCTTTGAGAAGCTGGGCCCTTGTTTCTGTCTTACCTATCCCATTTATCTTCATGGCATGTGAATGTCCTATTATACGGTAGTTATTCCATTGTAAAGTTGGATAGTTTCCCCAGGGTGCATGGAAGCCTTGATTGTAAATGAAGAGCAAGGAAACATGGGAGGATATAAAATACCTGTATTTCTTAGCTTTTAAGGAAATGCTTTCAAATGATGTTCATTTAAGATCTAAGGAGCTGCTTTCATGGTTCTGTCTCCCTAATTGCATGTCAGGGGTGATAAAACTGACAAAGAGGGAAGGGGAAAATGGATTATTGTGTCGTCACAGGCTAGCCAGATCTTAACCTACTGTCCAGGTAAGATAGACATCTAAGAGTCCAGTGGAGCTTTTAAAGACTGACAACTTTATTTATCGCATGAGCGTTTGTGGGAGAAAATAGATCTTCAAGCATCTGATGAATTGGGATTTTCTCCCATGAAAGCTCATGCAATAAATTAATTTCTTAGTCCCTAGAAGTACCCCAGGCAGGGCCATCCCAAGGGGGATGTGTGGCCCCCACTAAGCCCCCCTCCCCGGCACTGGCCATCCCATGCCGGGGGCCAGGCGAGCCAGTGAAAAGCAGCAGCCCAATTCAGAGCTGCCAGTCACCCCCCTCACACACGTATGCTGCTTTCAGCTCTGTGCGTGAGCAGCGGGGAGGGGGCGGAAGGCAACGCAGCTGGGGGGTAGCGATATGGGCCCCGCGCTGCCTCCTGCCCCCTCCCCGTTGCTCCAGCACAGAGCTGAAAGCAGCACACATAGCGGGGATGGGGGGCAGGCAGACTGGCAGTGCTGATTTGGGCCACCACTTTTCGCCAGCTCACCTGGTCCCTGGTGGCAGCCCCACGGGGCCTCTCCAAAGTGTGAGGCCCTGGGTGGCTGCCCCTCTCACCCTATCCTAAGGACGGCCCTGACCCAGGACTACTTGTTTATCATAAGATCATAATAATTATACCATAAAAGACCTTTTAGATTAGTCTCTTTCCCTAGAAACACAGAACATATTCCCCAGTTCAGAAAATATACTATATTCGAGGTGATCTTAGCCTGTTTGCGGAGATGCGTTCAGTTCAGAGCATACTTAGGAATTCTCTGGGTGCATGTTGAGTAGACTGATGGTTTTATTTTTGTTTCTTTTAGCCGGTCTTTGTTTCAGAGGCGGCTTTAGGGGCAAGCGAAACAGGCGGCTGCCTAGGTCCCTGAGCAGTAAGGGACCCCATAGTGGTCACCTACTTCACCTAATCTTGCTTTGGCGGGTGATGGGGGAGTGGGGGGACCGCAGACCGCCAGGGCCAGAGGCTGTGCTGCCTGCCTGCCCGCCTGGTCTCTCTGCAGCATGGTCAGAGCAGCGCTCCCCGCCTACCCTCAGCCGCCTGCGCCTCCCCAGGGGAAGGGAGGAAAGCGGCTGGCATGGAGCTGCAGCTTGAGGGGGCAGGGCCCTGGAGTTCATGCTGCTTTGCCCCTGGCCAACCCAGGTCTGAACAGACCTGATCCATTTGAACATTAGTTCAAATTAGTCCACGTTGTTAATTCAAACTGCCCTTAGTTTGAATTTATTAAATTTGAATTAAGGGTTAATCCTTGTCTACATCATCCTTAGTTTGAACTAACGATCAAAGTAAGGGCTTAGTTTGAACTAAAGGGCAGGTCTTACTAGTTTGAACTAAATTTCCGTTAGTTTGAATTAAGGAATTCCTTAAATGGAACTAATGAAAGCCGAGTGTAGACAGGGGCTAAGTTAGTTCAAATTAGCTTAATTCAAACTGACTTGCAAGTGTAGACATACCCTTGGAGAGGTCTTACCAGGATGGCAAGAAAACCAAGCATCAATTATTCATTTTTAATGGGAGTGTTTGAAGATGTTCTCCGAGCTGAAGGAAGGATGGACAGTCTTTGGGGTTAAGCCATCAGGGTAGAAGTCAGCAGACTTGATCTGTAGTTTTGTCTCTGCTATTGACATCCTTTGAGATTCTGGGCAAGTCACTTAATCTCACCTAAAAGACAGGGCTAAGAGTTATAGTGAGAGTTGTAGTGCAGTTACAGTATGAAAAGAGTTATAGTGAGAGTTATAGCGCAGTTACAGTGTGAAAAGATAAAATAGTGTTGTAAGTTTCCCTATTTATTTCTTCTTCATGATTGGACTCATTTTTATGGAAATCTCAATTTTTTTTAATAATTACCATTTCTGTAAAACCTACCTAAAAGTCAAGCTGGATTTTTTTTTCATTCTTCTACCTGATCTGCAATACATCCTCTGTAGATGAAATTAGGTTATCCTGTTCAACCCGTTCTGTTTCATCTGATAATGCCCTTAGTTACATTTGTGCAACTCCAATGCCTGCCATGGGTTTGCACAGCTGTAAATTGTGGAAACCTAATAATAAAACTTCCCTTGATGATGCACAAGGAAAAAGCTAGCTAGATTCAGCTTTTCATAAGTGTGCTGGCTGTGCAGCACCAACAGAAGTAAAAAGCTGTGCGAACATGTTTTTGTCCTTGTAGTAAGCAGGTATATTATGACTCGTCACAATGCACACAGGGAGCACATTTGCTGAGTGAGAAAGAGGTGTTTTAACAGCTTTTTTTTCAGAGAGCAGAACCATCATACCTAGAACATCATAAATGAGAGACTCTTATTACCTCCAAAACAGAATAGTGCTATTGGCCATGGTTACAATCAGTCAGATCCTTTAAGGGATTTTGTTTTGCCCGGCCATGATCCATACTCCCTTTATGGAAACAGAGCACAGTAGGTGGGATAGCATGTAACGTGGGAATACCACAATATGTTGTGGAGTCAGAAGGTTACAAAGCATCAACAAAGTTGGCAGTTCTGGTTATGAATTGGATTTGTTCCATCCTGTTATTTCACAGAGAAGAAATTAGCATTTGGTCTTGCCAAGGAATTTGCTGTCAGAAAATTTCTAGTAAGAATTGCTCTGCCAGAAACCTTAATGTAAAGGAAAAGTAAATCCAGATATTCCAGGGGCTAAATTCTACCCTCATCTACGACTTAATAAACACAATAAATTTGCATTTTTGTAAGGTAATTAAGGTGGAATTTGGCTCATTGTTGGATTATCTGTAAAGGACTTGAAGATTGATGGGGTACATTTTGCGTTATTACAGAGAATTCGTTCCTGCGTGTCTGACTGATGAGTCTTGCCCACATGCTTGGAGTTTAACTGACCACCAAATTGGAATTGGGAGGAAATTTTCCCACAGTGCATCTAGGCAAAGTCTCTTGGGGTTTTTTACTTTCCTATGTAGCATGGGGCATGACTCAATTTCTATTAGATTCTCTGTACCTGAAGACTTTAGATCTTGATGAAGATAACCATTGGTCCCTTCTGATGTTATAGTCTATGAGACATCGTTTGCTTCATTTTGTTATTGGTTTTTATTTAAATAGCTCTGTTAATGTACATGGCACTGTACATCAATGGGTGAAGTATTTGCCTGTCTGAAAACGCTTGAAGACTAAAGGTACTTGGAGAATTATTGTTGAATCTGCCAGAACTTTTGCAAAGCATGTAAGTATAAGATTTAATGGTAAGGAGCTAAGGGATTGCATCAGAACATGATATTTAAAGTGTACTTCAGAAAAATAACTGAAGTCGACATGTGGGTCCAAATATAAATATGTTTCTCCACGATTCTGTATCAAATGTGCTCTGGTCACAAGTAAAAATCTGATTGTCCTAAGTGCTATCTCTTCACACTTGACCTGGAATCTGAAAGTCCCAGCTGCATTTCTCTGGGATTTTTATTCACCAGTAATAGATTCTCTAGGTAAAATTTGTATACATGTACTACCTACCCTTCCAGACCAGCCAGTTTAAATGTAGCAGAAGTAGGGAAGGCAACAAGAGGAGAATGATATACCTCCAGTATATGGGGTATGAAACTGGGTGAACGCCACGTATCCAAAATCCCACCTTTATAAAACTGTTATAGATAAAAAACAGCATATGAAGCACTTCAGAGTGTGTATGGTTAACTTTAAGTTGCTCACTGAAATTAGCCCTCATTATGTGTAAATGTAATACTGTGTTCCCAGTATGGATGTTTATGTAATTCTGTTAATCGACAGTAAAGCTATGTCTGTTATTAGTTTCCCAGGGTCTACAGAGAATATGTTGTTATTGAATGGTGTTGTTATACATGTTCCACCCGTGTATGCACTTTAAACATCATCAGATATGAGTTTTATTAAGAACTGAGGGTAGGACGTCATTGGAAGGCAGGTTTCAAAGGAAGGGGTCATAGAAAATCTGTCTGTTGTACTCAGCTGGTGTAATGAGTGCCGTTTCATTAAAATCAGTGGACCATTCATACAAGCTGAGGATCTAGTCCAGAGAAGCACTTAATTCTTTGTTGTAACACACTTAATTAACATTGCATGATTCCCAATGTCAAAACACCCTGTCAAGACCGATAGCAAGCGTAATCTATAACACTCTATGTTGACCTAATTAACACCAATAAATTGCAAGGCTTAATGCAACCCATCTGTTAAGGGTTATATTAGCATGACATTAGTTCTCACTGCTGGGACATACAGAAGTCTGTCTGCAATAACTGGGAAGTGGGCACGAAATAACAGTGCATGTGTTCACAGTAGCAAGACAGGTTCAAGTACCATGAGGTGGGAGAACTGGTTTTCAGTGATTTTTATGCAGTTCCACTCTGCCATTCACATTCTTCGAGGTTCCCTGATGAAGGAATACTTGTGCAATGTACTCTAGTATAATTTAAACCTTGTACCCCTGGAAATGATGTGATTAGGTGTTTGAAGGCCCTTTTGATCCTCATATCTTTTTTTATCCCCCTAGCACAGGAGACCATTCACTAGAGCAGGGTTCTCAAATTCGCAGCCCGTGGGCCACATGCAGCCCCTAAAGTTATTTCCTGCGACCTGCAACGACACTATTATTATCGATAGTTGCAATATCATTGTATGAAAAGGTTTCAGTGGTGTGGCCTTTGGGCTACTGTACTAGTCCTCATGCGGTCCTTGTGATTTGAGTTTGAGACCCCTGCATTAGTGAATGGCTAATCCCTGCATAAAGCCATTGAGTATATTGGGCTTCCTTTAAATCAACTTGCTAACACCACCAAGACAAAATAAAGAAGAGTGTGGCTCTCTGGTCGGAGGAAAAAACCCTAGGAACAACCAGGTGTGGAGTGGGGGCAGCTTAGTGTCTGGTGTATTTAAGTTGTGTGATTTACCTGTAAAGCCAGATCCCAGGAAGGGAGGAAATTTGACCATACACAGCTCCTACTTGGAGCCACTTTCTCATGCTCCTACGCCCATTAGTGCTTCTTACTGAATGGGGGATCTCCGCAGCCCTGTCTGGTTGGGGAATGACATCCGAGCTTGAGACTGTGACCCAGGTCCACAGCAGCACATTTTATGTCAGAAGGGCAGAAACAGGGTGCTGCCTTCTTGAACTGTGGAAGAGCAGCCCATCATAATTCAGGACATGAGGTTCAGGCAGGACCCTGACAGGTATGATTTGTAGTGCAGCAACCAAGCTAAGTCAAATAGTCCCAAGTTTATTCTTGAGTATTTACTAGGCTGAGTCTAACTTCCTTTTGGCCCAGTGGAGTTCGCCTGCCGGAAACCTCAGTGAAAAAGGAGAAGAAAGTGAGACAATGTGGCTGTCAAAAATACATCTGTTGAGAAGAGTTTCATCTAATTTGGGTATACAAAAATACACGTGGCAAACCTACCAGAGAAAGGTTGATTTAAGAAATTGGAGAAATCTGAACTATTACCACACGTCTCTAGCCTAATGCTGTTTGCAAATGTGTAGCGCAGGGGATATGTGTCTAGGTGTTTATGTGGTTCTCACTGTACTAGTTATCAAAGCAACAGGGGCCTTGCTTTAAAGGGACAGTACCCAAACAAGGACAAAGATTTACCAAGTTTGAGATCCTTTCTCAAAGCTTAAATTCTGCTTCACTTCCATTCTGCTGATAATTAGAGGCTGCTCTATACAGACTGAAGTCCTTCCCAAGCATAGGAATCATGCAGTTAATATTGTGCTTGAGGCTGAACATCTTAGTAACTTGCAAATAGATAAAGGCTTGGGAAAAACTGATGGAAACTTCAGGCTCAAATGAAGTCAGAGGCAAGCTTAAGGTCTCCTATCACTTATACTATTAGAACCTGCTTTCGAGGATCAGCGGAGCTCAGCAGAAGTGAAACAATTGAGCTTGAGATCATGCTATGCTTCATACACAGATAAAATCTCTGTTACATCTGCAAGATTAATAAAATAAAACTTTGTTGCAAAACAAGAGGCTGCTATAAGTTTGTTTCTCAATTCAAGGCATTCTTTAGGGGCTTCAGAGCTATCAAACAGCAGCATTGGGGGGCTGGTAGCCGTGCTCTTTAGCACATAAGATTATTATAAAACCCAGGTCATCATAGCTGGCATTGTCGTAGAACTAAATATTTGATTAGATATAGTTGTCAGGCTGAAGAATCCCTTGTGAACAAGGAGGGATGTCGTTTAGAATGGACATGACATCAGTGGTCTTTAAACCTGGCATAAAAGTGGAGTGTTCTGCGTATTTCATAATAATTGTTTGGCAGGTGGTTGCAAAGGCGTATCAAAATAGGAAAACTAAGTACAGCTGTGCAATTGTAATGCATCAAAAATGCATTTAATCGTGTCTTTTGGGCAGCAGAAAAAGTCTGTTGGTAACAAATTCTTCCTCTGCTGGACATATTGGCATGAGAGAAATCTTAGTGGACTTTTGTTATTCTACATTTCTGGCTCCCAAGTGCTGTTGTTTGGAAAGGAGGACAGGAATAAAATCATAAACAGTAGGATATCTTAAGCGCTTGTGTTTGCACAAGAGGAAAACATTTGTGTAATCAGATGAGAGCTCTAAGAGTGCTCACAAGATAAAGGTTTGTCATGAGGGTGATGAGGAAAGAAAGGGTGTTGGCTCTTTGCAATCTGACTGCTACCTAAGCAGTATTTCAGAGTATGTTGTATTGTTCTTTTGCTCAGTGGGTTTCCTTTATACTGTGTGACTGAGATGATATTACATCAACTCAGATACTCCTGCATTTGTCCCTCACATGGAATGGAGCCTGTCTGGTTACGCATTCCCTGGGGCACACACATTTTCCTTCTCGCTGCAGCCGTGCATAGTGCTCTACTACCTCTGCATCCAAGAGGTTTTTTGACAAAATGGAAGGCAAATCAACATTGTGTGCATTACAAACAGATTTAAATCACTGCGCTCTATGACTAACTACCCACATCACTGCAAGAAGCAGCACAAATTACATTAAACGGGTGGAATTTCTGATCTCCCTCTGCTGCTTGCAGTATTGCTCTTTATACTGTCATTGATGGTACTGTGTGTGTAGCTTGTCAATAATTGTACAAGATTCCCGGTAATGCTTTGTTTCTGAATCATGAACCACCTCTGCCTCTAGGCCTGTAAAGATTACGTCAGTGCTGATTTCAAATTTTTCTACTCAGATTGGCAATAGTATTCTGTGGATAAAATACAACACTTCCTATTAAAATGCTTTGCAGAAGGGGTTATCTGTTATCTCTCTTGATTTTATAAAGTCCCAGTCACACAATGGGTCAAAGGCAGAGCAGGAAGTAAACTCCAGCTCTCCTGACTCCCAGGGTAGTTCCCCATAGCTCTTGTTCCGTTAAAGACTTGTCTTCTAGTAGTGTCAGTCAGGGTCCTTTCATGAGCAACTAATGCCTTATTTTTTTAAGGAAAGAGAACCCAATCCTGGCTTCTCTTACACCTGTGCATGCACTCTTGTAGAAAGTAGAGGAGGGGAAAATTGACCTCAACATGGGGTGGTTTTACTAACTCTTGAAATGGTCCAGATGAATAGAACGGTTAGTATTATTTAAACATTTCTTTTCTTTTTGGTCAGTGTTTCCTCATTCTGCAAAGTTTTGCAGGTCAAGAAAGCTAGATGTGAACACATAAAATAATCTTCATTGTTCTTATCCATTTGCTTATCCAATATGTTCAGACAGATCTCAGATTAAAACTCAAGTATGGATTTGCTTATGGGAAAAGAAAAGTCATATGAAAGCAATGAGATATTTTATATAGCCATCCATTTAAACTGATAACAGATACTCCTTACTTTGGCTGAAAATGCCTGTGTTTCTTTTAGTGAGAGAGATTCGTACACGCTTGAGAACAAAGCAGTTCAGAAAATAATGCCGTTTAACACTCCGTTTGCCAACAGATGCTTTGCAACTCAATACCATTCAAGAATCTGGGGTCAGTTGGCCAAGCCTACTTTATGGCTTTACCTCATAATTCAGCCTCTTATATGTTGGTATCCAGCAGCATCTCTCCAGTGAAGCAGCTGTTTACTTCCATTTTAGATCTCTTATTGTAAGGGGTGTGATTTTCATTCATAATTATTCACTTTAGGCTGAAATTTGGCTAATTGTCTGAAGTCTCAACTTTGGGAAAAAAATTCTTATAAACTTGAAATCTGTTTTTGAGAGGAGATCTATACATCTTTTAAACCAGGTTCCCTGAACTGTAACATAATTGCATACGTTTGAAAAGGGTTTTTGACGTCCCCCACCCCGTGATGATTCTTTAGATAAGCTAGAGATTTGTGTATAATATTGTGGTGAAGTCTGGATTAGTGTTTCTGTGAATATCTTATGGGAAAAAAGCGAACATCATTCTGTATTAACCAGAGTGTTTTAAGCAAGACACAAGAAGTAATTCTTCTGCTCTATTCTAGGCTGATTAGGCCTCAGCTAGAATATTGTGTTCATTTCTGGGAGCTACATTTCAGGAGAGATGTGGACAAACTGAAGAAAGTTCAGAGAAGAGGAATAAAAAGGATTAAAGTTCAAAGAACATTACCTATGAGGAAAGATTTTAAAAAATGGGTTTGTTTAATATGGAGAAGTCTGAGGGGGGACATGATAACAGTTTTCAACTACATAAAAGGATGTTACAAGGAAGAGAGAGAAAAACTGTTCTCCTTAACTCCAAGGATAGGAAAAGAAGCAATAGGCTTCAATTGCTGCAAGGACACTTAAGGTTGGACATTAGGAAAAACTTCCTAACTGTCAAGTTCTATGGCAGTTTTAAAGATGAACAAATTTATTTGTCTCATGCGCTTTCCTGGGCACAATCCCACTTTGTCATTCATCTGACGAAGTGGGATTGTGCACATGAAAAGTCACGTGACAAATAGATTATTTAATCCTTAAAAGGGCCGCAGAACTCCTTGTTTCTTGTGTTGAAAGAGATTAACACGGCTACACTTCTGGAACTTCCTAACTGCCGGGATGGATAAGCATTGGCATAAATTATCTAGGGAAGCTGTGGAATCTCAATTATTGGAGAGAGGTTAGACAAACACCTGTCAGGCATGGTCTAGATCAGGTGTGGCCAAACTGCGGCTCAGGAGCCACATATGGCTCTTGAATGAAAAAGTGCGGCTCATGGAAGAATGTCAGCAAATCAATTTAGTAGTAAAAGTATATGGCTATGTGCCTCAGTGCGGCTCTTGAAGGTTTAATAATCAACTTGTGTGGTTCTTGAGTTCCATAAGTTTGGCCACCCCTGGTCTAGATAATACTTAGTCCTGCCATAAATTCAGGGGGCTGGACCTCTGGAAGTCCCTTCCAGTCTTATGATTCTGTGTTTGAGGACATCATAAAAATGTAAACCACCTAAGGTGATTGGAAGTTGCACTTTAGATTGTGCAGTCTAGCAGAACAAGTGGACTGTCTTCTGCTGAGGAGGAAGTAGGGATTGACTCCAAATAGAAAGGAACCTACAGAGGAAAGAACAGGGATTTCAAAAGCTGGGGGAAAGGCTAGCACAACAAATGCACAGCATCCAGTAAACTAGCAACTTTTGATGATGAGGCTGAACCATGACCTCTGGTTGAAATACTGGGACTATATATCTCATGTTCCTGAAGTCCTGCACATGACTTAAAGGCCAGAGCTGGAAGGATAAAAGAGAATTAAAATTGTATGACTAGGTGCGATTAAATTTCATTCTCTTCATAACTTTCTGCCCTAGCTGAATGGGTAGCTCTGCATCTGCTGATCATAGCTGACCTTTTTCAAGTTACACTCCCTTAGTTTAGCAGCAAGATACTCATTAGGGAATTATCTTCTCATAATGTTCACTTCATCTGATAACATTAACTGACAGACTTTTTGGCAATCGAAATTAAGAAAGCTTTGACCACAGGTTTGTGTCACTCAGTTTATCTGAGAATTCAGATAACGTCCAGCTTTAAGAAAAGCAAACAGTAAGGCTTAATATAATTGCCAGAACAGGTGGCTTCACCTCATAATTCCCACTGAATGCTAATGCTTTCCAGAAGCTGAGCGACTGGGTTTTACTCCTGAGAAATCCCTGTGGCTGTTGGGTACTGGAACTACATAAGCAAATCAAGCCAGTCCTGCTGGTTTGGGAACCTCTCCCACTTAATGAAGAAAAAGGACTCTTGAGAAAGCTGAACCAGTTCCTGGAGGGGTCTTCCCCAAACAGGAAATAATTCAAGGAGGGAAAAAAAGATAATCCTTTCCATTCTCGTTCTCCCCATTATACAACACTTCTTTGAGGGACTTTTCTGCCCTGCTGAGAAATGCAAAGGTTTCTGATGTTTTGTGTAGTTTCAGTCATAGGGATTTTTACTCTCAGGAGTAAAAATCCCAGTTGCTCAACTTCTGAAAAGTGCTAGCAAGCAGCCTTTATTTTTCTTGAAAGCTGCCATGAATGCTCTGAGGGTGGCTTTAAAAAGAGAATCTCTTTTGTTTAGTATGAACTACACCAGGTGTGGCCAAACTGCGGCTCGGGAGCTACGTGCGGCTCTTGAATGAAAAAGTGTGGCTCCTGGAAGAATGTCAGCAAATTAATATAGGAAAGCAGCCCCAGCCTAGGAGTACAGGAGGGGGTCAGGATGGTGGGGAGAAGCACAGCATGTTTGGGGATGTGGGGAAGAAGCGTAGCATGGTCAGGAGTTTAAAAAACTCGCCACTAGCCTGCAGTCTTCTACACTGAGCAGCAGCTAAGTTTTTACTGTGTAGGCCTAATTTTCATGGTAACCTTAAGTAATTATTAGAATCTGACATTAGTAGGATCAATAGTTGCTGTCTTTTTAAAATAAAATTAAAGTGTGCAATGAATCTTAAACTTAGTAATTTCAGAGTAGGTAAAAGTATATGGCTATATGCGTCAGTGCGGCTCTTGAAGGTTTAATAGTCGACTTGTGTGGCTCCTGAGTTCCATAAGTTTGGCCACCTGTGAGCTACACTATGTATGGGCTACGTAGAAGGGATGAGCTGGAAAGTCCAGATCAGGGTTCCAGCTGTTCCAAAGTCTTGAGTTGTTTGTAGCCCATCTCCAGTATATAATGGGCATATATCTGTGACTGTACATACTTTTGTGGCTGTTCTTCTCTCCTTGCCCCCGCCCTCTCCTGTCTGCCAGTGCCCCCTTGATGGTCCATTGATCCATATCTTCCACAGCAACCGCCCGGCTTTATTCCATGTTTCACCTGTGCATCAAACAGTTTCTTTAATCTAATAAGCCAAGTTTTCATTTCCCCTCGACAGTTCCTCTTCAAAACCCACCTCTTGTAACGCTGACAAGACATGGAGTCAACAAAATTACAGAAAATCTTTGTTCCATCATGCTGTATGCTCATTTTGATTAAATAACCGTGAGATTACTGTAACAGCTGCCCATCCTCTTTACCTTGTTTATGTGACACTCCCTCCTTTTCTATGTAGTAGGAGCACCTCATGAACACGTCCTCACACATCCCTGTGAAGCATTTTACAGATGGAGAACTGAGGCAGAGAGAAGTGAGGTGCTTGTACAAGTTCATGGCAGAACCAGGAATTGGAGTCAAATTCTCCTTAGGCTCAGGCCAAGGTTTTAACCCCAGCACCACTCATCCCTTTGTGAACCTTCCCCTTTAATATCAGAGACCCATGTTGTCTCATGTGTAACATGGAGCACCCAGCATGCCTTTGCATTCTATAACATAATGAGGCTATACTTGATCTTAACCTTAATAAAACAAACGAACAAGGAGTCCTGTGGCACTTAAAGACTAATAAATTTTTTTCCATGAGATTTCATGGGAGAAAATCCCACATCGTCAGACTCTTTGAAGATGGCCCCAAAGTGGGATTTTCTCCCATGAAAGCTCATGCAAAAAAATGAATTCATTAGTCTTTAAGTGCCACAGGACTCCTTGTTCGTTTGTTTTACTGAGCTAGACTAGTGTGGCTACCCCTTTGGATCTTGGCAACCTTAAAAAAAATCTGTCATTCTAAAAATCCTACAGAATTCTCCAGAATAATCTCCTCCAGGCGCTGTTTTGTGGTAAGCCATAGTATTTTAGGGATACTGACTATATGTTGACCAAGTTAGAAAACAGGGTGGAAATGAGAAATAAAATTCCTTTTGGGAGTCTGTCTGATGGAGATGAACCAGCCCTTCCTGTTGTAGCTATTGAAAAACTCCAGCTGCGAGCCTGGACTTCTAGAGAGGTGTTGGCTTAGTATCAATATGCTCGTCTGTACAGGTACTAACAACGTTGTGTCATCTTTTTAAGAAAAAACAACACAATGACAGAGAGAAAACATCTCTGGATAGTGACACAAAGGAAACGAATGCTGTGTTTATGCAGCTGAGATCAGAAACGTCAGCAGTGTTCTGTACTGGACAGATCTTACCTTGTTCTGACCAGTGTGTGATCTGAAATGCCTTTTGTAGCCTGCAAAGCATTTTATTCATATCATTGTTTTAAATCCAATTTAAATGTCATCCCCATGTTTGCTGCTCTTGCAGCTGGATGCTCTGGTGGCTGAGATCTAATGACTTCTCTTCCTTCTGGTCTCACTTTGCATGTGATTGTGTAGAGAAAGGAAGGGACACGTGGGGTGTCAGGAACAGTGTTCTGACTATTTTACAAGGAAGCTCCTTTGAAAAACTCAAGAGAGGAAGAGAAGAAGGATGCTACTTTCCAATGGAACCAAAATGCCAGGGATGCAGTAAAGGCCAGTGATTGTTTTTGACAAGACTTATTGAAGTGCGGGAAGGGACAAATCCTGCATCCTCTTGTACGGCCCTTCCTAGAAGTGGTATGGGTCTGTGGTGCAAGGACGTGCTAGGTCATGTTAATCATCCATGACACAAATTCACCAGACATTACCTCTTGCTGAGCAAGAAGGTAATGGCAATAACAGTGGTTAATATAGATGCAGGCGATAGTAGCTCTGTCTCTTGGATGAGACGATTCCTTCCTTGCCAAACCTCCCTGGGCTGCAGTTCCGGTTTCTCAGGCTTGTTGCAGCAAGGAAGGAATTTATCCTCAAAACAGTGAATCCTGTGTGGCAAGACTCGCTGCAGTGTCAGCAAAGACACACAGGGGCACTTTGAGCACACTTCTTTCCCCAGCTGCTCTAAAACAAAGGTCACACACTGCAGAGTCAAAAAATTATCCCTTCCCAGGGGTTAGGTTCATTAACAAAGCAACTAACAGTAGCATGTAGTTTTCAGCTCAGAACCTCTCCGTAGGCTTGGCTGCTGTTAGGACTCCTTCTGGATTTCTTCTGATCGTACCTTAGCCATCCCCATATCCGGCGGTGAAATGACAAGTCACCTTGCTCAGAAAGTCGGCAAAACCCCCTTACATCCCTTCCCCAGTAGACCCAGTATTTGCTAACTGTGGGGTACTGAAGCAAAGTACTGCTTACAGCCAGTTCTTTCTGCAATTACATCTGCACAAAACTCCTGGGGATAAGCCTCCAGCCCATGCATTCCCAGATCAAGGAATAAACAACTGTCCAGTGGGAGCTGTGAATCTGGTGGGAATCCATGGGCTATGGGGTTCAAGAAAGATGGATGAAAAATGGAGAAAAAGTGGGTAGAGAAAGGGAATAAAGAGGCACGGAAATCTTCCCTATAGAACGCTTGAAATGTCCCCAGCCTGCAACTCGTGGGAGTGGCCATGCGAGAGCCCCCCTCTGGGACACATATGTTCTATCTAATCTGATTTCTTTTTTTAAAATTTGATTTGTATACCAGTACAAAAGTGCTTATTATGGGCTATGCAGCTACCTTGGACGTAATTTTAAAAATGACAACCAAAAAACTTTTGCCCAAACCAGTAGGCAACCAACCTGCAGTGCCCAAATGTACAGCGTCCTGCAATACCTAAATCAGTAGTACCCACAATACCAGCTCTTATCATGTCCCTTTTTCCTCCAAAAACTAGGAAAAAAGATGGACATATCTTTCCCACCTTCCTGGGGCTTCCAAGTTTATAGTCTTGTGGCTATTAGGTGTTTGGTGAAATTGCCATGATTTTTGTACAGGTAGGTGAACAGGGGATTGGGAGAGGGGGAGAAGAATAAAAGATTACTGGGACGAGAAGGAAAAGAAGAAGAAGAAGGGGGGAGAGAGAGAGAAATAAGGAGGTATGCAGTTGGATAGAGAGAGAGAGGTAACAGAACTCAGGACAACTCAGGAAAAGATACATTGTTAGATTTTTTTATTAAACTACAGTTTCAATTAAAACAAAATTCAGAAAAAAAGTTTTTAAAAATTGTTGGCAAAATTTTTTGCTGAGTAGCCTTTATCATCTCAGTTGTCTGATTTCTTGATCCTTATCAAGGGCCCAGAAGTAAGCTAGGTGACTCTCAAACAAGACATGCCCCATGGTCCACAGAATCATACAGACTTAAGTTTCATATAGTACAACGATGGAGAGTCACAAAAAGAGAAAGTGAAAGGCAGGAGAAGAGAGGCCAGTGGGATCATGTGGCGCATAAGATGGGCATCTCTTGTTTGAATGCTTGCTTGTTTATTATTATATAGTAACACCTGAGGCAACCAGACCATACATCCATTGTGCTAGGTGCTGTACAGATACATAGAAAATAAAAGCTTTTGCTGCAGTTGGCTTATGTTTTTAAAAGACAAGTTGTAACAGGTGGATGAGACAAACAAATGAGTGGAGGTGTGGGAGACAAAGATGCAAAAATATCAGGAAGTGCACATAATAAATGGGATGATTGATGCTGGTTCTTTTTCCTCATTTAAAAACAATTATTGGTCACCAAAGGCTGATCTAAAGCCACCAAAGTCTACAGAAGGGGTCCCGTTGTCTTCAGTGGGTTTTGGCTCAGGATTCTATCCTTCTCTTCTGTTGGATGAAAGAAAAAGGTGGAGTGAAGCCAGGGAGGAAGGTGAAAGAAAGAAATGATGCCATGATCTGTTCAAACTTGCACTATTTTAACCAATTCAAATGTCTGTCTAGATTAGAGACTCTTACTTCAGTTGGAGTAGCTTATTTCAGTTTAAATTAAATCTGTTCCTCATGGGTTAAAGGGAGACTGGAATGAGGTTGGCGGAAACCATAATAAGAGTTGCCACATGTCCTCTTTCACTAATATAGTGAAATTAGTTTAAAATAACCTGTGGTAACTCTGCATGTAGACAAACTCTCATGGAATGGTACTTCACAAATATATTAGTCCCTTTATTTCACCAGTATTACTCTAACAATTTATTTGACCAGTACTTTTTTAGAGGTAGTATTCAACTAGCTCTCTAGCTAGTCAGACATTTTTAGTACACGTTATTACTTGGCCCCCGTTGAAATTAATTGAATATCTAGTTAGTAGCAAGTTCAATTTTTAAAATATCTATTCAGTAGGAAGTTAATATGTGACGAGCAAATCAATTATACAACAATCAACTGTTTTGATTCTTTACCTTTCAGTTGGCATGATAACACACATGTTTTGCACCCTGCTATGTGCACTTAGTCATTAGGCTGATAAGGTGGCCAGTAAATTTGTCAAGCCTTATATGAGTTAGTGGTAGGTTATAATAGTCATCATGGCAGTGATAAAATGTGCACTAAAGATACTTTGCTAAGGTGGCTGGAAAGCAGCAATTTGAGAATTTCTTGTGGAGCTTGATATTTTGTGGCTGTAGGTAATTAATGTGTTTTAAATGATTTGAGGTGGTTTTCCTTCAGTTTCTCTCCCCCCTAACCAAGAACATCACTGCTCCGGGAAAGGACCTGGGGCACCGGCCCAGGCCCCACCCTCTATCCAGAAACCACGCCCCTTGGTTGCAGGCCGCACCCCCGGCCAGGGATGGGGATGGGAGCAGTCACCACGGGCAGCTGGGTCCCGGATCCCCAGTCCCAATTAGGCTGGCGACCGGGAGAAGCGGGGCTCTGCAAGACCTGGGACACTGGTGCCAGGATTTGGGGCACGGGCCGTGTGTGCCCAGCGCCAGCAACACCCCTGCCCCCAACACCATTATTTTCATAAAACAAAGAGGAAGTGAAACAAATGAGCCAGACCTTCATTTGCTTCAAATCAACATATTTGAAGCTATATTGATTTCCATCATCTCAGGATCTGACCAAGTGCGGTGGGGAGGAGATGCCTGTCTGTCGTTCCAAAAGGCAAGACAGAAGCTGATGTAGCATCCTTCTAGCTTGCTCAGGAAGTTCCTAGCTCCATTTTTGCTCCTTCAGTTTCTAAGCTCCTTTTGCAGGCTTGATCAGAGGAGAAGTTGAACTGAATTTGGCGTTTCCTGTTTCTGGCAGATGTTGTATTTGTCAGACTTTCATAACACTGTACAGTGCAAGTGTATTATGGTTTGATAGTTGCTTATAGGATCCAGTGTCCAGATATACAGTTGCTTCAAGTGAGCAATGATTGCAGTTGGGATGGTATGTATCATCTCTGGGGATACTGAGGTCATAGCATTGCAAGCACTAACCTCATTCCTCAGTACCTGACTGATATGATGTGGGCTCTATGTCAGTACACATACTTTCTGATGTTAAAGAGTTAATGCACTGACCACTCTGGTCACTCTCGTGAGCTGTAATCACTTTTAATTTCTCTGCCCTTGGGTGTCCAGTCCTTTGTATAGCAACAGAATTTGATCAGATAGTTTATTGTGAGTCTTAGTGTATTGACGGGACTGAATGACTCAAGGGATTTATATTTCACAATGGGATTTTGAGTATTTAGCACCTTTAGGTCACTAGTACACATTCAAGTCAGGTGGCTGGCTCTAGCACAAGAATTGAAGTTACTCTCTGAAGTCAGATGTCCTGTGTGAAATAAATTGATGGTCCTGGGAATCCATCTACAAATCCCTCAGTAAATTAGCACTGAGGTTGACAGTGATGGAAAGAAATGTCAAGGAATAATCGGTCATTGAGACTGAACCGTTCAGGTGGTAACTACACGTTTGAATTGACCCACTTTGTTGGGTCGAGGTAGGGAAAGCTAGTATGCTTTGTCTGTTCTATAACAACTTCAGAGAAGCATCATGTATATTTAAAAAACAAAAAAACCAAAAAAACCACAGGGAGAATGAGAGAGACCTTTCAGAGAATAATAATAATAAGATGGTGTATCACTTCCTTAATCACCCTTTCCTCTTTTTCTTTAGGCAGGTGACAAACATTATCATCCGAGCTGTGCACGATGCAGCAGATGCAACCAAATGTTCACAGAAGGAGAAGAAATGTATCTGCAAGGTAAGGATTTTTTCATTCTGCAGCTGTTTTAGAAACAGTCAGAGGCTGAAGAGTTAGACAGTCATCCAGGAAGCAGCGTAACATCAGCAAATTTCTAGTAGCCCTGTTGATGACCAGCAGCACAGGTGATTGATCACTTGCTAGGCAGAACACTTCCATTTTTACTTTTCTTCTTTCAAAGTACTGGCAGTTCAGAAGCCATCTGCTGAGATAAGTAATCTCAGGTAACTGGGCTATATTCTTCTCTTTTGGATCCAGATCCAATCCATGGAAAGTCTTCCAATAATTTTAAAGGGTCTTGGCTGAAATTGTGTGTGTGATCTCCTTCTACACCAACACTTCTGTCTCTGAACCTCTGTCCCTTTCTTCATATTTGCTTTTCTGTCTGCATTTCCCGTTTATCTCACCATGTTGCTCTTTTCCCCCACTTAATTGTATGTTCATGTATTTTTCAATCTTTCATATCATCTTTCTGTTTTCACACCCACTTATTTTTTCTGTTCATTTTCATCTCCTTTGTTTTTTATCTTATATCTAGTCTTTCTATCACTTCAAATACTGCCAGTCTCATTGTATTTCCCCCACTTGCACTTCCCCTCTAGAAGAAAATGTTCTTCTCTTTGGTTGAAATCCAAATTTTGATCAGAATTTTTCACAGCTATTTTTCCAACTTTGGCTAGTTTAATTGAGCGTAGGTGAGAAGACATTCATCCTTACCAGCCAGAAATTAAAGTTGTGGATGCCTGAATGTTGGAAGATTGGCCTGAGACTCCCCCTTCCAAGTGTGCATATGTCAAGAGAGCTTTAAATACATGGTTAAGGCCCCTAAGTGACCAGGGAAGAGATAAACAATGTGGAGTCAGGCAGTCTGTCTGAGTGAGTTGTGAATTGAACCGTAAGCATTCAAGGGAGATTCCCACTGGAGTAATCCTGAAGAAAGAGAAGATTGCTAAAAGGAGGAATTACTGAGCTGGTGCTTTTCTGCACTCCCCTTGCTATTATTGAAGAAACTTGTTATAATGAGGGCTTTCCTTCCTTCCAGCCCTGCTTTTCCTCCCTGCTTGACATTGCAAAGAATTCATAGTCCTGTTACTGCCTTGTAAATGATGAACACATTAGGATCTGTGTATTTACACCTTACAGTAGGATCAAAGAGGAGGAGGAGGAGTGCGAAGGAGAGAGGCAGCCTTGTAGGCGATAAGTTAAAACAAAAACAGGACAACACCAGGGTCTGATTAGACTTCCCTGACATCAGGCTCTGAAAATATGAACAAGTAAAAAATAAATGGATTATTCAACCATAAAGCAGTGGTGATATCTGCCACACTTTCTGGAGTGGTTCACAAACTTGAGAGCTGACCTCAGGGCAGACTGTCGAAAAGAAGGGGAGACACCCCCCACTGAATGTCTGTTCTGTAATTAGATTTCACTAACTCAGAAACACATGTGAACTTCTGATGCACTATAACAGTCTTAGCATGGACTCACAGACAGTCACCTTGGGCACGCCAGTCACGCCTGCTGTTCAGGCAAACTGGACTTGAACGAGTGCTCCAGAGGGGAGGGAGCTCGGCTGTTCTCAGTAGTAACAGAGGACAGAACAAGGAGCAATGGTTTCAAGTTACAGCTGCAGAGATCGAGGCTGGATGTTATGAAACACATTCTCAGTAGGCAAGTGGTGAAGTATTGGAATGGGTTGCCTAGGGAGGTGGTAGAATCTCTGTCTTTGGAGATATTTAAGGTCCAGTTAGACAGTACCCTGGTTGGGATGATTTAGTGACAGTGGCTCTGCTTTTAGCAGGGGGTTGCACTAGATGACCTCACGAGGTCCCTTCCAAGCCTCTGATTCTGAGTCTGAGTCTAGTGATAGATGGCTGCCAAACACCAAAGATCACAAAAGATTCAGGTTGCTCCTGGTTCCCAAAAAATGAATCACTTACTCTAAATCAGTTCCTTTTTCTGATCTCACACCAAAGACAAAACATGTAGCCAATCATGTAGTAAACTAGGAATTTACTAACTAAGAAAAGAAATAAGTTATTTATAGATTAAAGTAAGCAAACATTTATACACAAACGACTTACAGTCTGAGGTTCCAAAACATGACAGAGTTGTAGCAATCTGCCAGCACTGATCATCAGATAGATCTAGTTCAGGTTGACCATCAGGATCTCTGTTTCCTCCACAATTCCAGCCCTGGGAAAGTCCTAACAGCAAAGAGAGAGAATTTTTTCATATGTCCCTGTTTTGTCCCCTTCTTCCAGCATTCAAGCTGATGAGAAAGGCTTTCTTGCATGTAGTAGCGATTTGAGGGGGCCATTAACCCGGGCTTTGGTATTGTGCTGTTCCACAGTGGCACAAGTTAGTTTTGATAGGCCTTCTTGATGGGTTTTGGACCATTCCTCATGACTGGGTCCACAGGTTCAGAGTCAGCTTTTTTACAGTTATGAACCAAAACTTCCATATCTGCTTATTGCACAGGATACAGACGTTACAAGTGAAATTAATGCATGCAGCAACTTACAAGCTTTCCATCAGCTAGACACTGAACACATTCTAATATGTCTAATACTCATCTTGAACAGTATTAACATACACATAAGCTGGTCTGGGAAGATACAAATTTGTCAGTGCTCATCGGCGCCTACATCCTTGGCAAGAGCTGCCATCTGGTCTGCCAGTGTCACAATGTCAATGGTAGCAAAGGATGAACTGGTGTAACTTGAACCAGTCTGGTATTCTGTGGAGACCCAGTGCAGCCCTTGGTATGAATACATGCAACTCCTATGGTAGAGTCGTAGAGTTTAGGATTGGAGGGGACCATCAGATCATCGTCTGACCTGCACATCACTGAGCACACTAAACCCATTGATATGAAGCCAGTGAGATCTGTACATATTGTGATAAAGTCAGGCCAGAAGGCTACAAAAAGTACTTGAAGGCAGATATGTCAGCCCTAGAAGGGTAAAAGCGCTTTTCCCTGCTGGCAGGGGAAGGTGGTCACAGCCTGATTAGGAACAGATGAGATTAGGCAAAGGCTGCTCTAGGGCTGGTAAAAGGCCCACCTGTGCCAGAAGCTGGAGGGACAAAAGAGAGACACAGAGACTGGCAGGAGGAGGAGAAAAGACTTTTTAAAGACAACATAATAGATTTAAATATCTTTAAGTGTACGCCCCAAATTAAAAAACATAGTAAGCAGACCAAAAATTGTCACCATGGCCAAACAACAAAGTAAAAGAAGCAATGAGAGGCACAAAGGCATCCTTTAAAGAGTGAAAATTAAATCCTTTTGAGGAAAACAGAAAGGAGCATAATAAACTCTGGCAAGTAAATTAGGAAGGCCAGAAGAGAATTTGGAGAACAGCTAACCAAAGACTCAAAAAATAACAACTAAAATAAAATAAAGTTTAAGGATGGAAGCAGGAAGCCTGGTAAATGAGCAATGAGGCCACTGGATGATTGGAGGGTTAAAGGAGCACTCAGAGAAGATAAGGCTATTGCAGAAAAACTAAATGAATCCTTTGCATCAGTCTTCATGGCTGAGGGCGTGAAGGAAATTCTCAGACCTGAGCCATTCTTTTTAGATGATAAATTGGAGGAACGGTCACAAATTGAGATGTCATTAGAGTAAGTTTCAGAACAAAATTATAAATTAAACAGCAATAAGTCACCAGGACCAGGTGGTGTCCACCAAAGAGTTTACAGGAACTCGAATGTGAAACTGCAGAACTACTAAATGTGGTATGTAACTTGTCTAAGTCAGCTTCTGTACCAGATGTCTGGAGGATAGCTAATTTGATGCCAGTTTTTTAAAAAGGCTCCAGAGCTGATCCAGCAATTATACACCTAACTTAAGTAAACCTAACTTCAGTGCCAGGCAAATTAGTTGAAACTATAGTAAAGAACAGAATTGTTAGACAAATAGATGAATCAAATTTATTGGGGGAAGAGTCAACATGGTTTTTGTAAGGAGAAATCAGGCATCATGAATCTATTAGAATTATTTGAGGGATGTCATTAAGCATGTGGACAAGGATGCAGTGGATATAAGGTACTTAGATTTTCAGGAAGACTTTGACAGGGTCCCTCACCAAAGACTCAAGCAAAGTAAACTCTCATGGGATAAGAGGGAAGGTCCTCTCCTAGTTCAATAACTAGGCAAAAGATAGGAAACAAAGGGTAGGAATAAATGGAGAGAGTTGAATAGCGGTGTCCCCCAGAGGTCTGCACTAGGACCAGAATTGTTCAGTGTATTCATGAGTGATCTGGGAAAAGGGGTAAATGTTGATATGGCAACATTTGTAGAAGGTAAATAAGTGTTGTTTACCCCTTCTCATAACACAAAAACTAGGGTCACTCAGTGAAGTTAATGGGCGGCAGGGTTAAAATGAACTAAAGAAGTACTTCTTCACACAGCACAGAGTTAACTTGTAGAACTCATTGCCAGAAGATGCTGTGAGGGCTAAGACTATAATGGGATTCAAAAAAGAAATTAGTTAGTCCATGGAGGATGAGTCCGTTAATGTCTATTAACCAGGATAGAAAGGGATTGCTGTTTGCCAGAAGCTGGGAACGACCGAGGGATGGATCACTTGATGCTACCCTCTGAAGGCACTGGCCCCTGTAGGAAGACAGGATATAGAGCTGGATGGGCCATTAGTCTGACCCAGTGTGGCAATTTTTGTGGTTTTATGAGTTTGTATTTTTCAGAGCTAGCTCTGTCTTGTAGTGCCAGTTCATACAGAATTAAAAAATTGGACAGCTGAACATTTTGTTTGGTATCTGCCAAAGGAGCAAATAAACACATGCTAAGGGAGGGATTAACAACAGTGTACTGTACCATTTCCAATAGAAAGGTAATTAAACTGAACTGGGATGGTTCTGGAAGATTTACACAGCTCTGAGCTGTTTCAAAATAAGTGAGCACATCTGGATGGATAAAACCCAGAAAATGTGGCTGGTTCAAAGTCCAGGACAGCAAAATACTCAGATCTAACGTTTAACCCACTTGATCTGGTTTTGAAGGTCACCGTGTTTCAAATCTCGTTGAGTTGGTGAATTAAATAGAGGTGGTGAGCCCAGCTCCCCCTTGAAAATCACAGCTCAACTGCATCCCACTCTGCTTTACCCTGAAAGCCCAGGAACCCATCCAGTTCCACCCAAGGGATGTTCATATCTAGAGACTCCAGTTGAGATCAAGGCCCCAGATGTGCTGTTCATGCACATAGTCAGATCCAGCCCTAGCCCTAGCCCCAGAGAGTTTGTAGTGTAAATATTTAAGACAGACAACAGAAATATTGCTAGCCCCATTTTGTGGGAGAGGAACTGAAACTCAGAGAAATGATGTGAATTTCCCTGGAGTGCAGCAGAGCTGGGACCGAAACCACTTCTCTTGAGTCTTACTTTAGAGCCTTAACAACAACAACATCCTCCCTCGTGACTGTTCCTGTTTGTCAGGACTCTCAATGAACCTTCAAAGGCTGCCTTCCTTCTGACCTCTGTAGGGTTTGTATAGCCCTGGCTCTGAGACTGGTGTTTTGGCACAAGAAATTCTACGTTACGCTTCCCCCCCGTTCACTGGATGAGTCCCCTGCCGAACAAGCAGTTTCTTCTTCCTTGGCTCAGACTCAAAGCCAGACATCTGATGCTCTGATTCAGAGTCCGAGTGTTCCCTCCAGTCTCCCGTTGAGACTGTTTACATTGAATGCTGCTAGCAACTGGAATCGCTCCTGTCCGTATGTAAAGGGATCTTTGGAAATAAAGGCTCCCCTTGGAGTTGCTCTGACCTGTATCTGTTAACTTAGCCTTTGTTGGGAGGTGTCTCATACCTGTCCACAAGTTAATGCCAAAATGACTTTGATATTAGCATTTCATTATGGATGGAGAGGAATGGGGTGAGGGTTCTTCCTTGCACATTTGGCTCGATTGTGGTTGGAATGGCGACCTGTCTTTGATCACAATAACCAAGGTTGAAAATCCATTCAGTTTTAGCCTCTGCTTGGAAGCAGTTTGAATTTGGACAGTGACTGATTATAGCAGCCCCTCCCAGCAGAGACCACCATTACAAATTCCATGGGGGAAGGTAACTGGCAGGGAAAAACCTGCTCCCGCCTCTGAAGCTGTGGAAGGCCTGGACACAGCAGGACCGATTTCAATAGAGTGCAAGGCCAGAAGTAACTGTTAGATCATCTGTTTCGACTGTCTGCATGTCATAGGCCAGTTAACCCTCTGCTGAGCCCAATGACTCTCTTCAGATCAAACATTTCAGTCCTGGGGAGGCTAAATTGTTGTGTGCCACTGGCAGAGAACAAGGGAGACCAAGGTACCTCCAGTGGCCTTGGCCGTACGATGGCAGGAAGTTGATCAGGTGAGATACTCCTGGAAGATCCTACCAGGCAGTCCATGACCTGAGTGCCGGGGAAGGTGAAAACCTGTCCCCAGATATGGTTCTTTGGTGCCTGGGAGGAGCCCAGGAATGGAGGGGTTTTTAACACCCCTGTGTGCTGCAGAGGCAGCATAATCTGAAACTTTGGAGCTTTTTGTGCCCCCGTGCGCAGCAGCGCATGGGAGATGAGTTGACGCTTTGAGAAGTGGAATCCAATCCTGTGCAGATCCGCTGGCTAATGCCTCCCTTTGAACAGCCAGGGAGGTGTGATGAGGTGCTGGTTTTAAAAAATCACTTAAGCCTGTGTCCCAACAATTACATCTTTCAGCAACGCATTCCAGTCTTTCAGTGAGAGCAGCAGGGGGGCACCCTGACTTGGCCCTGGCCCATGGTTTGAAAACCACTGGAATACGTGCCTTCCATCCTAGATGCTCCAAGACGTTGATAGATGTCAATGACTATAGTCTTGCAGCAGCATAAGGGTGGGGAGTAATGAAGTATTGTTACCCTCTTTGACCCAAGTGCTTAGCTGATTTTGGTGAGGTCTTGTGGGGTGATGCAAATTGGTGATGGAGTCAAGTATTTCTTTGATCCGGTTTATTTACAAAGTCCTGTTTCCCTGAATACTGGAAGGATCAAACTGGAGATAGCTTTTTTGCTCACAATCCCAAGCCTCTTTCAGCCGGCACTTTACTAAAAGCTCTCTCTTTTCCTCAGGATCACCTCCAATGCTGTGTTTAAGGTTTCTTTGCTTGGCTCTGTTTCTGTTGTTTCTCTCTCACACAGACAGACCCAGCTCTGTTAGTGATTACCACACACACCCCTCCACCAATTAATGCCAGCTTCAATGAGATTTTGTCCAACCCCCTCAGTGTAACACAATTGAGAAGCTTAAGGGACTTAATGGAAAGAGTTTGCCCAAGATTGTGTAGGAAGTTGTACCAGAGCTAGGCATAGAACGTATTTCTCGCACCTCTGTCTCCCAACCAGAAAATCAGCCTTCTCTGACTCACAGCAACGTCTCTTCTCACTGCCATCCTGCTGCAGATGGTGGATTGTGAGCTTTAATTCTCCATGGTGTGAAAAGTACTTGAAGACCCTCAGATGCCACTGTAGGCTGGTGAAATATTTGTTATTTTGTTGTGGTTCTCCTGTGCTGGAGGGAGTTTGTACGCTATTCACAGCATATATCAGCTTGTGCTGGCCATGAGGGGACCACACTATTTTAATGTTCTGCTTTATGTGCCCGGAAGTCCTGTGATTTGCTCTGAGTAATCCTTTTTCTTATTCCAGGTTCCACTGTATGGCACCCCGACTGTAAGCAGTCCACTAAGGCAGAAGATAAGCTACGGGTAAGATACTGAACAAAGATGTAGTAACACCAGTACATGATCTTTCTCCTTGACAGAGTGATTTCCCATGGTTTTTAATGCCTACTCGTGATGGTCCTGTCAGCAAGCATTAACACTACAGAGGTGCTGCTGTGTTTCCCGGATTCACTGTTTTGATGTATTTGTTATAATACACTGCTCTAAAGAAGGCGTTGTCTCCAGGACAGTGTCCACCTTACAGTATGGCAACTAAGAGTTAAAATTGTCCAGGGGGAAATGTGAACAAACGTGTCAGTGACGTGTCAGTGAATCTTTTTATTTTTGTACAGTCATGACATCTCTCATTTGTCAGCTGCGCTGTGTTCTTCAGAGCCATTTGCAGCATTACACTGTGCAGACTGATCTTCGTTTATCATCTAAATGAACCCTTTAAATCTAATTTATTCTGTTTTGAATGCCAAAAAGAAATATGCTTAATGCTAGACATGATATGCCCCTGGATATTTAAGGCCAAATTTTAAGCCTGCCTGAACTGAAACTTAAAACTTATGTTAATGTAAAACTTTCTGGATAAGATTTTTGATATCTTCAGTAGAGTTAAACTGATTTATGGCAGCTGAGAGGCTGGCTGTGTCTGTGAGATGTGCCGACAGGCCTTTCTGCACACCATTTGGTTAGTTCATCATGCAGTTGATTACCCTGTTTGTGTTTACATGTGCCCACTCATACACAAAAATGGGGCAAATGTGTGCAGCTCTGAGCTTGATGGATGTTTCTCTGGGCTCAGGTTTCAGAGGCTGCAGATGAAAAATGGGCCAAGAGGCACTTTGGTGGATGTACTCCGCACAGCACATTGTTCATTATGTGCCAGGCCACGATAAATCTGTTTCTGGTCACTAGGGCAACCAGTTTAAGTAGCCTGTTACTTAGCACCACTGCAGAAATATAATGGAGGAGAGCCCTCTGGCAACTAAAAGTAAAATTGCTGGCACCTAGCTGTGAGCCAATTTTGTCTACCCCATTGTATGCTCCGTTAGTAGTAGTTCTCTGCTTAAGACACATGATGCCGGCGTGCCACATTGTACAACATTCTCCAAAATACAAATCTGATGAATGTTGCTAACATGCTCTTAAGTTTGTGGTGAACAATGTTGACATTAAAGTTCATATAAGCTAGGATAACTGTCCAGCAGCAGATTCAGACCTTCAAGAAAAGGTTGGGGAAGCAATGCAAAGAGTTGCTCTAGCAGCCAGAGGGCAATCCAACCCTTGGAAGTAATTCAGAATGGATGCTTTCTCGCTTCAAAACTGGGTGATTTTTCATTCTTGAGGACTTTAGGGTATGTCTGCTCAGCAAAAGTACCTCTGTGGCATTGAGTCTCAGAGCTCGGGTCTGCAGACTCATCCTATAGTGCTGAATATAGCCTGGGAGCTGTTGCAGCTCAGGCTGGTGCTGTGGCTCTGACACCTGGGAGGCCGAGTGGATTTCAGAGCCTGAGTTCTGCTCTGAACCCAGATGTTCGGACAGCTGTTTCTAGTGCTGGCATGCAAGCCCTGCAAGTCATAGTCTGTACACCCGGGCTCCAAGACTCGCTGCAGATGGGTTATTTTGCTGTATAGACCCATTCTTCAGATATGCCTGCACTGCACAATAAAGCCAAGCCTCCACTCATGTTTGAACTCAAGCCTCCCTTCTGTCCACACACAAATTAGTCTTGGTTCAGCCAGGCACTCATGACCTGGGTGAAACCACAGATCCCAGTCGACATGTCTCCATGGTGTAGTATGTGGAAGTTAGCATGGCTTTGTATATTACAGACCTAGGTTTACAGCACAGCGTAAACACTCAGGCACAAGGTTGGAAACACCAGGTCCAAAAGTCCAGGTCCCAACCCAGGCTTAATATTAAGTGTAGACATATCCTTATGTATCTACCACATGATACAATAGCATCAGTGGTTAGAGCATTGGGGAAGGGGTTCCTAGGAGACCTGAGTCTTATTTCTGGCCCTGGTGGCCTTGGGAAAGTCACTACACTGATCTGTAAAATGGGAATAATGCTATTGACCTCCTTTATAAAGCAGTTTGCAATCTACTGAGGAAAAGTGCTGCATAAGAGCCAGGGCAATGTTTCCCAGATGTGGCCACCAGGAATTTTTTCTGCAGCCACAGCAGCCTCCTGGGCAAAGATGGGGAGGGGGGCAAAGAAGTGGCCCCTTCCTGCAGAGGTTCTGGTGAAAGGCTTCAGCTCTCCCCACCTCCTGGATTCAGCCAAATGCTCTGGGAGTGGGCTTTAGCTCTGCTCTTTCCCCCTCTTCAACCGTGAGGTTCCCGGGATGGCCTTAACCCCGCTTCCCTGTTTCTGCTGAAGGCAGCTCCAGCCATGGGCTCTGGCTCTGGGCTTCGACCCATAGCAACGGGGCTTCAGCAGTGCTGGTCTTACTGGGTGCCATGGTTGGAGTGGGGTGAGCCTGGGGTGTGAGACCATGGAAGGAAACTCAGGGTGAAGGGGAGAGGGAAGTAGCAGGGGCCAGGTGACCAGTGGGGAGCCCCGAGGGATGTGGGGGCCAGAGGAGGCAATGGTGGCCGGGGGAGATCTGGCAGGGAGGCCAAAAACACCAAAATATAACTGTACATTATTTTTATTATTGAGCCTGCAAAAAACACCACATAAATAAATTACAATGGTTTGGAATGTGTATGTGCATATTTATTTGTTTTGGTCAGACTCGCCACCAGCAAAACTTGGTGCTGCATTCTGAAGCCACCAAAAAATTTGTTGAGAGAATCCCGAAATGAGGGATTATTACCAGGAGCTGATCCTGCTCTGATTTTAATACTGTAAATTGGGTATAAATCTAAATCCAAAGAAATACACTGGTATCCGAGAGGAAATTCCAGCTCTCACTGTAGTGTGTGGATCACACAGTTATCAGTCTGGACTGACCACTGCAGAGTCTTACCGTTTGGCTTTACAGTTACAGAGAACGTGATTAGTAAATAGCAGGCATGAATAAAAAGTCTTCTAAGATTTCAGATTTTTTTTCAATTCAATTTCAAAATTCTAAAAACTTTGTAGTGAAAAATTCTCACCATTTTTCTATGCATGTGAAGAAAGGGGCTGATGCAGTCTGCCTAGGAAATCTTGCAGCTCAAAAAACCTGTGAGATACTCTTTCAGGCCCATCTTCCAGCCAATAGCTTCTACCATACTTAATTATGTTGTCTGTACAAGTATTGTTGTCCATGACCAGCATATCACAACATCAGCCAATACCAATTACCCAACGCAGAGACATTGGTGTAAGAACCAGTTTTTAGATATCTGTATTATATCTGCATCTGTGGATACAACATGGATATCCACAGACCATTTCTTGTGAATGCAAATTGGATACAGGTATGCATGTTTTTATCTGTGCAGGGCTAGAGCCCTGCAAATAAGTGGATATCCATGGATATCCACATTATATCCACATCTGCAGATACAACACGGATAGCCATGGACCATTTTTTGCAGATGCAGATTGGATGCAGTTCCATATATCTGTATCTGCGCAGGGCACTACCAGTACTTTCCAGAGTAATGTAAGGGTGCGATTGTTTCCCACTTAATGGATATTTGCATATTTTGATGCTTCCTATCTATAATTCGGAGGGGGAGACATTCAGTTGGCTTGGGTGTTAAACAATGTGTCCTGTAGTTATTGGGAGTCACACTGCTAGTGTTTATTGATGTGTGGCTGGTATAAATTACTCCCCTTTGTCACCAACACAAGGAATTTTTTATTGTATCAAAGCACTTTTCCATACATCACCGCCATTGCAAATATGTTCCAAGATAGCCTTTCAAACCACCTGGTTTATTTCCAGTCCACATGGAAGCTGAACCTGTTCTTTCCAAATATCTTGTCTTTTTTTCTCTTACTCATCCAATTTCACTCAAATAACCTTAACTGATATCAGTTAAATTAATGGAGACATTCATACCTGTACAGTGAGTGAGCACTGTTTGTGGAGTGGCAAATTCAAGTCACCTGACCTCTTAGTGTTGGACACGTCCAGATTTTTTGGTGGTATGAACTCCTTGCACAGCTGGATTTCCTTTCCCTTTAGAACCATACAAATCTGTTGTTGAAGCGGCTTCAGAAGTCCTGTGCAAGCTTTGTTTTATCTCAGTGGCTGAACTGGAATACAAGTTAATTGGCATTCTCACTGGCTAAGATCTTAGGTGGAGTTCATAAAAACAATATTTGCTTAAGACCTTTCCCCCTATTAGATTTTTGCATGGAGATGTCATGAAGCCAAAATAAGCAGGAAATAAAGCAACTCTAATTTAGTGCTGAGATATTTTTTAAGAGTCGTTTGCCAGTTTGTGATTCTGCAGATAACAGTATGTGACATTGATGTTGCATCGTACACAGTTTACTGCCCAACTTAGTCAAAATAGATATTAGTAAAGTTTTTGCAAAAGACCTTGAACTCTTGATGTTTATGCTGTTCTGCAGTCAGGAGAAGTACTACTTCTTTCACTCTTTCTCTTTTATATTTCATGGCAGCATTCCTCATCTGACTTCTTTTATCCAAAGAGTCTGGTTCTGCGCAGACCACGCTCTACAGAGGTTGGCTGTTGTGTTTTCATAATTATGAATAGCCCTCTTTTATTGAGAGGGGTTTTTTTTTTATTCTGCATTAGTGACTGCTGCTGCTGCTATTGTTGCTGTTCATCTCACACAGCTTTCCTTGGCTTCACTTACCCTTGGGAGCACAGACTTTGTCTTTTGCATCACAAAATGCATCTTGTCTGCTAATTCCACTTCTACTTAATTTGTGTGATGTCATGATTCAGGCTTGGTTTATTCTGAGCACACAAAACTAGCTTTTTGCTCTTTGTCACTTCGGTGTCATCAGTCAGTTGGGTTCGAGCGAGTTGTTCTGGAATAGAAAATTACAGTGCAAACACTACACTCAAGAACCGATCACGTGAAAGCTATCGTGATTTTACAGAGCTTGATGGGGAAAAGAGGGGAAATTTTTCATGAACAATGTTTAAGATTTTTCATGAAAATATTTCACTGGAATATCCAGTTTTGGAAAAGTGTTGAACAGCTTCAACTGAATACTTCAACTGAGCTAAACTGGTTAATAATTGTTTGGTACAAGTTCTGTTTTGAAAGGTTTCTGAGCATGGGCTAGTTCATGTAATGCCCATTAGCTCTTGCCACCATGTAGGCAGTGACTTGACCTGTGGCTTATCCAGGTGGAAATTATGAAGCCCTCATGCATTCCTGGGTATGATATGACAGGGGAGACTAAATCTCCCCGAACAGCCACATGTGGCCCCACCTGTGCCCTGCCCTGAGCCCCCACCCTCTCCTGCTGGGCCTGCTCTTCCCCTATGGCCCCAGCTCAGGCAGGCTCAGCAATTCTCACTCTTCCCACCCTTGCTCGGTCAGCCTCTTCCCCAAAGCAGGTGGTGGCTGGAGCTACGGGGGCCAGCCGCTGGTCTGGGACTCGGGGTGCTAGGGCCTTCTTGGTCAGTGCTCCAGGGCTGGTGCCACCTGGCTGGTACTCTGGGGGGGGGGAAGACAGGCAACTCAGGCTGGCTGGCTCGGGCAAGGCTGCTACCGTGAGGAAGGGGGCAGAAGGGTTAGAGCCATGGACTAGCCTCCCTGAATAGGAGGTTCATGCAACACCTATGCTCTTAACTCTTCATTTTGGACCTCTTTTCCTCTACACTTTTAAGTCCAGTAGGTACAAAGTGTTTGATATTTTCCAGTGGCATAGTCTTCCAGGGCTGAATCCCATTAAAGTCAATGGACAGAGTCCCACTGTCTTCAGTAAGAGTTGGCTCAAGCCCACATCCAGTTTACTCTGTGGTGCTCTGTTCCTGGGACTTCCAGGTCCTGAATCACTCCTAAACATGGACCTTCCTGCCTGTTGGTTAATGGAGCAGCCTGACAACTCAGCATGCATCCTAACAGTTACAAAGATGCTCTCTCATCCCTGGGGCAGGGAAGTGTTTCTGCAGAATTAGCCTTGATGCAGTCAGCTTTGACAGATAGTGATCTGTAGAATTGCACTGGTCCATTACACTGAGATCAAGACTTTTGAATTGCTGTACAAGCTGTCACTTTGCTTTTTGTGCATTAGATGGTAAGACTTTAGATCACAGTGATGTTGAAACCCAGCTTGATTCAAAAGCCCTAGGTTAAAAAAAAAATCTTATCCAATGTATTAGAAAGACAGCAGAGGAAGTAGGTAAGTGCTCATAGCCCAAAATAGATAAACAGTGTCCTCCACACTATGTGGAATGCATAGTATGTAGGTAATTTAGGGTCAAATGCTGCTCTCTGATTTGTGTAGGCATCTACCTAGCAAGGTAAAATCTGCCCTGTTTACACTCTGATTGCCTAGGGTGTGATTCAAGACAGAATTTAGCTCAGTGTGCCTCTCCACATACCAGATGCAAAGGTGGAATTGGGATGGATGCAATGTAGGGGTCTGTAGTGCGGTGTTTTTTTCTTCTGCTGCTTTGGCTTGGATAGAGGCTGCACTGCATCACTATATCTCTCAGTTCACAGTCTGTTTATAAGGGGAATTAGCAATCGTGCAGTGTATTGGTACCCTGGCCCTTCTTTGGCAGAGCAGGGCAAATAAGTATATATGGAGTTTGGGCTCTTAGCCCCTGGGAAGAGGGGGAAGAAGCAATAGGGGATAGAAGGACCCAGGACCATCTTGTCCACCAGTTCTCAGCTGGGGGCTTTGATGTTGGTATAGCTGGGACCACTGGGTCAGTGGGATGGGATCCCATCCAAAACATGCTGACACAAACATCCACATCAAGAACCGGGTCAGAGTCTGGTTCCTTGGGCTTCGTTCTACCACAGTTCAGGAAGGAGTTGTTCAGAGGTCCTCTGCCTCATTGGGGTATTCAACCACCAGCAGCCTTAGCCGCTCTTCTCTGGCTTTTGTCTCCTTTGGAGTCAAGGCAGGACCTGGCTTGGTAGCAGAGTCAGAGGTGTCTCCTTCTCTGGTTCTCCCACAACCAAGTTGTAGATTGTCCCTTTTGTACTTCCTGTCCTACCTCTCAATTTCTAGTGGTCAGGATGGGCCGGGCCTGGCTCTGCTCACCTGGCTATAGAAGTGCCCCTCCCCGCCCCCCGTCTCAGAGGGAGGACACACCAGCTCACTACACGTTCTTATTCTCTTCTTTCTGAGAAAAATCAAATTTCCACTAAGTAACCGGATAAAAGTCTTGCGCTATTATTTTGTCTGGCTTCAGAAGTGGAGTGAAGAACCTGGCCATTAACAATCACTCTGCAATCTGTTAAAAGGAACATAGCATTATTGATGAGTGTGCCTCAAAAGATTAGATCATGTGCTTGGCTCAGATAAGCACACACAAGTTTGGATTCTTATTCAAAGCTTATGCAAAGTTCTTAAGTTTTCAAAACAGGGCAGGAAGACACTTGGGAAACAATATTCTTGTGAAATACCCAATGTTTCCTGGAGCTGGGCTTGGAGGCAGATTCTTCTACTGTTTAGGACTTACAGTCCTAGTATCAGCAGAGACCTCGACATCCAGAAACAGGCACAGAGTTAAAAATGTATATATGCAGTAAGTGAGATATTTCAGAATCTAGAGAGAGTGTAGTTTGGGTTTGATTCTAGCAGTGGCCAAAGACTCTAGGGAGGTTCCTGCTTTTAAAAAAATATATATATTTTTTTCAATTCCTGGAGCTCTTTTTGTAAATACAATCTCTCATCTTCCCAGAACAATAGTAGCTGAACCAGTAGTTGGTTCAATCTTGTTACAGTGAGACTGATTTAACTGAATGTACATCAGCACAATGGGATGCATCTGGTGCTTGGAGGAAATTGGGACTTTAGCAAGCTGAATGCTCAAGAAATATACAGGTATATGGTTTTAGATTCAGTGGTTGGAGGCAAACCAATCAGCGGGTCTTCTGAGAATAAGTCATCCATGAGAAATAGGTGACAGTCTCTTAGCCAGAGGCAGAAGAGGATAGCTAGATCTCCCTTGTGCCTGGAGTTCAGCTAACTTGAGCTTGGCAGGGAACTACATGACCAATGAGTTCCCTTCTTGGTCTGTAACAGATCTGGTGCTAATGGACAGTGCCTGCTCTGATAATGTCAGGAAACCTGCCTCCTGAATCTGATCTTGTAGCTCCCACTCCCATGAGTAGTCTCGTTGAAGCCAAAGGAACTAACATGCATAAGGGGTGCAGACCCATGGTGAGCCAAAAACCTCTGATTTTATCTCACTGCTTCTGATGCAAACAGAGCCCCATGTCAATCACTCTATATGTCAAACTGATGTAGTGATTTCATCATATGCACTTATGCCCCACAGTAATGACTGTTATAGGAAACTAAAACAGATTGATATTTCGAGCAGGTTCCTTATAGTCACAAGTCCTTCATCTGAACATATATGCATAAGCTTGAGAGAGAAATAGAAAGGCACTGAATGATTTACAAAATGTATGAAGGTACACAGCAATATAGAAAAATAAACTGGCTTTTGGAGAGGAAGTTTGTCCTAAATTACATACGTGCAGTAATCATTTTAAAAGCCAAACTTACAATTCCTTAATACAATTGTGTGTGTTAACATTCTGTAAGAAGATGAAATCATGACATTCTGGCTTCACTGAAGTCAAATTGGAGCCAGGATTTCACCGTTAATTGTCATGGTGCAAACTTAACACAGCTGTTGGGGAAGCTTTCATTTGCATGAGTAGTTTTGTGGCATATCTTAAGTCTGGTGATGACCAGTGTGCAATGACATGTCCTGAAAACCAGTCTGCTTCACTGCATTTCGCATTTAGGATGGAAAGAAGTTGCTCATGTCTGAGCACATGTGCATGGTTTTTTAAAACTAAGCCATCTATTACTAAAGCTGATCTTTATGACTGATAACTTATCTGAGTAAGATGAATGCGCATTGTAGATTTTTAGAAGAGAAAACTAAGTCTCCACATAAATGTTCCTGGAAAAAGAAACTCAAAGTCACTGAAGTCAATGTGAGTTTTTCCAGTGACGTCACTGAGCTTTGGATCTAGGCCCTAAGTAACTTGTCTCCTCTGAGAAATCTTAGTGAGAAAAGTAATTTATGTTGTACGAGGGGAACCATAAGTTACTTGTATAACATCCTGTTTAGCAAGTAGACATATTTGCAGAAAAAAATGATTGCTGATGAGGTTTTATATATACGTCCTTACCACTCTTAAACCACTCTGTAGCTAAGGAACTTTTGTTTTAACTGTATTAGCAATGTTGTTGTTAAGTGACTGTGCAGAATGAAAAATTATCCCTTCTTCTTCAGCTGTTGCCACCACCTTGCATAATGAACTCAATCAAAAAACTAAGACAGGTATTGTAAACAACACTGGCTGTGTCTTTTACAACATAGTACTGCATCCAATCAGCCAGATGTTCATGGCATTACTTTTGATCTGGCTTGCTTGCCCCCATATCTTTCTATAGAGCATGACTGAACATCTGTAGCATAGAAAAGCATAGCCATCACATTGCAATGTTTGTGCGATGTGGATGGCCCTAGAATTTTGTTTGTGTTTTTTTTTTAATAACTTATTCATTTAAATGATGTGTAGTGCATGATGACATAAAAACTGAGGTAAATCAAGAGGAGTCTGACTATATGAACTGATATTAAATAACTTGTGGGGGGTGTGAGAGAGAGAGAGAGAGAGAATAAACCAGAACTGAAATACACAATGACCCCAACAGAATTGCCATAAAAATAGCATGAATGACCTCTGGCATTGAAGACACATTCATGAAGAGATGAAAAAGGAAAGAAAATAAGAGATTGTTGAAGACGAGGAAAATATGAAAATGATGCAGATGCTGTCCTTAAGATTTTATTCCACTCCATTGATGACAATATGCATGAATTTCTGTTTGTTTCTAATGTATAATCTGAGATTCCTGTATTCAGTAAAGAGGTCTCCAAAGTTTATGGGGTGAGAGGAGTAGGAAGGAGGAGTGAAAGAGGAGATGTAAAGGTACAAATGGCTCTTACCCTCTTAGAAAAAGAGGCTAAAGAGAGCATACTGAAAATAGTAGACAGACACATTTGATGGAAGTACTGAATGGTTCACTGCTTGACGTGGCACTAAACAGAGACCACTCCCAGGGAAATCCCTAGTTAAACTGAGGAGGGACAAACATGGTATTCGTAAAGTGACAGAGTTGCTCAGAAGATGGATGTAAATGGTCAAAGTAGCCCAGATTGCACACCTCTAGCCATCAATGGTTTTGCAGAGCAAGTGTAGCATACATGCTGAGAAACCAGACTGAGACTTTAGAAGGTACGTCAGCTAACAGCAAGCACCCAGGAAGGTCTCTCTTACTTCTGGTATGTGCTGATTTCCATTAAAGTGTGCATGCTCATTTTGCATACTCACTAAAGGCTCAATCTGTGGAATTAATCTGTTTTATTAATTTAATGTTTTTGAACCACTCTCATCCAATTTGCGTTTCAGTTGATCTCAGTGCAGAATTTGACCCAAATTATTTCAACATCTAGTATGGGCATGTAAGGTAAAGGGAATTAGTTACTCAAATAATATCTAATCTAGGGAATTGTCTACACTCAGGAAATTAAAGTGCTTTAACTCACTTCAAAACTGAATTAAAATAAACTGAATTAAAGCCACTTTAATTCTGACTAAGAGCATCTATACAGGGACTTAATGGGTTTAACCAATCCACTTTGAAAGTTAAATTGGATTAACTTTCATGAGTGTCACTGTATAGGCAGACCCTGAGATGTAAATTGTGTAAGAGCAGGTCAGAGAACACATAAAATTAGTAAAGCACTTAGGCAAACCTTAGGATATATGCCAGGTATGCAACATTAAGAAGCATTCCCCTAGAAGTGCCGCAGTATCACACATAGGTGGATAGTCAGGAGCTAGTGCAGGTCTGATTAGGAAGTGGCAGGTGTGGATTTCACTAGAGAGCAGCTCTCAAGAAGGTGCAAAGTCTGAAAAGTCCAGGGTGCGTAGGAAATGGCCTATAGCAGAGTAGGAAATGTTTAGGAAGCAGTTGGAGAGGCTGCAGTTGACATTCATCCTGTGTAACTCTAAACAGGAAAGAAAGGGCAAGACAGGCCAGTGTGGCTAAGCTGGGATGTGGGGGTACTTAAAACAATGGGGAAAAAAATCCGTCTTGTAGGAGGACGCTTGTAAACCTAAGCAAGACACAGGATGAGGACAGCTAAAGAAATCCCTGTGCCGCTGACCATTGAGTTTTCAGAAATGTGCTGACTAAGCTCCTCAGAGCAGGGAGTGCCTTTATGTTCTGTGTTTGTACGGCACCTAGCACAATAAGGTCCTTGTCAATAAATGAGGTCGCTAATACTAGAACAATATAAATAATAGTAACTAGTAAGAAAAGGTTTTTGCAGAGCTCTGTACTAGATTGAATATGAAATTAGTGCACTCAGAAGGAAACCGGGTACAAAAGATTGGGTATAAGGAATGGCAGATCTGGCAAACAGCCATTTACTAACAGTCAAATTGATGGGAAGCATGCAAAATCTGATTGGATCCAAAAGCAGAAGAAAGGGAGAATTTAGGAAAAGGAGAATAGATTCCTAATCCTGCCAGTGCTTATGGGTATGATCAATTTTAGGCTCTTGATTACTCCCACTGACTTCTGTGCAACAGCTCCTGTGCTTAAAGTTAAGCACACGTGTAAGCATGTGCAGAACTGGGGCCTAAATTTGGAAATCGGACTTCTCTAACTCAATTTATGTGAAAGAATACAGTGGAGCAATTTGCAGAATAGGACAGGTGAATTAGGATAAGGTGAATTAACAGATCACAGAATATATTTGTAGAGACCAAACAGAGAGGTGAGCTTGCAAGACAATAAACCTGCTGGGCCAAGTGGCTGTTTCCTGGCAACTTCTAATTTCCTAAAGTAGTTATTAAAGGCTCTTTTCTGTGATGTACAACCTTCTGTCTGACTCTTACGTTCCAAAAGAATGTACTGGGATAGAGAGATGGACAGAGGGGACTATAGTTTGTCTGAAAGCTCACAATCTGTTTGCACTTATTAGAAAAATAAATCAAGAAGAAAAATTTTTGGCCAAAAGTGGAAGGTAAGTAATGAGAAAGATGAGGATTTGCAGCTTGGCTATTTAATCTTGTTTCTTATGCTTTGTAATAAAAACAATGGCTTACCATAGCAACGCAACAGCTTGTTACGTGTGACCAAATGACTCCGCTCAGGCAGCAGTACAAAATATCAGGGAGTTAAAGAGAATAGACTGTTTCTTGTTAACAGCCTGATATGATTTTTCCCCTGTTTGTTTGTTTGTTTGTTAGCTGCTGGGAAGTCCAAGGTCCAGCTGAGAAAATATGCTCAGATTCTAAGGGACGGGGGGCGTTAATCCCTCAGTGTTGCATGCACTCTCTCTCGTAGTCTGCTGCATTTGCTCTAAATCCTTAATTTTCTGAGTACCTGTTCCAAGTCCTTGATTCCCCCAGGAAATGCATGCGTTTCTTTGAGGGGATTCATAAAACGCATCTCAGATCAGGTGTGAAAGAATCCATAACTGAGGAATGCTCTTTTGAGCCTGTTTTTTAGTGATTCCCATTTGCTCTTTGACTGTTAAGTAAAAGCTGAAAGGACCCTGGGAGAGTTACTGCTACTCAGCTAAAGGCCCCTTTCAGGAAATATCTGTTGAGAGATAAGAAAACCCCAATAGCCTAGTTGTGTTCTCTGCAGATATTTCCTGAATAAGATCTGTGAGCCAGACTGTCAGGTATTGTTTGTGTCTCCAGTGTGCAATCACTGCTCCTTTGGTGCTGTTTCACTATCCAACAAGTGACAGGAACAAGTTTACCAAGTTTAATTGTTCTGTGGCAAAGTAATATAGCCCCGTGCACTCAACCCATTGGAATCACCCACCAGCCAAGATGATGCTTCATGCTTTAGAAAGCCTCTTTACTTTCCATCTGTTTTGAGAATGTTGTTTTTGTTTTGTTTTGTTTTTTTTAAGAGGAGGCAACAGAGCTTTGATTTCTTCAAAGAGAAATTTTGGCCTGATCTAGAGCCCATTTAAGACAGTGGGAGTATTTCCATTTTCTTCAATTTTTTGGGATCATGCTCCTTGTATCTTACTCTTTAGATCAGAACAGCTTACTCTAACGCCATTAACAATATGTGTACTGTTTAGTGGGCTTAGGAGGAACTATCATTCATTGGAGAGTGTTTGTAGCTTTTTTTGGAGTAGATTCATTAGAAAGGAGACTAGGGGGATTTTTGATTGAATAAATTGGTTTCTGGAGATTTGAACTCAGACCTCAGAGACCAAATGATACTGAATAAATTTCTTTCTTTAGTGCACAGCCCTACATGTAGGTGATGTCACTTAAATATCGAGGAAGAGCTAGAAGCTGTCATTCAGTTTATAATTGCACTCACTTTGCACTGGTGTAAATACTTGCACAGGATTCAAGCTGCAGTGAAGTTTCACTAAACATCAGAGGCCTTGTAGAGTGGAATTTCTACTTCACCTAGATTGCATTAAGTGACTTGTGAACTATTCCAAGGGAGCAAGTTTTTTGTCCTTCTGCAAACAGGTGTTGGGCTCAACTCTGCACTCATTTATTTTGATGTAGTTCTAGTGACAAAGGACCTCATACGGTGGGTGATAGCAAGTAAGTAAGCAGCTGTGCTTCTTATTCAGCCCACTTGCATCCTGAAGAATTAGCTTCTTGCACCCCACCAGTGGAACTGAAAGAGGTTTGGCCTTTTGTCAAATGCTTTCCAATAGGGACATTGGCAAGACTATCCTGGAGTGCTCTTACAATGTCTCTGTGAGATGCTCTTTTTTGTTCGTTATTGTTGTCCACCTTTCTTTTTCACAGTGTGCCTTTTAGGAAAACTCCCTTTTCCCACACACGATCCCCCAGCCCGAAAAGAGAAGCTGGGTCTGCATCACAAGATTGTGAAATTTGCTAGAATGCTGGAGTTTGTATTTACATTATCCCACTTTAATTCATTTGAAGCCAAATGAATCTTTCTGCTTTTTAACAATAATCTAAACTCTCACAGTTGTAGCTGCAGACTGAGCGCTTAAAAGTGAACTTTTGTTTTACAGCCTACAAGAACATCATCTGAGAGTATTTATTCCAGACCAGGGTCCAGTATTCCTGGCTCACCAGGCCATACTATCTATGTAAGTAAAAACTTCCAATTAATAAGTCATTGTTCCCTTGATTAAGAGCAGAGGCGGCTTTTGGGGTAGGCGAAGCAGGTAGCTGCCTAGGGCCCTGAGCAGTAAGGGGCCCCGTAGCATCACCTGCTTTGCCTAACTCAAAAACTGAGATGGCAGGCTTGAGGGCTTCTGGTGTGGCGCGCTGGCTTTTGCATTTCCAGGGCTGGAGGGGCAGGAGAGCAGAGCCCGCCCTCTGGGCTGGCCCTCCTCACCTCAGGGGCGGGGAACAGCCGGCCCAGGGCAGAGCGGGCCAGGCTGGGCTTAGCTTTCCTGCCCCTGCCCTGGGCCGGCTGTTCTGCCCTGGGGGCAGAGAGGGCCAGCCAAGAGGTAGGGCAAGAGAGGGGAGTCCGCCTCATGGCTGGCCCACTCAGCCCCCAGGGAAGATGCTGGCGGGGTCGCAAAGTGGGGGTGTGAGACGCCAGCTGGGGTGGTTGCAGAATGGGTAGGGGCGGGCAAGCAAGGAAAACACTGGGGAGTCGCCAAACGGGCAGGGGTGTGGGTGGGTGGGGAATACGCTGGCTGGGGGGAGTGTCACAGAATGGCTGGGGGGGCTGGCTTGGCAGGCCCCACAATGGGCCTTCGCCTAGGGCCCCAGATAGCCTAAGGCCACCTCTGATTACGAGATGGGGATGGCATTTTCAAATACCCTTAAGGATTTTGGAAGTTTTCTTCCCACTAAAACTAATGGGAATTGGATGCCCAAGTCCTGTAGGCATCTTTACAAATCTCAGACAGACTGTTTGCTGCACAACACTGCTGTAAGCTACACTGTGTTGAAGTTGTTACCTTAGGGTTAACAAGACTGTCAGGGGAACCAGATTGCTTTGTGAAAACTGACAAATTCAAAGTGTTATTCCCCCTCCAGCAGGTTAAAAAAGGGGAGGGGGGGCAAAAAGGACTAAGAACCTCAAAACAGCAGTGCATAACTGAGTATTGTGCGGTGCACGACTGAACAGGACTTAATTGCTCAGCGCTGTGTGTCATGGGCCCTCTGCTGCTAGGGTAGCCCACGCTTGCTGGGAAAATCTTTGTCTTCCCTCTGGCCCACAAAAGAAGTTTATAGGTATGCTACTGCTTCAGCCTAAGGAGTTTTGTTAGCCCAGGTGGTTTTAACGCTGAAAGTCGCACGTTCAAACATCACTGGCAGCCTGAGCAGGTTCATTCACACATAATGGAAACTCACCGTAGCTCTGCTAAGAGGCACCTGTGCTGTCGGGGTAAGATGATTTAGAGGAAAGGGCCAGGCCTATGGACATTAGGTGAAACCTGCACATTCTCAGAGTTTAGCTCCTGATTGCTTACGTAGCCACAAAAGGCTGTGGACGTCTGCCAGCAGACAGTGCTGCAGAGACCAGCCTGGATTTCTCATTGTTGCATAGTAACTTACTTTGCTGTACTTTGGCATTCCTCTGACATTTCCGGTATCTTGGCCTTGTCTACATTAGCAAGCTTTGCCACTTTATCTATACTAGCAGCTGCTCCTCCCCACCATGAGTGCAGTTACACCAGGAGAAAAGAGCTTAAACCAGTATAGTTTATTCCAGTTAGGGACTGAATGGGTTTTCTATTCAGAATAGTTTGTGTGGCCTGTACCCTTTCCTAAAGGATTTTAGATGGTCCTGCTGGATACTTGATGGATCTTTTTGTTTGCATGAGGATCTCTTAGTAGCCAAAAAAGCAGAGATAGAAAAGCCCTATTAAATCATCACCGAAGTAGGAATGTTACAGTATTTTCAAAGGAATGTTAGTTTTCTTTGCTTTTATTTATCTTTCTTAACAGGAACGTACCAGGTATCTGAGTGCAGCAGATATTCACCCCTTCCTTTTCCTGGTTAGACAAGTCCCTATATCTAAAAGGGACAATCTATGTTGACAAGTTCCAAAGAAGTTGCCATGTTAGTCTAGTTTAGCAAGACAAACGAGGAGTCTGGTGGCACTTTTAAACACTAACAGATTTCTTTATTGCATGAGCTTTCATGGGAGAAAATCCCACTTCATCAGATGCTTTGTAGTTGTAACGTTCAAAGGCCCCAGGCACAATCCAAAGCATCTGATGAAGTGAGATTTTCTCCTGCGAAAGCTCATGTGATAAATAAACTTGTTAGTCTTTAAAAGAGCCACAGACTCCTCATTTGTTTTGTCAGTCTGTGTTACTCAAATTCCAAGTGCATGTCAAAGGGATATCTAGGGGAATAACGGGGTGCAAGCTGTATTTTCAAGCATAAGGGGCAGAGATCTGCAAATGGCACATGTGGTATTTGGAAAAATTGACTAAGGGGCCCAATCCTGTGTCCACTCAAGACACTAGCTTTGCCATGCACTTTATTTCAGAAGCAGCAGCCAGTAAATTATACCTGTTTCGCAGCACTCGTTGGAAACCATAGAGCAAAATCTTGAGTTCATAGAATCATAGGGACCACAAGAGGTCATCAAGTCCAGTCCCCTGCACTCATGGCAGGACCAAGTACCCTCTTAAGCCATCCCTGACAGGTGCTTGTCTAACCTGCTCTTAAATGCTTCCAATGATGGAGATTCCACAACCTGCCTAGGCAACTTTTTCCAGTAGTTAGTCACCCTGACAGGAATTTTTTCCTAATGTCCAGACTAAACCTTGCTGTAATTTAAGACCATTGCTTCTTGTCCTATCATTGGCAGTTAAGGAGAACAATTTTTCTCCCTCCTCCTTGTGATAACCTCTTAGGTACTTGAAAACTGTTATCATGTCCCCTCTCCATCTTCTCTTTTCAAGACAAAACAAACCCAGCTCTTTCAGTCTTCCCTTATAAGTCAAAGGTTCCAGACCTCTAATCATTCATGTTGCTCTTCTCTGGACTTTCTCTCCAAATTGTCCACATCTTTCCTGAAATGAGGTGCACAGAACTGGAACAGTACGCCAACTGAGGCCTAATCAGGGTGGAGGACAGAAGAATTACTTCTCATGTCTTAGTTACAAGTGCTGTGACAAAAGCATTTTCATACTCACTCATTCTTATGGGCAGTCTTAGGCCAACTCAGTGTTACTGCTCTACACTGGTGTAAAAATATTTGCTTTAACTTTGACCGGGTTAACAGTCTCTTTAATATGAGTGAGAGAGAGAGCTTAAGCTAAAGTTGCCCAGGTCACTTCTGTTACAATCAAAAAAGTTTCAGATAATTTTTGGAAAAACCATTGTTTAACCTCTTTGAGTCATTTTTTTAAAAAACAAAATAATTTTAAAACATAGCTTTTTGTGAGCTCCAACTCAAGGGATTGCATGGAACCATTATGCTAAATGGACTATAATGAGAGATGGGTTGCTGAATGCTATACAGCGGAAAACTAAGTGTCAGTCTTTAAGCATGGGTGGAAATGAATATAATTGGAAATTGATCAACCTAGTTTTACTATTCATCTTAATGAAATGCAAAAGGTAAGCTCACAGAAAGAGATGAAAAAGAAATGAAATGCTTAAAGTTCATTCCATTTCAGTAATCCAAGGCAGTGTTTTTGTAATGCAGGCGAGAACTTGTAATGGTTTTTAAAAAATCTTAACACTTCCTTTTAACCACAGGAATATAAAAACAAATGACAGCTTTTCTTTCTCTTTTTGGTGTATCTCCCTACAGCACTTTCTTCTTCTTGTTAGTGAATAAGCAGCTTTCTTTGGCATTTATCTGCAAGGTTGGCTGTCCAGGTGCAAACTAATCAGAAAATGGCACTGTGGCATGGATGTCAAAGTCTTTATGATGTCTTATCAACGTGCTTTACTCAGGCTCGCAGATATATGGTCATGGGTGCCAATTGCGAATATAGGTAGATGGGGATAATTCGAAAGATACCACACGCCGTTTGTTGCTATTTTTGCAAGTTGGGGTCTTGTTTGCCTTCTCTTTCATTTTAGAATATTTTTTCCTCTAATGTAATGAAAGTGGAAGGTGCTTTCTATCTTCAGAGTGCGGTATGCCGTCTCTCAGCATCTATGTGAGCTAGGAAGCCAGGATTGTTTATCCAAAATTTGGAGGTGGAGAAAAAGCCAAAACAGAGAGTTGAAGTGACTTACCCAAGGCCATTCAGTGAGTTATTTGCAGAGCTGGGTTTTCAAACAGAGGACTATGTTCAGTCTATTTAGAGCACGCTGCTTCTTGCCTAAATTCTCCAGAAAAAAATTCTTTGCTATTAAAGAGGAGGCATAATGGGAAAGAACAGTCAGTCATTCCGTACATTAATAGAATGGCAGTAAAGGTTTTCTTTAAGTGCATTGTGAAAGCAAATCCCCCACAAAGCATGAATTGTGAAAAATAGACATTGCTAGTACATTTGTGTGTGTTAATTTATCTTCTGTCTTTGACCTTCAGGCAAAAGTAGACAATGAGATCCTTGATTACAAGGATTTAGCAGCTATTCCCAAAGTCAAGGCCATTTATGACATTGAACGTCCAGACCTAATTACTTATGAGCCATTCTACACTTCCGCCTACGAGGACAGACAGGAGAGACAGAGTCTTGGAGAGGTAATGACTTCATGAGCGACCCGTTCTATTATACGCTATCACTCAAAGCCAACTACGCTTCTGTCCTCTTTTGAAACAATTTGTAACTGACTCTGTTCAATGCTCTTGTTGCTGCTGTTCAGTCCAAGTGTTTGCATCGCTCTGGTCTATGTATAAAGGAAGGAACTGCGATGTTGACTCATAGCTTGTCTCATCATGTGGCCAGCTGCAAAAATAAGTGCATGGCTGCTCCATATTTCTTAGCTTCAATTAACACCAGCAACTAACCTACGGGTGGCGGGATGTGATTCTTCCTCCAGGTATATTCATAACTCATGTTAACTATTTGATGACTGCTTCCAAGTTCAACGTCATGAGGCAATTACAAATCCACAACTGTCTCACGTATGGTTTTGAAGCACCAATGGTCCCCCTGGATCACACGGGTTCAAAATGAATATCCTTGTGTAGCAATGAAAGGGTTAACAGCACCGGGCCTTTGACACACACACCTCATGAGGAAATAGGGGCCCAAAGCTTTTTTCCAGAATGGGGTTAAATCCAGATGAGGTGCTAATCATTCATACAGAAGTATCCAGAAAGGTGCATTGGGTTACTCCATAGAAGCTGTTGCTTTCTGCTTGCATAGCTGTTTCTGCCATTTGATTACTACTATTATATTGTGCATCAATAAAAAGAGGCATCTTAAAGTTGTGCTTTGGCAGCCTGGTCAGGTTAAATAGTCAGGTTGCAGGTTTCTCTCTGTTTCTCCAAATGATTTTCCACGCTCATAATGATATATTGGTGGTACTGCCATCCCTAGTCCCAATGTATTTGATTCTAAGCAGATTGGTCATCTCATGCCTCTGAGCAAGTCAAAGACCCTTTCAGAAATGAAGATATAAATATACAGTGGGCCCAAATCTGCTCATTTCCACCCAGGCAATCACTATGGTTCCCCATGGGTGTAACTGGGGGCAGAATTTGGCCCATTGTTTCTGACAGCCTCACAGCCTTAGGAGGACCCAGCCTTCCACAGCCAAGCAAATTGTGTGGGTGCTTGGCATAATGGCTACCACCTCTCACTGCAATTTTCATGCCAATCCTTGGCAGAGCATCTGCTTCCTCCTCTAACAATATGAAGGAAATGAGCCTGAACTGAACTGAACCTTATTGTGTGAAAAAGCGGATGGGAATGAAAAGAAGACAACTTAAATTATTCACACTTGGGGGAGACTTTCAGAGGTGCTATTGGCATTTGGGCACCCAACTCAGAGCCTTAGAAAATCTCCCCATTAGCGTATCAGTCTGCCTGTCAGTGAATGGGATAGCTGGAACTGCTGAGCATTAGCAATAAGATGCCAGTTTTCACACCATTGTATTTAGTATTTGCGTAGTTCACGGGGCTGTTCTCTTCACGCATACATGCCATTAGAACTACAACATTGGTTGATGGTGGCAGGAACTGGACAACTCAGGAACCTGATAATGGGTTACTGAGCCTTGCATGTCTAGCCCAAATCGGTGGTGAGTCTGACCGATGGCTAATTGGAGGTCTGTGTGAAATGAACTGTTAGTTTCTTTCCAACCCCCCTTGCCAAATCCACCCTCAGAAGCACCACCAGTTTGCCCCCTTGTTGGCCATAGAAGAGAGACCTCATGGACTAGAGAAAATGAAGTACCTCTCTCCTTGGAGGTAGTAACATCAGGTCACCTTTGTTGCTCTTTGTCAAAACAGCATAGTGGAAGCTAGTTGCATTTGTCGATGTGGTACCTACTCTGTGGACAAATAAGAGGCTTCAGAGGAGTCATTAATTCAGAGCTTTTCAGCAGCACTAAATTTACTGAAATGTTTTAAAAAGAAAAGTAATAAAAGAATACAGAAACAGGCAGTATTGCCTAGTAGCTCAGGTACTGGATTGGGAGTCAGGAGACCTACTTCTGCCACTGACTTCTGTTTGACCTTGGGCAAATCGCTTCACTCTTTGTGCCTCTGTTACTTCTCCCAGCCCTTGTCTGTCTTCTCCAGGAGAGTAGGCCCCAGCTCTTGCTGTGTGTTAGAACAGTATCAAACACAGTAAGACCCCAATCTTGGCTGGGGTTTCTAGGTAATAGCGTTAATAAAACGCTGTGGTTAAAAAATAAGAAAAGGTACACATAGGTATGGAAATTGCATTCTGTATGTAAAACAAGACATTTATATGTAAACACATTATACCTATTTCTAATTAATCATATCCCTCTTAGTTGAGTGTTTGCATAGGGTTAATGTCCATTTTAGTCATTAGTAGATGTAAACAGATTGTTTAGCACATAAATCAATCTTTCAATAAATGCACTTAGTTAAAATGTCTTTGTAAACCAGCCATATAGCATAATGTAGTGGCTTTTACTCACTGAGGGCTAATGGCTGTTGTGCTTAATTGAGTACACCTCCCACTGATTTAATTAGAATTGTCCTCAATTAATGACTGCAGCATTTAGCCTTAAGAAAAAAATTATTTCCGTTGATATTTCAGTGACATGTCTTTATATGAAGGTTTGGCAAACATTACACTTCCAAGATGTGTGTCATCACATTGCACAGGTAAAACTTCATTTGCCCATCAGCTTTATAGGCTGTGGGCACAGTAATTATTTTTGGAGACATCTTCTGAGTAGTGAAAATACATTCATCAACACTTTGAGTTTTGAGATAGACACTGACAACCAAAATCTCGATAAATATTTATCACACAGAATAACTAATTAAATGAAATGTGCTGCTAAATTGACTTCAGGATTTATGTGTGATTAGTACATGTTTACATTGAAACCTACACTCAATCAAAACTGTTTACTGATGTGATCTTGGTAAATGCTTTGCATTGTGCATTTCTGGCTACATCATATGCTGTATTACTTAGTATTTATATTCATATTGCGGTTGCCAACAGCAAAAAGAGAAACTAAAAGAAGTGGGTTGTGACGATCATTAATGCAGCATAGTTACTCAGGCCTTAAAAAACAAAAAGGAGCTCAATGACAGTTTCTCCAGTTCATGACAGTCTATTAAACAGTCATTTAGCTAAGTTCCCTTGCTTTGCTGCCTGATGACATTCCCTGTTGATGTTAAAGGTCTTTTTAGAAGCCATTTCTCACAAACAACACCTCAGGTTTCGGTGTACAATGCTACAGATAGGCTGCTTTGATTTTGCACCCCTGAAGTTAATGGCAGTTTTGCCATTGATGTCTGTGTAGTGAGGATCAAGGCTTGTGTAGGGGAATATTCTCCAGATTTCAGTTCCCATTTAGGTTCCTAAAGAAGTGGCCCTGTTTCCAAAAGAGCGTAGTGTGTTGGGTGTAAAGCTCTCTTGAAAATCTAACCTGTAGTGGCAGCCACATTCGCCCTTAGTTACTGCCTTGCTGCTCTCCAGTGCCTTGCAGTCACTGGATCTATGTGTGGCACCATTGTGAAACCTGAATGATGTATTGCCATGGTCCTTCTATAACTTAGTTTTCTTGCCTCTGGGATGTGCGTGTTTGGGGTGTGCATTGACTCAGGCTATCCAGGTAAGCAATGGTTCACCCTAAAGCAGAGGGACAGCCAGCCCTTGTTTTCTGGCCAGGCCTCTGACTCTGTAGGGTGGTCCTGGACACAGGCAGCTTCTACTCATGTGATTGGAAACTGCCCGAGGCACTCCTTTGCTAGGTAGCAAGTAGAACTGGAGCGCTCTGGCTCCACTTGTTACTTAGCAAATGGAGCTGTGAAAGGAGGCGGGAGTGGAAAAGGCAGTCCCACCCACTTCAGTGCCCTGCAGTGGTGCAAAGTTCACTCTACAACTGGGCACTGTGGTGGGTGGGCCCGGTCCCACCCGTGACTGTGCCCCTATCCTAATGTACGACATAGGGGATAAATCAGTTCCCTGGGTGCTGCTTTGATTTGCTATGCCCTCACCTCTGTCATTTCTTGCATGTGACTTTTAACCTAACATTAGAAAAATGAAATATGATAGACTTGTATTGTTCCATTGGGTTTTAATTGGTTTAGCCACAATTCTTGTGAAGGTCTGTATTTTTTTTTTCCAACGTCCCATTGATACTGTTCAATTCAAAATAAAATAATTTGCTACACTCCCCTCAGACAAGAGGGGTTATCTTCTGTAAAAGCCTGGTGGGGTTATAGTTGTGCCAGTTTAAAGTAAAGAAGCTTTGCTGACTGCTGCAACCAAAATCTCTTGTTGGGCACTTACCCATGAGTGTTTTACAGGATGATCCAAAGTCTTGTTCACTTGTATTTCTTTTATGTAGCAAATGTTGTTCGGGCAGTGTCATCACCTCTTAAAAGTTCACTGGCGTCTGCTCTCCCTTCACTATGCATGCAGCTACAAGTAGAGTCCCGCACATCCAGACAGTCTAGTGGAGAGAAACTCTGAGGTCTTTTCCATCCACCTCTCATGCTTGTTGGCAATGAAACTTGGTCAAACTGAATGCTTCTCCCCTTAGTCTCAGAGAACCTGCAACAAGGAAGACAGTACAAGAAGCATTTGTCCTGCACAGTGTTCAAGCACAAGTATGTGAGCAGCCCTAGGCCTAGGGATATAAATGTACCTCTCCCCTTGTACCAGCCTGTGGAGCTGCCTGGGTGCAGTTTACTCCAAATTTTGGATGTCTTTTATCAGGCAGATCTGATCTACTGTATAGGAGCAAAGCAAATGAAAAGGTGTTTCAGTTGTCCCTCCCGACGCAGTCGTTCTGTCCCTTGTTTTCTCTTCTCTATGGTTCCAGATACAAGGAGAAACAATGTAGGGGAGCATTAGACCGTCTTTCTTTTAATCATTAAAAAAAAAGGCTGTTATAGTCTCTCTCTCGTCTACTCAGCCCTAGTCTACACTGGAAGGGCTTTTCGGTGGCAGTCAACCGGCAGATACGCAAGGCATATAAAATGCCTTGCGTATCTGCCAGCAACTTTCTAAGTCACCGGGACACACTGCTGAAAGCAGACCACAAATGACTTGCGGTTGGCTTTCAGCAACATCTTCTAGGGGGTAGGGCTTTTGGTGCTGACTTCCGGAGCGCAGCAGCGAGTTCATACTCCTGGCTAATCATGCCCAGAATGTTGAACTGATGGTAGCAATTTTGCCGCCATCAGTGAAGACATGCCCTCAGTTTATTCCCTGATAAATCCATGCACCAATTTACAGTGGAAAAGGTTTTCACACGGCACCATCTAGTGGAGGCCAAAGAGTAGGTAGTTTAGTTAAAATGACTGGCAGTTACTTGGGAAGTGAAGGCCAGCGCAGGATCTGAAATATTGTGGGTACTAATTTGTTAACATAGTAGATATTCAAGTTGGAAGAAATCATTTTATAATACGCAGTGGTATTAGAACGATTGGTTGTCTGGGGATTATAAATATACCTCTGGGCTGGCCTTTGAAGAGGTTTATAAGTGTTCTAAATGTGTAAGTTCACAAAATCCCCAAGTCTGAAGTTTCTCTTCCATCATAGTGTCCTGATTACTGTGGGAATTGGGTCTCTTGGCTTCTGGTGCATTAATTATTGTGGGAGGTTGCTTTTCATCGGAATTCCCTTTATTTCAAGAGACTGTGCACCGAAGGATCCTGACCATGCATGTTGCTGCTGTTGTAAACTGCAGTACCTTTTTTTTAACCTGTCTACTGCTTTAATAAAGACTGACCTAACAGTTCTGAAGTGGAGAAAATTCTCACTGAAATCAATGGGAGTTTTGCTGCTATCAGAAACAGGATCAGCTCTTAGAAATGCTAACACTACTCTTAACCTGAAGGTAAAATGACCCATATTAATGTGGTAGAACTGCATAATGTAATGATCTAGCAAATCATTTAAGGATTTATGCAACTTCAAGCATTTGAGTAGCCCTATTGATTTCAAGGAACTATAGGTGAAATCCTGGCCTTACTGAACTCAGTGGGAGTGCCGCCATTTATTTCAATGGAGGCAGGATTTCATCCCAACTGTTGTTTTGAATCGCTTAAGTTTTGAAATCATCAGTTTCCATTTTCACCAGTTTACTCCCCTGAATATGTTGCATCTAAATACACCTCCTATTACACTTTAGACTGAATCACTAAAAATGAGTGCCTTTGTTAACTTTTTAAAGAGCCCATTTAATGTTCTCACAGAAAACGATGAACCAAACTTTCATTCACAGACTCAGAGTTGTTCCAGATGTGGCAGTTCAGCTGTGCATTCTGAAGCAATAAGTTGACAACAGAGTGTGCTTCCTTCTCCCAAAAGCCATTGAAATGATGGTGGAATTATTTACTCAGTGGTGCTGCATGTGAAGTAGAATTACATGTAATGTTGATCAAAGGAGCTTTGTGCTAAGTGAAGACAGTCACTTTCTACAATATTTTTTCAACCTTACAATCATGACACTGTAATTTACAGTAGGAACTTACTAATTCATATGAGCATCTAGAGATCCAGTATAAAGTACAGAATTTTGTGTGTTCATAATTAAATAAATAAAATCGGTATAACAGGCCTTGACAAATGTATATTTCCGGTCACCATGGCAGTCAGTTTTAGTAGGCTGTCACCTCGCTCCACTGTAGAAATGGAATGGAGGAGCACCCTCTGATGACCAAAAGTAAAATTACTGGCACCTAGCTGTAAGACTAGTTTGTCCCTCCCTCAGGGATAATGCATCACAGAATGCATTTTGTTCAGCTACACTGATAGTTATTGTTTAGTGCTAATTAGTTATTTTATTGGTCAATATACTATTTGATGTTCTAGACTGTATTTTGTAAAAGTGTTCCAATCTTTTTTTTAAACCTAGGCTGAAATGGTGGTTTGATTTGGTGTATGGATTAGTGAAATACAAATTTAGAAGGGATCTTCTATGGCAGGAGTCTTAAACTCAAATTACCATGAGGGCCACATTAGGACTAATAGAGGGCCACGTGAGGATTAGTACATGAGCCCGAGGGCCGCACCACTGAAACCTTTCCATGCAATGGTATTGCAAATATCGGTAACGATCATGTCATTGCAGGCCGCAGGAAATAACTTCAGGGGCTGTCTGTTTGAGACCCCTGTTCTATGGTAGAAAGCCAGAAAAGTGGTCCTATAAAACTATGTGATAAATTGCCCATACTGAAATCTCATGCACTCAAGCAACAACAAGCCACATATGTACTGACAGCAAGTGCTCCGGAGCTTAAGGTGCCAGAGAAGAGAGTGTGTCGGGATGGCTTTACCGCACATCATAATCCTTATTGTCTCACTGGTCAGCTGTTGTGTGTGTTGGCCTGAGAGATTCAGATGCACGCGTCTTCAGCAATTCTGCATACATTTCATACTACTGCCATGGTATGTTGTTACAACAGATAAGCCAGAACCAGCAGTTTATTGCTGAGAGGCAATCTTGTGGGTTGTATAGTTTTGCAATATCTATGATGTTATTTTAAAAGCACCAGCTGCCTTGAGTTTACTCTGGCAGTTAATGCTAATATTTAGTACATATGAGAAACATTTTATATTCTAATCTTCAGGGGGGAAGAGATTGTCTTGTGATGAAAGGCAGTGACTAGAGATCAGATGTGGCTTCTGTTGCACCTGCTGTGCCACCAACCTTCTGGATGACCTTGGGCCTCACTTAACCAAAACAAAACAATCAGAAAACCATCTTTGTGCCTTAGTTTCCCCATCTGTATAATGGGAATTATAGCACTTCTCCTACCTTGTAGGGGTGTTATGAGATGGAAGGGACTAGCAAGAGCTATGTAGTAGTATGTTTTCTGTCCACTTCCTTCACATATATGTAATTCCAGTCTGTTCTTTTTCATGCATAAGTAGTGAAGAATATAGAGCAAACACATTAAGGAAATACTGCTCACTGCCTGGCAAGGCTCGACTAAAAAATGTAAGGCTTTGGAGATGGGGTGACTTTGCCCAGGATGTGGGAATAAAAAATGGGACCAACAGTCAAAATAGGAAGTTTTTCTTTATTTCTACTGTCCCTTGAAGTCCTGAATTAACATGAATTTACTTTTAATTTCCACTTTAAAGTTTTCTGCATAACAAACATAGTTATTAAAGTAATAACACCTTTAGATTTTCATCTTACAGCTACTTTGTAATGACCACTGAGGTGCCATTAGACAGTTCAGAGATGATGGTGCAGGATATTTGACTGAATTAATCACACTTGCTTTTTTGCTGGCCAGAAACAAACATTTTCAGAGCCCAAGCCCTGGGCTGCTTGGAGAAAAGACAACTTCAGGGCTAAGATGGCTCCAGTTACTCCCATGTTGTTGTCTAAACACACTGAGATGTGTTTAGGTCAGCTTTGCTAGCAAGCAGAAGCAAGGCTCTTTTTGTAACGTTCTCTTTCATGTCTTGCAGTCTCCAAGGACACTGTCTCCCACCCCGTCTGCAGAAGTAAGTCTGATGGAGCCCTCTAGGGCAATGTGTCATTGTTGCTAGAAGTATTGCTGCCAGGAAATGCAGTTATTGATTGTTCTAGACAGCGTAATTCTATTTGGTATTTATGTAACCCAGCTTTCTTTGATTGTTGAAAGTACAGGAGAATCAAAAGAGGAGACATTTAGTGCTATCAGTCAGATTGATATGGAGAACGAAGCCGCTGTAGGATTTAATGCCTGCAATGCAAAGGCAGTTATCAGCGTCTAGAAAGCAAAGGTCACTTTAATTAATTCTTCTTTATTATGGCACAGAGATCAGGGCCAAATCAAGAGCTGTGCTGAAGATTTGTCCCTAAGCATCTGAGTAGTGTTCACTGGTTACCATTAAAATCTTTGTGAGAAAATATTATCATGGATGTTAGTCTAGTTCAGCAAAACAAACAAGGAGTTAACTTCTGGGGCATTTTTAAAAGATGAACAAATTGACTTATCGCATGAGCTTTCATGGGAGAAAATCCCACTTCGTCAGACGCTTGAAGGTGGGGAACTCACAGAATGGGAGCAAAACAAATGCCAATTTATTTATATTAAATTGGCTTTTATTTTCCTCCCATTCTCTAAATTCCTCATTTTCAGGCTTCTGATGGAGTGGGATTTTCTCCCACGAAAGTTCATACGATAAGTCAGTTTGTTAAGGTATGTCTGCATTTACAAATTAATTTGAACTGATGAGGATCAAGTTGAATTAAATAAATGCATGGCCACACTGGCTTTCATTAATTTGAACTAAGGAATGCCTTAGTTCAAATTGATGAAAGCTAACTTCGAAGTTATAAAACCTGGTTTACCTTCAAAGTGATGTTTAATTCAAACTCATTAGTTCGAATTAACCCAATGTAGCCGTGTTAATTCAAAATAACTGTTAGTCTGAATTAGCCACGTCTTGATTTGCCCTATGCAATAGGACCCCCTACCTACTTCAAACTAGCAAGTCCCATGCATGGACATACTAGTTCAAATTAGGGTTTCTAGTGTGGCCATGTTAGTATGAATTAACTTAATTTAAACTAATCCTTATTAGTTTGAGTTGATTAGTTCAAATTCAGTTAATTCGAGCTAACCATCTAAATATAGACATACCCTTAGTCTTTAAAAGTACCACGGGATTCCTTGCTTGTTTTTCTGAACCAGACTAACACGGCTGCCCCTTTGGAACCAGACTCCTTGTTTGTATTACTGTGGCTCTCCTCTAGAGGGCACTGTGGACTTCACAGTGAGACTAAACATGAGTAAAGGAATTTGTCATCAAGGTTTTAATAGCTACCACTATATACATACATGCTCACTTTTCTCCCTTAAGTAAAATGTGCACTGAGCTCTATGTGTTTCAAGTTCTATGTTGACTTCATAAATATGGTTATGGTTTGGAGTTTTTTTCAAATTACACAGGAAAAGTGGTTGGGGGGAAAGGGGATGGTTGTTTTTTGTAGGTTCCAAAGTTCACAAAAATGAGCAGTGATTGTGGGTGCCTTGCTTTTTGGGTGGCCACTTGAGGCACTTTAAAAGGGCCTGCTTTTAGAGGGTGGTGGCTTAGCACTGTCTGAAAGCCAGGCCTCCTTTGGGGATTTCAAGATGAAACACCCCAAATCAGTAGTCACTTATACAAATTGAGGCTTAAGTGCTATTTGTCAGAATTCAGCTTACAGGTCAAATGGAATTTCATTGGAAGGAATAGTTGGAAAATTGTCTGGAGTGCATTTAAACATTTATTATTATTATTAATTCTTGTAATGCTTCTTATTATTCAGGGATATCAGGATGTTCGAGATCGGATGATTCAAAGGTCTACCAGTCAGGGCTCTATTAGCTCTCCAGTCTACAGTCGACACAGCTACACACCCACAACATCACGCTCCCCTCAGCATTTCCACAGACCTGGTAAGGGCAACGACATTAGTGATTTACAAATGGATGTATTTGTATTTCCTTATTATATCATTTAATGAAAGAGAAGAAACTTAATTTTTTACCATTGAAAAGCTAGTGGCAAATTTTAAAACTCTCATTCGTATTTATTCTTCAACAAATATAAGACTAATTAGCCTATTTTATGAATGAGTTGTAAATTACTGCTCTATTGTTTTATAATGAAATAGAATTAGGAATATATTTATGTGTTTGAATGTCAACAACTATTTGCTGCAGTGATTCAGGAAATTTGAGGTTGCTGCCAGGTGTTTGAAGGAAAATAACACATTATTAGAAACAAAAATCAAGGCCTAAGTTTTCAGAGTGACTAGTGATTTGTGGATACCAAACTCCTTAGAGACGTAGTTTGTAGAAAGTGCTGAGCCTTCACCCTCTAAAAGAGGCCCTTTTAAGATATCTCAAGCTGGGCTGTGAAAAATGTAGATGCCCAAAATCACTAGTAACTTCTGAAAATTTAGGTCCATAATTGTCAAGAAGAATTTCTTAATTAAAACTAAAAGCCCAAGCAGCCGCCAAGGGTTACAGTTTAAATAGTGTGGAACCTAAATTATTCATCCGGAAGTAATGCAGTTTTACGCATACAACATTGACAAATGTACACACTGTGTCAGGTTTGGAACTATTCTTTTTCTATATGAAGTTTACGCATATGTTTGCTTTTATAAAGAAAAGTTAGACCTGCTTTTTTGTTAAAACGTGGCTCTAAAGCAGTGGTTTTCAAACTATGGATCAAAACCCAGTAACAAGTCGCAGACCCTCAGGTACTAGGTCATGGCCCTCCCTGCTGTTGCCAGCAAAAGACTGGAATGCATTGCTCAAAGACGTAATTGTTGGGTTGCGGTCATAAATGATTTGTTTCAACTGGGTCCCAAGGAAAATGTTTGAAAACCACTGATCTAAACATTATTTGTTTAATGTACTGCTCCATGTACACTAAGTTTTCATATACTGATCAATTAAAATCTTTGTAATGAGGTTTAAAATTAAGCAATACACTCATACAGCCATATCCCCATAAGTGATTACCTAGCAGCAGATGGATGGTCAGGACATCAAAAGGTTATAAGAAGTAAGAGCTGGGGGTTTTTTTGTTTGTTTCTTTTAAAGTAGAGATCTATGATTGGCATTTGAGTGATTTAATTGCTTCTCAGTGGTGAAGGGCTGAAAAGTTCTACTTGCACGTATAAACAAATGCTTCATTTTAAGGACCCAATTCCGTGATGTTTGACAGGAAGCCAATAATGTACATTACACGATGCTGACAACATGACATTATTTTAAGATGTGCATTGTAGCTGAAACCAAAGGAAGCTGATGAAATATGAAAAAGCTGCAAACTTCCATTGAGTGCTATCAGATGTCTTAAGGTTTTTCCCATTTTGTTTGTTGTGTAGTGGATTTTGGCAAATCCAGGCTTTATTTCAAATTTGCAGTGATAGTGTATTTCACCATTTTAGTTTTAAAAACACCATCTGTTTGTGTAAACTACTTTCCTTTGGAACCATCTCTTTGTTTATATGCTTCCCAGCTTTTTTTCAGCGTAGAGATGACCTCAAGCCACAAAGTTTGGACGCAGATCTGAAATCTGCCAAAGTTAGTGGGACACAAAATATTTTATGGGATTTTGGTTCAGGTCATAGCTACTTAAATATCCCATCTTTGGCTCATTTCCCAAGAATTTGTATTGCTCACCTGTTTCTGTTCTATAAATAATGTCATTTTCCTTTAGTGTTCTTAGCTTTTATCTTTCCAACAAGTTTTGAACTAATAATTTGTAATGCTCTGTAATTCTCACCCAGCATTACTGGAGTCGATCAACTAAAGTCATATCCATCTTCACCACTTCTCTCTCCCACTCCCCTCTCCATGACGTTTCTCATTGCTTTATTGTTGGCAAGACCACAGATACTTTCTGCATAATAAGCCAGGAGTCCTCTGGCACTTAAAGACTAACAAATATATTTATCACATGAGCTTTAGTGGGAGAAAATCCCACTTCATTTTATCCCATGAAAGCTCATGCGATAAATAAATTTAAGTGCCACAGACACCTTGCTTGTTTTGCTGAATTAGACTAACATGGCTGCCCCTTTTGAATTTTCTGCGTAATGAATCTGAGTTCCTTTAGACTTAGGCAACTTCTTGTTTGTCTGGCTCCAGGGCAGCCCTTGAAAAAGAAGTGAACCACTTTGGAGTAGTTTCTTTTGGTTTACACTGTGCTCTCCATTTCTTTAAACAATTCAGCCTTTACGTGTTTTGCAAAAGTTTGCAGCCTTTTTTCCCCTCCTGCCTCAGCTACCCTTTGGAATAAACAATAGGAAACCTCTTGCATGCCTCTTGACTGCTTTTGTTTGGTTAGGCACTCATCAAAACAGCTGCTTTCTTAATTACTCTGGATTCCCAGTTTGTGGTGTTTGCATGAGGATATCAGGCTAGTTTCTGGTAAATCAGTAGCTCTATAATACTAGACCAGAAAATGCTATATTATCTGGGTTATGTAAAATACTTCCTACAACTTTGCCTATTATTTTTGAAGCATGGTACTACTTTAACCTTTTGTCTTCCTGCTTTTCAGACTCCTAATTGTTCAGTGGTTTTTCCTTTGAAGACTCTTTCCCTGCCTCTCTCTTATTTTTTTTTTTTTGTTGTTGTTGTTCTTCTTCGTTTTCATTTTGTCCTGCCCCATGATTCCTTGCTGCTGCAGAGCGGCTGTCTACTGGTGTGCAGCGGTTGTCACACCTGCGCACTAGCAATCTCAGCTCCACCCACAATGACTACTCCCGCCCTAACTCCCCATTCCGACACCACTTCATTCCCCATGTCAAAGGTAAGGAGCCAGGCCTTTCCAGCTAGTGCCCTACAGGATGGAGATTTATTAGCGTTCAGACAAAGCTAATAAGATGGATCTCCATAACGTGGCATTGACTGTGTAGCTCTCAGCATGCCGCAGAACGTGTCATTACTCTTACAACTGTGTTAGAACTGACATAGTGTCTTCTCTCTGAGGAAATATGTCATTTCTAAGGGCCCTAGTTAGAGAGTCAGAACGTATTCATCTACCACTTCAAAAAGAGATGTGCTGAATTTTGCATATTTCCATAGCAGTTCTTAATCTGTAAAGGACCTGTTGTGTCCAATTTAATTCTTATTAATTCTGGATCCTTAAAATATAAATATTTAACTTTAAAAAGCCATGCAGATAATGCCTGGATGAAGTCCAGCCAGTTGCGAATACTGAATAAAAAGCTTTTACATTGTGTAAAGATCAATGGCAACAAGGAAACTCATCATTGCTGATTATGAAGGCACTGATGACTGTCTGATCAACTGTTTTTAAAATCTCTCACTTTTATCTGAAGTTGTCAAACTTCTTTTTCTGGGGTGTGGGGGAGAGGATTTATGTTCTTTGCTGTCTGCCCCTTCAATGAGCTCATTTCAGATGCTAACCTCTGTTTCTGCTTCTTGCTTTCTGTGAGAATTGTCTTTTATTTTCATTTCTACTGGAGCAGAGGCCAGCTGATGCTCTCATTTCCCCAACATGTTGGTGAAATGAAGAGTGGCGGTTGCATGAAGAGGTCACAGCTTACGTTAGCTGCACCAGATCCGGGAAGAGGCAGTAGCATGAACTGAGCATATTTTGTATTCTGGTACCACTGACTACTGCAGACAGCGCTGGTATTACCAGTAAAAGTGTTGCGAACAGATTGTTGCCAAGGTCTTTCAAGTCATGATGATAGAGCTCAACCGAATCTTTCTCTGAAACTCTCAGATCGCTGTCACTGACTTTGGGCCTTGCATTTTTGCAGATTTTTTTTATTAATATGCCTTCCAATCCATTTCTCTCAACTCTGTTAATTGTGACCCAGAAAGAAAAGCTCACTTCATACTTAAAAGATGGGGACCCTTAAAAATAGATGCACTGTCATTTCAGCATGCATAAACTTTGCAAGTTCAACATTCTTTTGCTGTAAATCTAGATTAATGCTCACACTCCATCCTTTTTCCATTACGTTAAGAGAATAGTGTTTTTTCGACGGATAACACAGGAAAGCGTTCTGCAGATTCCTTGCCAATTGTTTTTCAACATCTGAAAAATAAGAGTCTTGGGGGTTAAATCTGTGGCTCAGCTGTCAATCCAAATTGCCAAATGGGACTACGGGGGAAGCGGGCATGTTTTCTTTAAGATATATGTTTGGGAAAAATAGAAAATTCCACCAGTGTACCAGGAGATTTTTGTATATGGAACTTGAGTGATATTAAGTGAGATTCAGTGGGCATTCTCGGCCAGTGTAAATCAACATAGGTCAGCAAGGGATCTGTATGGATTTACAGCAGCTACAGATCTGACACTTGATTCCAATTTCAGTTTGTTTTTATCAACTATGGGGAATAACTGATCCAAAAGGAAAATGTATTGCTGTTTCATTTGCAGAACATGCCGCACTGAGAAGTGAGGGCACTCCACAACTTCAGGAAGCCCTACCTTTCCCCAAGGATTGAACCCAACCTTGGCCCTTATATCATGGGGAAAAGGGTATAAAATTATATACAAAGCTCAAGGTACTGAATATTACAGCACAGGGCAACAATTCTGTTTTGCAATGAGCCTGAGTCTCTCTTGTCACACAATTAATCCACCGAAGGTAGTATAAGCGAAAGGAAGAGTAGGCCCAATATACTGCACATGATTGACCTAAAGCAATCTATGCATGCAAGTCATTTCATCTAAACCCAACAAAGGCACAGTGCTTTACCTTTGCAAGCTGTATTTCAATTAATCAAGCATGAAAATAGTCAAGTAAAACACTTAAATAATTAAATTCAAGACTTGGAAAGCAAGGATTCATTTAGGGGTTAAATGAATTATGCAAGTTATCTCTTTTGATTCCTAACAGCAAGCATTGGCTGAGGCTGTAAAAGGTTCATGGTGACAATTATTCATGAAATTGAATCTGTTGGCACGTGTGCTATCTCTCTGTATGTGCACAAGTACCATATTTTGTGCATGATTGTATATACCATGTTATATGGAGGCATTATATCATTTGCACTGTTTGGGTTTCTTTTCATATTTTTTACATTTAAAAATGTGTTGTGGAGGGTTAGATTATATCATACAGCACATGCTACTCATTATTTCATATTTCTGTCTGAATTTTCCATTAGCCATTGTGGGATGGGGCTGGTATCCAAATTAGATTCTGTACTCTGCCTTGCCTATGTGTCCAGGTATCTTTCTTATGGATCTGTGCAGCAAGGCACAGGGTGCAGGCACTCATTTTATAGGGTCTAGTGAGAACTTCATGAATACATAGCTGTATAGGGTGTCTTATCCATCCTAGGTGTCTCCTTTTGAGGATATAGATGGTGGGAAGTATCTGCATCTTGACCACTACTCTTGACATTCAGGTATATTCAGGGGCATAAACTCCCTCAGCATCACCCCCAAATGGGCATGGCAATTCTATCCGTGGTTACTTGGAAAAGACAGATACACCTGGCCAAATTCGAATGTGAGGTGTAAAGTGAATTCCCACACATTTGGTCAGATTCTCTGTCCTATTTACCAGTCTGTAAAGGATGTTGCCAGAGCCATGTTCACCCCAGGATATTAAAGACAAGGTGGGAGGTAATCTCTTTTAGTGGACCAACTTATGTTGGTGAGGGAGGCAAGATTTCACACTTACACGGATCTCTTCTTCAGCTCCCATAAGCTCAAAAGCATGTCTCTCTCACCAACAGAAGTTGGTCTGGTAAAAGGGATTACCTCTCCCACCTTGTCTGTCTAACGTGTAAGGGAATCTAAACTGATGTCATCTACAGTATATTCTGGCTGTGGAGATGGAAGAAGGTTTACATTTTCTCCTTTTCAACTTCCACCTTCTTTTTTGTTTGTACTTCAGGTATATGCTACACCAGCATAGACTTATGTAGGCCTGGTCTACACTTAAAACATTTAACTGTATCTTTAAGGAGTGTGATTTTTTACTGACAGAGTTATGCTGGTACAAGGCCAAGTGGTGATGCAGTTATATGAGTATAAGGTAGTCCTATTTTGTTCTGCCAAACCAGAATAAGCTATCCCAATATAGCTTTTATGCCAATATAGCAGCATTTACACTGGATGATGGGGAATTGCTGCTTTAACTATGGTGAATGGTCAAAGTAGCAACTTTAAAGTGTAGACAAGACCTTAGGCTCCTTTGCACTTAATTAGATGCTGCGGGCAAAGGGAATCTGTAAGGGATGCAAAATGTAGAGTAGCTGTTGCTGGCAGACGTTAATCAATCTGATTAAATAATCTAAGTCTGAGTCTCCATTGATGTAACATACATTGAGAGGGTTGGGAAAAGATACACCTTACCCTATCTCGGATGTGATCTAGACTTATTTGGACTCAGGTTGGAATTTAGCCTTGTGTCACTTAACTACTAACTCTGTTTGAAAGAGTCCAAAACATGTCCATAGGCAAAACCTTGACCCCCTCAAAGTCAATGGCAAGCTCCCATTGACTGGTGTGGGGCTCGAATTTTGCCACATCTGCCTAGAATTTTTCAGAGGTTTTCAAAGGCGTTGCAGAGCCCCAGGCTCTGAACTGAGAGACAACACTGCCTGATGTGCCATCCCAAAATGTGCCTTACACTGTAGTTCTGCCTTTCAGGACCCTATGTTGCCACTTGGGGCCAAACGCACACAATCTCACTGTCAGTCAGAGCACCGTTCCCGAGTGCCTGCATGTGTGGTACTGAAGGAAAGCTGTTCCTTGGCTCCATTTCTTGGCTTTCTGCTCCACCTCCACAGAGGTAGCAGATTCCAGAAATGCTTATAAATTGGTAAACGGTGGCTCTAAGAAAGACTGCAAACTGGCAGGAATTGTCCAGATTTGTCAGCATGATGGTTATTCAGAGGTGCAGAGACTCAGTTATAACTTGACAAGGATCTGGATATGGCTGTGTATTTGTTATTCTGTGCTTGCAAGTTTGGCCCTGTGTCTACACTAAGTCCTGGGGCATTCACCATGATGATTCGGTGCTGTTTGAAGTGGGACTTTTTAGGTCATAGGCATCCCAGAATGCATTGGGCTGTGAGCCAGGCCTGGGACTCCTCGGCTGCTGGCTATATGCCAGCCTTGCAAGCAGGAAAGCAGCAACGATAAACAAGCCAGAGGGCAACAGGGGGACAGGGAACCTGTGTGAAAATGGCATATACAGATTGCTGTACAGTCAGTGGTCCCGCTATAGGTGGGCAAATGTTGGGTATTTCAGGGCACAGAGGGGACTGGAGTCCTGCAATATTATACATATCATTTACTGACTGACTGGTGATTGGCCGGTTCCTAAAGCATGAGATTCCCGAGCCTAAGGGAAGGAGCCATTAGTGAAAGGGAACAGGTCAGAGGAGTTAAGAGAAAGCAAAGTTCTCTTCCCAAAATGCCACATCTCAACAATTTATAAATTAAAACTGCTTCCAGTTGTCTTCTCAGCCCTGCTTTTTAGAGTCCCAAGCAGGTCTGTGTTTTCTTCAGTGCTTGCAGAATGAGTGTTTTTAGCTCATCTGAGCTAACTTAGGTTAAATATTAGCGAAGAGACTTGAATTCCAGTCCAGGCTCCCTATTTGTCTTGTACCTGAGCTTCCAACCTGAGATAGAGGCTGAATTGCTGTGTCGTCAGCCTAGTCTAACCTGAGTAAACCCAAGCTAAGAACATGCTTTTTTCTGCAGTATAACCATTCCCGGCAGGGCTCCAGTGTGTTTTGTAGCTACATAACTAGAACGGCTGCAATGCTGTGGACGTTTACAAAGTGCCACAACAGAGGTTTATGTTTGAGGACATATGAGACATGTTCCTTTGCATACATGGAAGGAATTACAAACCACAAGCACAAACCCAGTGACAGCAGACTTGCACTGGCTCATCTAGGTGGATAAAAGAACAGAGGCATGAGTCCATTTTTTACACGTTCACACACATTTATGTGCTCTTTTTCCCCTTATATGCCAATGATGGAGACTGTAAATAACTCACTCCCCCAGAATTATCTTTGTGATGTCCCTAATGTCTGTGACTCTGGAAGTATCAAGCCAGGGAACATTTGCTTTCTGGAGCAGAATTCTCTAGTACAGTTGCTTTGGTCTCATGTCTCCTGATACCTCTTGGGATTGAGAACCCCATTTTAGGGGGTCTGAAAATGAAACCTTCCATTTCTGTTCATCTGTTTTGTTCTCATTTCACCTTTATTTTTCCCTCCATGTATTCTTTACTTGCTCTTTCTTTTTCCTATCTTCCTTACAGCTTCATTCTACATAGGTATGTCATGCCTCAACCATGTGGTTATTATCACGCATGCTGAGTGTGTATGATGGCTTTTTTTCTTACCATCTCAAAATCTGCATGACTTCTTTAATGCTTTTCTTTAACTCAAATGTTGAAATAATCAATTTTGCCTTGTTCTGTCTAACAAGATGCTACATGATGATAGATATAACTATTTCACCACTGTTCAGAGGAACATGTAAAAGATTTAGGGAAAACTCAGTGTCAGAATATGGTTTTATTTGCCCAAAGTTTAGGGGTTTTCACTTGGTATCATATAATATATGTGTGATTCAGAGCCAATATAATTTATGTGCTGTATCTGTAAGTGCTCTTCTTCCCAAGAAACTTCATAAATCATTTTTTTCCTTAAGAGCCATCCTTGTTTGAGACTCACAGCAGATCAAATTACAGTTTTATGTAACTCTTCTCAGCACATTTTAGGTACTGTTGTAACCAAGTTGTTGAGGTTAAAGGATCTACTGTAACATAGGAAAAGCAATGAGAGTGCTGTGGCACCTTATAGACCAACAGATTTCTTCAGGCATAAGCTTTCATGTGCTGCAGATGCAGCTTGCATCTGACGAAGTGGGTTGGAGCCCACAAAGTCTACTTAGGGTGTCCACACTGGTTTAGGTCAACTTAAGAAGGTCAACTTAGACCTTAAGTCAACCTAACTACGGGGAGTTATTAAGTTGACTCACGGATGCCCTTAAGTTGACTTAATGAAAGCCCAGTGTGGACTGGGGATAATTTAGATCAACTTAAGCGTCCTTAAGTCAACCTAAATTGATAGTGTAGACATAGCCCTAGACATGAGATTATCCAGCAGAGAGATGCCAGTGTGATTGTGCACACTAATTTCTAGTCAACATAAAAAGCCCTGTAGAAGGGCTTCTTCAATGTATTTACAGAACAGTTGGTTATTTATAGAGGCACTAACACATTCAGTTTCTTGCAAAGCCAGCATCATCCTTTCCCCAGAAATGGCAGTCAATGATCTCCAAGGCTTTTCCATGCTCACAGAAGTTAGGTGCGATCTAGTGGCCTGAGCACACGATTGGCACCGGAAACCAGAACTTCACATTTTGATTCTAATACTAGCTTCCAGTGACTTTAGTCCAGTCACTTCTCTCTACATCAGTCTTCCCGTCTGTAAAAATGGCAATCACCATATGAAATTCAGCTATATCCCAACATGTCAAATTAGCTGGATGTTGAGATTTACACAGGGAAAGGCTCCTACAAAATATGGATATTGCTGAAAGTGGTTTACAGTGTTCTAATAGAAAGGGTTTCTATCAGAAATCAGCATAACTGTGACTTCAAAATACAATATTACATCCTTGAATTGCAACACACAGATAACCATGTCTTTAAATAATCATGCATTCTGCTACTCCTAGCTGATATGGAGTTTTCAGAATTAACCATTGGCTGAGCAGGACTCAACAGTGTTGAACCTTAAATAGAAGAATCACAGGACTTGTAATAGCTGATGGAACAGCATGCCTGTGGACTATATGTAACAAAACAGAGCTAAAAGATCAATATGCTGCATACACCAGTTTGCACGTGGATTTATAAGGGCAAATTTTGTGCTTGCAAATCATGGCCAAGATCAGTGTTTGCAGGTCAGTTCTATCAGATGCATAGACAAGCCATAAGGAGGCAAGTGACCTCCTTAGGCAAAAGTGGAGGCATCATCTTGGAAAATTTGGCATTTAAATATATACCTCAGTCAGGATAGCATGTGCCTTGCCATTCTACTGCATTTTCCACTCCCTGGTCACCCTTCTAGTGAAAAAAAGGAGTGGGAACAAAAATCCTTTATTTGATTACTGGATTAAGAGCATGCCTAGTCAAGGGCTATGGATGCCTTGTTGTTGTTTAGAAACATGAGTTAGAGTTCAAAACAAAACCTGGACTGGAAAATGTGACCTGCTGTGGAAACTGCAATTCTACTGTGTTTCATTTTCAAATTTTAAAACCCCATTTTCCTTATCTCTTCTCTTTTCACTGTGTCACTCAGCTCCGCTTGGCATCAGTCCCTTTCTGTATACTGTATTTAGAAAACAGAAGGGCCTTGGTTCTCCTTTGGAGTTGCAACATCTTTTAAAAATGAGTGCACAGGTGTTCCATTTTGATTTGCAAGCTCTCCTCCTCTACTTTACACAGGTGTAAATGATGGCACAAGGTGCAGGAGAGTGGACAGTCAGGGCCAGTGTTTCCTTAGTTTTGGTTAGTGTCCTTGCAGGCATGTGGATGAAAACTGTGCTCTCAAATCGTGATGTCTGGGGTGGGAGGGTAAACACCTTCCATTGCTCTACAGTTATCCCTCTGGCTCACTTCAGCAGTCTTCATGGCTCCTGGGCTAATATGGTGGGTCTGCTGGGAGGGGAAGAACGTTCCAAGCAGAACAGTTTTGTATAATGAAGTCTCAGCTTTAAACTCCTGGGTAATAAGATTTGTGGGGAACAATGCTCTGAGATGGCCTAGGTGACCTAACAGCTCTTTTTCTTCCCTAACATCTGTGATCCTTTATTTAGGGACTTGTATTCCAGCTACCAACATCTGCTTCTACATGCTTGGAAACCAATTTCATTTTGGGTTTACATGTCAACGACAATGCCTGTGATTTGTAACCATAACTATCAACCTATGTACTGAATCACTGCCAAATAACCTTCCATTCCTCTCTTCCATCCTGCCCCTCTAAACCTCTGGGCTGCCAGCACACGGCTCCTACATGCATGCCATCAGAATGAATGCAAGCTGCTCAAAATTCAAATCCAGTCAGCACGTGAATCTCTGTCTCTGCAGAAATATTGAAAAGCAAAGGCACCCACTGCTAGTCAAGTCTGCTGAATATGATTTGTTTTTATTTTTGCTTTAAACATCTCTTGCTCCCTGGAGTTTTTGAGTTGACTGTCTTTTGGTTAGGTTTTATGCTTGCTTCTTTATTGCTCTCCCTTCTCTCATTTTGTTTTCTCCATTCTTCTCATTGGAGGCAATGAGCCGTCCAGCGGCCGGAACTCCCCTGTCCCTTATCGGCCAGACAGTCGCCCTCTAACTCCAACTTACGCTCAGGCCCCTAAACATTTCCATGTTCCAGGTAGGAGATGGCACTCTGTGTCTTGGTGTCCTGTCACAGTGTAGAATGTAGTTTTTGTAACCTCTGTCTTGTCTCCATTACTTCATGCTATTTTACTTGGTATGCGCGCAGGGTTTTGAATCAGAGGGACATACTCATGAACTTGCTGAGACAAGTCTTGTATTTAGCAAATGCAGAGGGATGGATTGTGGCTTTATCTTGCCATGTGAGCTAAGTGCTTCAGCATTAGAGAGGATTCTTGTTTAGTGTTAGTTAACAGATGCAGAGCTGGCCATTTAAGGCCTGATTCTTCTCTCACTTATGCCAGCTCTGAGCCATGCTTAGAACTTGCACTAGTGCAGGGGTCTTAAACACACAGCCTGCGGGCCGCACGTGGCCGTAGAGCTAATTCCTGTGGCCTGCAATGGCGCTATCCTTACCAATATTTGCAATATTGTTGTATGAAAAGGTTTCAGTGGTGCGGCCCTCAGGCTAACATGCTAGTCCTCATGTGGCCCTCATGGTGATTTGAGTTTGAGACCCCTGTATCAGTGTATGTGAAAGGAGAATTGGATCTGCAGTATGATTTTCATATCTGGTTAAGACAACTCCAGACTTGGCTATGAGCATTCCAATTCAGGTTGCTTTTTGAAAGGCTGAAAAAATTCTCTTTTTGTTTCTGTACAATAATTTGACTTTCCCTATAAGGACATGTAATGTCAACTTGCCCTGTTTACAAGGGACAGGCTGTTTTAAGTCAATTTTCAAACTTTTCCATTGTGGAAAAGTTTCCTGTTCCTGTATTTAGACAATGAGGGAAGGTCCCTATTTGTAACTGTCCAGTATAGGCAGGTGGGACTCTTTCCCTGACTTACATACCCTTGTAGTGTCTACAGTCATTGGCTATTCAAGTAGAGACAGTGGTCCACTAGCAGGAACAAAATGCCTCTGTGTTGTGAATTTGCCTGCTTTAGACTGTGACATCGGGCATGGTCAGGCAGGTGTAACCCTAATTTTCATCTGTTTAAGGCATCCCTTCCTTAATGTCAAAGATATAGTGGTTTCCCCTAGCACTTTAATGGATGCATGGTGTGCTTTGTATGCTTCTAAGCATTTTCTGTATCAGTTGAGCTAATGTAGCCCAAATGTATGCAGATTTTCAGTCCCTAGTAGAGCTTGTGGTTTTAATGGCATTATGGTACTTGATTTTGCACTGTTGCACTAGTTTGGAATCACTGTGTGTGTTATATTTGTGAAGAATGTGTAAGTGCAAGTTGTTTTGGGGTCTTTTTAGAATGAGCTTTTTCCTGTTTCTAAGTCAGCCTCTATTTAAAAAACCCAAACCCAGTTCTTGAAGACGTTGCTGTAGAAATTCTATGCAAGGGTTTGAGGTGGGGGGTTTGCATTTAAAGTCGTATGCATAATGATAGCGTGCTGTACAGTATTTGTTTCACAGAAATGCTTTTAATCCATCCATGTTGTAGTTTGCTATTTGTACTATACTAGGCAGCATTGCATGGAGCATCTCTCTGGCTCCGTGCAGTATAATAGTAGACTGGTCTTCAAAATGGCAGACTAGACCGCATGTTCAGTAGGGCAGAATGTGAATTGTGAGTTCACTGCATTACTCTAGCCTCATCCACCTTGTTGGTTGGAAGGGAAATTAAGGTGCTATTGCTGAAGCACAATTTCCCAGACAGTAAACATTTGGGGTTGTTGTCCCCAGATTGCTTACATGTTCACCATCAAAATAGCTCTTCCTTGCTTGCATTTCCTCTATCACCTTTATGCAACTAATAAACTTCAGTAGATGTGAGTGGATTTCATACCACATGTTTGTGACTTTCACCTGTTGTACTGTTTTTTCAAGTAATCCAGCTGTGTGTAATGCTAGAGTTAGTTTTCTGGCTTCTCCTTTTGCCAATTCTTGGGTAGTGTGTCTATTGGTTTGACATTGGCCTTTTTCTTTTATTCATAGTTGGTGTCTTCCTTGTATTCACAAATTTCTGCTTTTTTAATTTCACAGATCAAGGTGTCAACATTTACAGGAAACCACCCATCTATAAACAACATGGTAAACCCTCTTTACTCTCTGTCTTTTTTAAGTAGGGGAGACAATTCAATTAAACATTTGCACAGAATAAAAAAAAAAACCAAAAAGAAAAACAGTGTTTCACACACACATTAAAAATGTGAAATACTTGTTTAGAAATAGCTCTTATTGCACAGATTGCCAAGTAAACAGAATGAGTAAAATCTTGGCCTCAGTGAAGTTCATTACAAAACTCTTATCAACATACACAGAGCTAGGATTTCATGCTGTACCTTTAGCATGATTTAGGTATATACCTATCTCTCAAAGTTTGGAGTTTATTTTTCCAGACTACAGGAATTCTTCATGGTAAGACTGATTTTTCAACAGTAGTATCTCCACATATACCTTGTTATCCTTTGTTTTAAGTAAATAAAGTGCAATTCTGTGTTTCCACCATAAAGACAGAGGTGTTTATTGGCAGACCAGAATTCCAAATGCAGATTTGCTTAAAGAGCTAAGAACATGTATAATTCTTGAAGGTGTCATAAGCAACATATTTGTGGAAAGACTGATGTCACTGTCAAAACCAGCAGAGCAGGTTAGGTAGCAAAGTCTTTGTTTTTTTCCAATATTCAATTTCAGAGGATGGGTAATAGCATTGCTGCTCTAAACTTTTTTCCAATATGCACTTTGTTTTAGCACCCCCATAACAAGAATGATGGGAGCAGCCAACTAATTTGCTACTGCCTGGTGCTATGGAATGTGGTCCCTATTACTATCGAGTTTATTCAAATGTGGTCCCTATTATTACTGAGTTTGTTCAATATTGCCTTCTGCTATGAATATAGTCTGTTTAACAGGAAAAAAGGTTTTTTTATATTGGTGAAGTCCATGTGACTCTACTTCTTGCAGGAATTGCATTTGCCTGTGGAGACCTGACACCAACTGGTATAGGTTCTTTACAGTATTAGGCAACAGATGGACAGAATCATAGGTTTTAGATGAAGAGCTAACAGAGGGCTGCTGAGCTTACAAGTAGGAAAAAATTTAGACATCTAGAGTGGAAACCAGACTCCCAGAGCGAGACATTACTGAAGGCTTAGATCCTCATTTTTTAAAATTATTATTTTAAACCATATTATCATTTAAACTTTTTTAATATTATTTGTTTGTGTTTTTTATGGTTTTAATGTGTCTTCTCACCCTCCCATTAACATATGAATGTTTAACCACTGACCTCACCAATTCTAATACGTAAGTACTGTTTGAAGTCATCCTTTTTTTGTCCCCTGACTAGCTTCCTGTATGTTTATGCATAGAACCTTCCTTGTCTTAAAATTGCCAACATTGTCTCTAACCATTAAGGCAGATGTTTTCAAAGTAGCCTAAAGGGTTTGGATGTGCAATTCCTGGTAATTTTAATGGGAATAAGGACATCCCAGTTCCTTAGAAGGCTTTGACAATCGCTGCCTAAAGCCATAAACTTTAAAATGTAATGAATCAGTTACTGAAAAAACATCTATCTCATCTTCCTTGCTGCTGGCTTAGCAGACATCCTTCAATAAAAACAGGCCTAGGAATCATCTTCTAATTTGATGTTTAAAAATAAAATTAATGACTGAAGCTGCTACAATTTTGCATTTTAAGAAATAACAAGGGTGTTTTAAATACAAAGTAAAATACTAGATCCATTCTTTTCCCATGATGTCAACAAATAAAAAGTACAAGGCAGACCCCTGCATTCTAGGATCATTTTAAAAGACTTTGGCCTAGATTTAAATTTTAGATTTGTGCCACTCTACTGTGATAAGGTTCTGGAATTCCTGTTTGGTGTTTTTAATACAGCACAGAGGTAAATTTCATTGCTCTAGCCCAGGCGTGGCCAAACTGTGGCTCGGGAGCCACATATGACTCTTGAATGACAAAGTGCGGCTCCCAGAAGAACGTCAGCAAATCAATTTAGGAAAGCAGCCCCAGCCTAGGAGTTCAGTAGGGGGTCGGGACAGTGGGGAGAAGCGTGGCATGATCGGGAATGGTGGGGAGAAGTGCAGCATGGTCAGGATTTTAAAAAACTTGCCACCACCCTGCAGTCTTCCACATCGAGCAGCAGCTAAGTTTTTCTGTATAGGCCTAACTTTCATGGTAAACTTAAGTAATTATTAGAATCTGACATTAGTAGGATCAATATTTGTCCTCTTTTTACAATAAAATTAAAGTTTGCAATGAATTTTAAACTCAGTAGTTTTGGAGTAGGTAAACGTATATGACTATATGCCTCAGTGCGGCTCTTGAAGGTTTAATAATCAACTTGTGTGGCTCTTGAGTTCCATAAGTTTGGCCACCCCTGCTCTAGACTGTATCTCCCTGCTGAATTGATCTGAACAGAATTTAATATTTCTTATTAAACTCACTTTTGTTACTGAACATGAATGCATTAATAGATGCAGCAGAGATGTTCAAAAGATAAATACATTTCTATGTTTGCTGTAGATTCCTTCACTGTTGATATTTTTCACAGAAGCGTAGGAATTGTTTTTAAGTATGGGAGAATTAAGATCAGCGCAACTCCACTGTACTCAGGGCCACCGGGGGTGACGGGGGAGGCCACAGGGGCAACTTGTCCCAGGCCCTCACCACGGAGTGGCCCCCCTGCCCTGGCCTCTGCCTCAGCTTCTGACTCTATACGTCCCAGGGTGCATTTGGGACTCGGTAAACTGAGAGGGGCTTGTTGATTGGGAAGGCGGCCAGAGTGAGCTGAGATAGTAGGAGACCTGGGGGTGGGCAGAGGTAGTATAAGTTGTATGTATGGAACAGGGGGCAGCTCACATCAAATCAGCCCCATGCCCTCTAAGTCCCCTGGGGAACCCTATTCCTGATTTTTGCCTTAAAGGGAAGACAGGGCAGCCTACTGAAGTTTTCATTGATGATAAACTATTGTCAAGAGATAAAGTGACATGAGTTCCCGCTATCCGTCTGATCATTCCATCACTGTGTTACTCCAGAGAAATTCTGTACTTTGTGCCGGGTGGAGAGCTTAGGTTTTATTCTGAGACACTGATAAGGGGAAGGATGTCATTGATAAGGGGAAGGATGTCATTTACTTCAAGATAACTAGACAGCTAGAAGATCAGTGTATACATTTGAATAACTGAACTTCTGTAGAGTACAAAATATTACCAACGTAAGGAAAACCAGGACACTGATGTAGGCTATAACATAGCTAAGTTCCCCTGATTGCCATCTAGATGCAGCTGCTTTAGCAGCACAGAGCAAGTCCTCCGAGGATATCATCAAGTCCTCCAAGTTCCCAGCAGCCCATGCTCCAGCACCCAACGAGATACCAAAGATTGAGACGGACCACTGGCCAGGTCCTCCCTCACTTGCGGCTGTAGGTATGAAAAAACCATGAATTAAGTGACGTGGATTAAGAGGTACATATAAATAAATTAGACTAATATTGAAACTGTAAACGCTTGGGGACAGGAACTGTGTCCACCTCTGTTTGCTCCCCACAAAGCACAGTGAGGCTTCGAATCTAACTGGAGCCACTGAGCGCTCCTGTGCTATAATAATAAAGCAAACAGGTCTTGTGAAAGAACTTTGAAACTGTGGACATGCATGTTAACCCATGGTGGAGATATACATGTGGGTATCTGTACAGGACAGTTGCCTATGGACAGAGTGATGTCTTCAATGCATCACAGAAACTTGACTTCTTTCAGTTATTATTTATTTTGCCCTTTAGTTCTATGGTAGCAGTAAATATACATATAAAGAATGCCATTTCTCTGGCAATACAGCTTTTTCTGTAGCAATGAGGTACAACAGTCATTGCATGGACAATGGTAACAGTCATGTTTTTATTCTACACCATTTCTACAGAATGTATATCCTTCTCTTCTGTGTTGTTACATTGTGGGTGTCTCATTCATTGTGTTTTCTTTGGACTACATACACAATCATTTTTTTTAATTTGTCTCTTTTGTGCTTCTGGGGATTCCCAGCCAGGAGGGATGCTAGACAACTAACAAAAATGTTACTTCTTCAGAGATGCACAAGGCAAATTCTTTAGGTTGGTTAGTTCAGTTTTGAGTGAAAAGTTTGGCACTCAACAGTATGTTCTATGTAACTGTTCATTGAACTTGAACAAGGGTTAGGAACTCACTGGTGTAAGATGAGGCAAGTATGGTTAATGCAGAGGGAATGAATTCACTAGAAATACTTTCCACATGACAACCGAAACTTCACAACCAAATCCATAACTCCTGGTCCTTTTAGCCTTCTCTTTAGAGCACAAAATGTAAGTAGAATGCAAGGTGTTATCGTAGGTTCCTGGTTGCTCCTTTGGTCCATAACTGCCTCCTGGTCATCTCCCATCTGCCGATTGACTGCATTGTGATTGTTACCCTTTTAAATATAATTCATTCCTACACTGGCTCTCAGGTTGCTTTATTTTTCCTAAGAAACTAAACATGACAGTGTGCAAACTATATGCTCTCAAGTCTATTCTGCATTCAGCAATAAGTGGAGCATTTACATATTAATTGGCATGATCAAAAACAAACTCTTGAATCTGTGTTTAGGTCAGCTGTCTGATTAACTGAGTCCAATGTTTTCCATGCTGAGCTAAACTGGACTCAATGATTAAATAATAAAAATGTGTATTTCGGCTGTTCTGCAGAAAGCTCTAGAGAGAGACTAAGCAAAATCACATGTCTAGCAAACGTATCACAATCTCTGGAACCTTTTGGCTGTCACCACACTGGTACCAGTAACAGTTCCCTGTTTAATATTGAATTTAAACATCTTAACAGTCCAACTGTAGGTCCAACTAAACTAACAAGCAGTCTAGTGGAACTTTTAAAGACTAACAGGTTTATTTATTACATGAGCTTTCGGGCCACAAGACTTCTTGTTTGTTTTGCTGAATTAGACTAACACAACTATCCCTTTGGAATATGTCTACACTGATAAGGATGCCTAAACGGTTTGGGAACTAGTGTTCTGTTTAGTAGAACTTCTTGCTATTTGCTAGGGTGAGACCAGGAGGGTGATGGCAGTGGGTGTACTTGCCCAGCGTTCATTTCCATTGAGGGCAGATTTTGAGAAGGATTTGGAGGCATTGGGAAGCTTTGCCATTTTTTATTCAGCAAGCCTGGTTAGGTCATCCTGTGTAGTAATCTTCACATCACTTATGTGGCGGGACTGATATAACAGAACTCTCTTTGTACCATGATTTTATGGAAGCAGGAGCCGACATGAGACGCAGGTCAAGTGGCAGAGAGGAAGAAGATGAGGAGTTACAGAGACGTCGGCAGCTACAGGAAGAGCAGCTCATGAAGGTTACTGTAGTCTTATCTTAATACCATTTCTGAATCTTCAAAATCCTTTACTGTGCACCATGGACAGACTTTTCGTGAGCAATTTCAGTTGTTTGAGTAAACCCATCAACCACTGTATTTTGCTTACAAGCTTTTTCTCTTCCCGTTTACAGCTTAACTCAGGTCTGGGGCAATTGATATTAAAAGAAGAAATGGAGAAGGAGACTCGTGATAAGCCACCTCTTTCAGCTAGTCGCTATGATTCGCCAATTAATTCATGTAAGCAACAGAGCCAAAAACAATATCTAAGTGGTCAATGGAAGATTATGTGGGGTGTGTGCATGGACACTGGGCTTTTCCTTCTGGACATCTTGGCCTATACCTATTGGTTTTATTTTTGTAATCTGGAAACAATTCTAAATTGCAGCTTTTAGAAGGAGCTTTCTGGAGGAATGTCTCCTTACATTCATAGAGTGTGATGTGAAGTGTGGCCCTGGTAACTGCACTCATCTCAAACTAGTGGATTAGCTTACAAAATTACAAGAAACTAAATACACACCTTGCCTGCACTTGAGCTTCAGACAGCCTTTTAATCTTTCTCACAGTGAAGAAGGAAATCAGCAATGCCTTACAGAGCAGGACGCCACATTCCAAAGTGCTGGACAGTCGGTGTCCATCTCACTAAGCTAGCATTTCAATTGACTGTTACATTCCAGAGAAACAGCAAAAACGTCAGCTGTGCTTAACTGTTTGCTTGCAAGAAGTTCAGTGACGCAGTCAAGAGTTTGGCTTTTTTCTTCTTTTTTTAATCCTTAGTGCATCTATGTGTCCTTCTCAGAATTATTCCTGGTGCATTTTACTTCATTCTCCTTGCCCCCACTCCAAGCCAGGAAGGGTCAAGAGCAGCTCCCCGTGGAACTGGCTATTGACAATATTCGGTTGTTCTAGGCCAGGGGATGGCTGCACAACAAAAAAAAAATTCTGCTTTCTCCAGGGGTTAAAGTATAATTTGCTGGGTCCTGGACTCTCCTGCATGGATGGGCCCCCCTCTGGCATCCCCCAGTACCTGACCCCAGAACCCACTGCCAGACACAGCCATTCCCAGACACACAGCCCGCCACCAGCAGCCTCCTCCCCCCCAGAGCCCTTTCCTCCACTGTTTGCAGGCTGGCTGACCGGTCACAAGCTGCTCCCCCCAGCAGGGTGCAGATTCACAAACACACACCCCCACTGCAGCTCTCTGCTGGCTGGGCTTAAGGTGGAACAGGGTTAAGGTGGAGCCACGGGAATGCTGTGTTCCGGCTGCTTGGGCTATTTTTAGTGGGGCCCCAGAATGCAGCGTTCTGCTGCATTTCTCTATTTTTAGGGGCCCCAGAAGTGTGTACTGGTGCATTCCCCCTTCAACCCCTAGCTTTCTCCCCCTGTTATGAGTAGACTGTCTCTACAGTGCTACCAGCCCCTAATGGTCCGGGAGAAAAGGACCAGACTCTTCTGTCACCTTTCATGATCATGAGGCTGAGAGCTTTCCAATAATATCAGAGGTCATGAAGATATGTAAATGATCTGCCTAGAGAACCACTTTGCACCATTATTAGATTAATGCTGATTTGCAACACCTCTCTTTTGTGTGGGATCTGTGGACTGCTGGTCAGATCAAGTCATGCCTTGGTCAACATCGTGGTCAACATTCATGCCTTGGTCAACATCTTTTCTCCAGAACATTTTATCTTTAGTAGCTCCTCCTATCTTTTTTAAATGTCTGCTTAAACCACAGACCACCAGGGTAACACTTCTGACTGAAGGAGCTTTTCTGAGATAGTGGGGGGTGGGGGTGGCAGTTATTAATTGGGAGGAAGGGAAAAGAACAAAAAGAACATCCCTGTAATGGAAAATGAGTTAAAAATTTTAACTGGAAAGGGGCTATCGTAATACCACATGTGTGACCACCTGCTTAAAATTGAAAGCCAAAGAAATGCCATTGTGTCACTGCTCTTTCTGTCCTCGGCTGAGACATTAAGCAGAAACAGTCTGATACCTCAGGAAAACCCATTTACTTGCTATGCTGGAAACTGTAGGCTGGCCATGCAAGATTTCCTAAACCATCTTTGGAGACAGATGCTTAACTAAGCCAAAGCCCCAAACTGGTCAAGGTTCAGCCATCACTACTCATCCAAAGAAGTCATGTTGTTGGAGACACATTTGGCTCTCTTAGCCATGCTTTTAATGATTGCTTTCCGAAGTCCTTAGGTGAGTCCTGTAAGGGAAATTATATGTAATCTCTTCTGTAGGACAGTGAGAAAGGTGCTGAAGTGTAGGCCTCGTTGGAGCTGTGGGTTGCTATGGTAGTGGGGTCGTCTCTCTGGCAAGTCATGTATCTAAGTTTCTTTAACAAGCGGCCTAGAGTTGATAGTTAAAGAGTGTTATCTCCCCTTTCTCATGCTTTTTCTCCTGAACATCTGGACAAGGAATGTAAGCTAGACTGTCCCGTCTTTGTTCTAACTGAAAAAGGAGTATTGCCTCCTATCTCCTGCTCACCCTTCTTGGCACTATAGCCTCACAAGAATGTAAGGTCAGCATCTCTAGGCAGAAATTAATTAGTGTGCAGGTACTGCGGCTGCCCAGGATAATGCAAATGATGTCAACAGTAAACAAAGGCGGGGATAATTATATGCATTCTTTAATCATTAATATGTATTTAATAATGTTAATGTAACCATATAAGGGTCTCTAAAACATTGTCAATCATGTAAGCATTATCATAGCATTATCATACTGTACTGGATAAAAGTGTTGTGATGCTGCCCCTCGGGGCTCTCTCTTGAACTCGAGTTGTTGGGGGGGCCTGCTCAGAGGGGCTAGCACTTCTTTGCTGCCCTCTGATGCAGTTCCTTTTGTTATTCAGCTGAATAATAAACTCTGAACCACACCTCGTTCTCTGCTCATTGGAGTCTTGGCTGGGAACGGGTCTGCTTCATTGGGGAGGCTCTGGTGTGCCTCTTTCTGAACTTGAGGGCCAGAGTTAGATTTTTCCCCCACAGTCCCCATATGTTCTGATCTGAGTTTCTAGTGGATATTTTTGCTGTAATAAAAGACTTCTCTCCTCCCCATTCAGCCTCACATGCCTCGGCCTCCAAAACTTCCTCCCTCCCTGGCTATGGAAGAAATGGACTGCACAGGGTAAGATGGCACCACTGTGGAGAAGCAGAAGATGGAGTTAATGTAAAGTCTGTGGTATTTATTTTCCTATTGATCCTATCAGGTTTCTAAATTTGATCTGTCTTGTTTTTAAAACTAACCTCAGTAGGAAAATACAACTGCTCCAGGGAGCCTTGCCCGTCCCCAATGACTAGATTTGAAATTTATAATATGCAGCAAGATCCAAGAGCAAAAGTCCTCTATATGAGAAATACCTGCATATTCGCACATATATGAATGGTATATTTATATGTCTGTCTTTTCCTTCCTGCTACAGCCAGTGTCTACAGACTTTGGTCAGTACAATAGTTATGGGGATGTAAGCAGTGGCGTGCGAGGTAAGGCTAAGGTGGTTTTTTTTCTTGTTTTGCTTTGTCACTGAGATAAGTGACACTCACTTTGGTTTTTGCAGTTCCTTTTTAAGGTAGTAAATGTGGCTGGGCTCTTATCTGCACGTTCCATTTTTATCCTTGTCTGGTGAACTCTCAAGTTAACTTAAAATCTGCAGACCTTTAGCAACCACTTTATGGGTGAGATTCAATTTACAGTAAGGTTGTGCTGTAGCAATGCAAAGGGTCTTTGTGTGAATGAGACTCAAACCTTACATACTTATTCAAGGATATGCACTGACTTCTGGTTTACTGTATTATAGATCTGCAAATTATAAATCGTGGACAGCATAGTTTGGAACCAGGAGTACGAGCCAGGGAATGCTAAATTCTAATCCCAGGTCTGCCACTGACTTGCTGAGTAACTTTGGGCCAGACCTGCAACCTGCGTGTGCCCCCCTTAAAGTGCTTTGAACACACAAAGCCCTATATTCAGGCTACACAGGGTTGTTACTTCCATTGTGAGATATAAAGCATGTAAAAGACAAGGTGTTGTTACAAACAACTGCCTGATCTGCTGCGTAGATGTGTAGGCTCAATTTCATACTTTACAAATGAGTGAAATCTTAGGCCTTGTAGTAGCTTTCAGTGGGAGTTGGGCACCTAACTTCCTGTATCCCTCTTGACAGTCTCAACCTGAGAGCCTGTCTATATTGGAACAAACAAGGAGTCCTGTGGCACTTAAAAACTAATAAATTTATTTACTGCATGAGCTTTCCTGGGAGAAAGTCCCACTTTGTCAGATGCTTTGAAGATGGGGGAACTTACAGAATGAGTTAGTTCCCCCCATCTTCAAAGCATCTGTTGACATGGGATTTTCTCCCATGAAAACTCCATCAATAAATACATTTTTGTTAATCTTTAAAAGTGCCACAGCACTCCTTGTTTGTTTGCGTTTTTTTGAACTAGTCTAACATGGCTGCCCCTGTGTTGAAAAATCCATAGAGGCAGCTAAATCAATTTATCAGAGGTTTTTTAAACACCTTTGCAAACAATCTGAAAATTGTCACAAATTTTTTTGTCATTTTAAACTTTGCAGTTTTTGATTCAGTGATAGGTTTCCAATTGAACTGAATGGATTTGGAATAAACATTTTGTGGGTTTTCCCTCAGGCCTATGTACTGTAAGACCCCATGGCTCAGGAACAGCTAGAAAATCTCCCGAGACACAGACGAGTCCCTTGCTCTTTGTTCTGTGACTGTACTGCAGTGCCAGTAGGAGATGGAATGCCATGTTTGCTCATCTGGTTGGCGCTCAGAGCACTTGCAGAGAATAAAATTTTAAGTGTGATTATTTATTTTTAAATAATAATTTGCATATTTGCACCTATGGGCATTACTTTAATTGGCCCACAAGAAATATATTTGTATGACCCGTGCCACAATGTCTTAGGACAAATGCAGAAGGAGTGTAATAATTTAACACATGAATGGGATGTTGTACTCATTTAATGAGTCATTTTCTAAACCATTAAATTGGTACCATTTTCTCATTTGCATAGTGCCATAAGTTTCCCTTTCTTTTTAATCTTTCCATTGCCTTTGGTGGAATTGAATCAGGCCTTTGGATTTAAGTCACACAGAAATCTGACACATCCCAAATATCATTAAGTGCATCACATTAGCTACAATACAGTAGATTGAATGGGACAGAGAGGCAATTGTGTCTTTGATGCTTACTTATAAAATAATAACTGGTGCTAATGTATGATTTTGGAAATTTGATCGTAACTATCTTTCAATATCTTTGAGACATGTCAATAGTATCAAAGTAGTGAACAGCAAACTGACATTTCCCAAGGTTACAAATGGATCTGATATTGTTTATGCTGAACAATTAAAATATTCTGTTTGGTGTTTATGACCAATCCATGTTCTGCATTCTAATGCTAACAAGATTTCCCTTTGCTTTTCAGATTTCCAGGTAGAGTACGGGTTTTCATCCATCAACTGACAGCGAAGATAAAAATATCCATTCTGTTATTCAAGTCTGACTTACTGCACAGGGAAGGGTTTTTAAAGACATTTGTTTCAGTTTATCTGCATGTTTAAACATAATCAACGATGTAAAATTTATCAACAAAGGACAGCCCAGAACTGTATGGGTGAGGAGGCCTGCACTCCAGTTTTGTGACCTGCTTTGTAAAGCTAACAGATGTTGAAATGAAAATTATCTATAGTGGTTCCTTCTTGGCATCTGAGCATGGGTTTGGCTCTCCCCATGTCTTCTCCCAACCAAAGGGTGGTCTGAACACATTCCTTTTCATTCGGGACACCCCCATGTTCCATACCACAAGTTCCAAACTCTCTTTTTGTCTGTGGCTGTGAACACGAAGTTCACCTTCCAGCTGAGAAGGATGGCCAGTGGCGTCCTGTGATGCTCACTGTAGAATGACCATCCAGTACTAGATGCTCTTGCAATTGCCAGTTGCTCCTCTTCAGATCCTAATGACAACTGTTCGCTAATGCATATCATAATGAATATTCACAATAATATGTATTTGTATAGCACCTAGCACAATGAGACCCCAGCATGGTTGGCCTATAGGCACTATTGCAATGTAAATGCTAAATAATAATGATAATTTAAATACATGTCCAAGACTGATCTATAGCGAAAGGACGAAAGATCACAAAATATACTTATGTGGTACCATGCATTATGCTTAAAGTGTGGTTTTGCTGTGAGCAGTAACTATGTACAAATGGCACCTTCTTAGCCAAGAGCTGCCCCCATTGTGTATTCGCAGTAGAATCCGCCTATTATGGTGACAAAAATAAGTCGATACTACTTCTTCGGAGAGCCAATACACCCAGCAGAGTGTAAGCTGGAGTCTGCTCCTGCTGATAGATGTTCAGCAGAACTGTTAATCCCTGATTTAAATTCCTCTGACATCAAAGAGTCCATTCACTTCAATGAGAATTGCATAATATTTCAATCCTTTCTCTCTGCAAATCCACGAAAGGCATTAGGTGTTTTCAGAACTCAGTGAAGGTAAAATGGAAAAATATAACACATAGGTATAACAGGACTTGCCAAAGCTTATATGACTGATTAGGTGTGAAATTGAGAGAACTCAGACTGACTGACATAAACAGGTAGAGTTTGCACTGTCAATGGTTACAAAAAGACACTATTTTACTTGTCAGTGGAGCATATTAGATATAAATAAGTGCCTTTGTTTATGAGAAAAAAAGACATTCATGGAATTTCATGGTGCCACTTTTGCATTCACTTTGTCAGAGTAAAGCCACACTACCTCTGTCCACGGGATTAATAAAATTGGTATTTCACTGCTAAATAAGGGCATCTTTACAAGGAAAAACCACAGGAAATGAAGAATTCCTCATTTCCAGCTTGTAACAGAATGAAACATAAGTGAAATGTAAACATTTGGAGGAAATGACTATGACAATTGCAAGGGGCAGGCCCGCCAGTAGTTTAATGGAGCCCTAACATGCTGTCATGTAGGATCTGAGCTCAGGTTCCAAGCTGCAAGTCCACAGAGGAACCATGTCCAGCCACAGGGACAGGAAGGTCTGACCACTCTCTAGTAATCCCCTGGTTGACTGAGCCAAGTTCAGGCCTACTTAGCAAAGAGCAGATCAGGGTTTTGAGGGAAGGAAAATTCCAGAGCTCACCTTAGAAAAATAATAAGCGGTAGTGATGACAATGTTCTGTATGGTAAGATTAACCGTTAAGACTTAAGGAAAGTTTGCACATAAATTCACCTTTGTTTTACCATTACACAAATGCCTTTACCCTCTGTGTGTGTACGTGTAACCTGTGTGTCTGACATATACCTGTATCCGATGCAGTCCGTCCCGGATGGTCATGTCCCCGGAATGAGAATGGACAGAGGAGTGTCTATGCCTAACATGTTGGAACCAAAGGCAAGTGTGGTTGTTATTCACTTTCCTTCGAGGCAGTGAAGTTTTGACTATGGACTATAGATGAGATACCATAGGAAATGTCCTGAGTCCCTCTTGTTTCTTATTACCTCATCCTAACTGTTGTTCCTAATGTGCCAAATCTTTCCCTCTGCACTGAACCTCACGTCGCATGGATGTGCCTCCTGTCTGCTCCAGAGGTGGGGCAAGAGCAGCCAGATGTGCAATATGAGAGAGGGTTTTCTGGGGACAAAGCTGAGAGGTTTAAACCACTTGAATGATGGTAAATGCAGTTAATTTTCTATCCAGTTATGCAGCTGCCACCTTCAAAGCGCCAAAATAGCAGGAATCCTCAGTGCTTGAACCTGGAGAGACACTTATCTCCAGAAAAGACATATGTCGCTTCAGTGAGGCAGGGTTAGTTACAGAGCATTATTGGAAATTATTATTATAATTCTCACACTAAGGCCTCTTTATACCAATTCAGCTGTTTAAAGAGGCTGTGGTATAAATGAGGATCAGATCCTAAAAATTAAAGAGATTGGAAATTCAGGTTACAGGAGCAGGAGAGGAGAATACACAGACATTATTCATCATACCCCACTGTGTATTCTGATTGGGTATGTCTACACTGGAGGCTCTCTTAAGTTGATTTAGCAAGGTCGACATTAAGTCGACTTAAAGTTGATCTTGTTAAGTCAACCTAGAGCATACACATTCCGAACTCCTGTAGACTGCCCACGTTGACACTGGCAGCTGCTAGGTCGACTTAATGCTTAATGCTTAAGTTGACCTTATTAAGTCGACTTAAGGCTATGCCCCTTCTACACTGGCTTAAGTTGACTTAATGAGTTTGACTTAAGCCTTCAGTCGACCTTAAGAGGTGGTGTTATTAAGTCGACTTAAAGAAATCGCATAAGTCGTCTTAATAAATTCCAGATGTGGACAGAGCTTTCCTTAGGTAGAATTCAGGAAGGCTAAGTCAACCTAAGGCTCCAGTGTAGACATACCCATTAATGGTAAAATAACCACAGTTATTGGCATAGCTGTAATCCTTCACCTTGCAGTGCAACTGATGCCACGAGTTATGTTAACACACCCTTCTAGATGTGCACATTAACTCATCAGAAGAGATCATTTTCCTTATTCAGAGATGATGTGAATATCCCCCCCCCCCACACACACACACATACACGCACTTTAAACCAAAGCTGCAGGGTACAATGAACTGACACATTTTCCCTACTTTTGCTTTCTGGCAAAGCTCACTGCTTTTCTAAGATTCCTTCTATTCCAGTTTAACTCCAGTTCTGTATGAATGGTATAGTGAGCCAAAAAGGAAGCATGAAAACAGTGTTTTAAAGAGTAATTGAAACCTGATGGCATGGGACCACAGCAGTGCATTTTTGACTGTGTAATATTATTGCATCTGTCTTGACAGTAGTGTATGTAACAAATTAGCACAGCTACCTGTCCAATTGACAGGAACCCCATACAATCTCCAGCTGACTCCTGTCTAACCAGAAATGTTCTTTAGGTGCACATCTGCTTCCCATGCACACATTTAGGCTGTTGCATGCTCACCAAAATCTGTTCTTTCACAGTATTAAAATAAAACACTCACATGACTGATGTGACCCTGATGCATTGATCTCCATATGTATAGATTACAACCAACTCTTACAGTCCTACCACACCTTGGCTTTTCATATAAAACATGACAAAAGAAATAAATGGAGGCACTGTTCTTGGTCATCACCATTAAAAGTCATAGGGAGAAGACAGTTATCAGCTAATGTGAAATAGGCTTATAAAAAATTAATTGAGAGTTGAGCGGGTGGGGTGTGTAAATTCATTTCCTAATCTACAGCTAATTTTGGATGGTGCTGTTGATCAGCAAAATTGGTAAAAAGCGTGACACCAAACTCAGCAGAGAAGCCAAAGTCTTCAACAGGCAGAGGCTTGAGCAACCTCTTCCTAGTCATTGAGCTGCCATCCCTATTCACATCTATGTGACAGTTCCAGTTTTGAAGGCCTTGAGAAGTGACACAGATGATGGAAAGTTTGTGTTGTTGCTGCCCATTCTATACCTGTTCTGACAGTAAATAACACCTTATTTTAAACAATGGTTTTGAGCCTTGTTTTCAGGACCAATTTCTGCCATTTTCCTAAGGGTAAAACTTATAGGAATTTTGCTGAGGTAAATGTTTGGGTTTGGTTGACATTTAACAGTGTGGGGCCAAGCTTTTACTTCAACCCACGTAACTTCAGCTGAGCAACACCAATTTAAACAAGCCAAGGAGCTGGCTCAAAATCAGTGTATTTTTTGCCTACAATAAATTTGGGATGTAGAAATTGGTGAATATCATGAAACTTCACCCAACAGAAACAAGCAAAGGGTCCCTCCGAGGGAGGATAGAATTTGTCTTCTGAAACCAAGAGTTATGAACGATACTGTGTAGTGAATTTTCAACTATAAAATGTGATGATGACCTCAAATCTTTGAAATAAACTTTCCCTGTGTTCACTGTGGTGGTTGTTTTATGACAAGTTACACTTTTTCACATAATACTGTATATTGTAGTTATTTTTAAGTGTTGAAAAGAAACAATGTAACTTAAAGTATGAAATAGAATTAAATGTACAAATTGTGAGAAGTCAGATTCTACAAAGTATCTTACAATTAATATGTAAGGACACATTATTTAAGAAATTATTGACAATAAACTCAGTGGTATGTTCATTAATGGCTGAATCTTATTTATTATGCTTCTGAAGAGTTTGTTGGGCTAATTGGAGACAATGGGATGAACTTAATGAGGCAGTACAACATAAAGTTTTCTTACCAGGGATAGTCTTAATTTCAAAGAGTGTGAAGTGTAATTGTGACACCTAATGTTGTATAGTGCTTTCTGTGGGAGGGATTGGTGGTCTCAGACCTTCCCCCAGTGGACAAATAGTGACCACAAAAACCACCGCCCCACCTGGCAAATAAGGCCAATCCATTATACACTGAAGCCCGTGGAAGGTTCACATTGGCTTCAATAAGAGTTGAGTCCGTCTCTAATTAAGGAGCTTGTGGGCATGCTCAACAGAGATGCCAGGTGAAATTGGGTAATAGAGACTGGGCCACTGGATGTTCCATCACATTTAGACATGATCTCTCCAGGTCATGACAGAGGGACATGGGTGTCTCAGCAAACTGACACCTGCAGTGGTGCTGGGTCTGCTGTATCTGTTTGGGGACTTAAACAGAGAGCTTCCTTTCCAGAGCTTTGAATCTAGCCCCTTATTTTAGGCACCAGATTTTATTCATTCCTCTCTGTGTCATATTGTTTTGATTGGGTTAGACTGATTATTATGCAATAGCAGACAGGAAAAGCTCAGAGGCTTTTCATTTTATAACTGTGGTATTAAACCTGTCCATAGCAAATGAAGAGAATCAGTGTCCCTAATCGCAAAAATTGATTATTGTTGAATATCTGAATATTCAGTACAAGGTTAATCAAACTAGAGAACCTCATAGAATATTTTTCAAAAGATTTAATAGATGTATGCCATATTAAAGAAGGGGAAGGCATGTAAGATAAGTTCCTAGGTACAAAACCTCTTTCTGCGATCCATCCATCAATGTCAAAGTCAAAATGCACACTGGGGACCTGGACATGTTTGTAAATAAATCAGCAGACAAACAGCATGAAAATAATTCACTGATAAATTTCACTCAATGCAATGGTCCGATTTGATAAATTAATGTAGTTGTTACAAAATGCTACTTTTGTGACTGCTTTCAACTGGTGGGCTGTTGAAGTATAATAGTTGTTCTTTTCCTTATGGCAGCCATCAAATGTAATTACAAATGCAACGTATTTTTACCTAAATAAACTCCACCCTAGCTTACCCAGGGACAAAAAATGATTAGAGATGCACTTTGTGGCTAAAAGCAAATATATATATTTTACCTTACATACATCAGTAGAAAGTGTGAGTATATAGCACCTCTGAAAATAATGCTGATGTGTATGGTACCTACAAAATGCTGTAGAGCTGATTTTGTTAGTGAAGGTTTATTTGTTCAAGTCAGACTGGACAACACTTTCAGGCAACTTGAAGCTTCAGGTTTTGCAATAGTTTTGTAATTTTCTTTTAAGATATTTGTGTAGCTGTGTGAAGAATATATGTACATTTTTTTGCTTTAGAATGTAAATATGTCTCTTCCCTCTCCCCCTTCTTATACACTCACAGATTTTTCCATATGAAATGCTCATGGTGACCAACAGAGGGCGAAATAAAATACTAAGAGATGTAGACAGAACCAGGCTTGAGGTAAGGAAGCAAGTTCCTAAATGGACTTTCCTGCTAAGTTTAGTTTTGTTCTTCATTTGAATGATCTAATGCAGAAGTGTAGGCCCTTGGTTAGAGCCAAGATGACCTCTCCCAGATGGCTGGCTAGAAATGGAGATTTGTGAAGAGGAAGGATTCAGGAGAGCGTAGCGAAGGTGAAAGATTAAACACTCTAGCAACTGCAAATCTGTGAGTAGAAATGAGAGTGAATGTATCATTTACCCTCATTGACAGAACTGTTCAAATATCTTTTGTGCACTTTTGAGCCATTTGTATTTGCTCATATAAATTGATGAGAAGTCTGCAACTGGTAAAACATTGTCTGATAATCATAGGAACATGAGATCAGGTCCAGTATCATGTCTCTGAAAGTGGCCTGTTCCACATGCTGTGGAAGATTAACAAACTCCAGAGTGGATTGTGGTGGAGTAACTTTCCCGTAGTGGAAGTTTTCACCAGTTCCCATTACTTTGTGATTAGTTTATGTCTTGAACTATGAAGCTTGAGTCTGTGTCACCACCTAAAAATTGTTCATGAATGTGGGTGAAGGAGATGGGCAGCGTATGGTAGCGTGCAGTATGATGTTCTGACTGCTTGTGGTTATGAAACCTGTTTCTTTGCAGAAGGGCATCAATATCTGCACAGAATCATGTTCCTGTATATTTGCTTTTAAAGAACCAGATCTATGATTTTTAGGTGTGATGCTCACATACCAAGGAAAGCTTCATTTCCCTTCTTGCTCATATGCTGAGCAGCAGCAAGGATGAAGCCTATGTAGTGTCTGAGAACGCTACTAAGAGGAGTGGCTAGTACAAATGCTGGTGTGCCACAGCTTCAAGGGAGTGTGGGTTGCGAAAGAGATTGCTTGTTCAGATCTTTCCTTCCCCTTGCATGGCTTAATGAACAGCATCCGCTAGCTGGCCCGGTTTATTGCCATGAAAGGAAGGCAGGCCTTCTGAAAATTTCCCCATTAATCACTCTGTCAGTTTCCATAGCTTAAAATTAAAACAACAATATCTATCTCCCAAGTGATTTGGGAAGCATAATTAACAGGAGATAGTGTGACCTAGTGGATAGCACGCTGGAGTGGGATTCAAGAGAGCTGGGTTCATGCCCAGGCTTGCTACTGGGTGATGTTAGGCATGTCATGTTGCCTCTCTGTGCCTCAGTTTCCCCAGCTGTACAATGGGGATGATGATACCAAGCTCCCTTGTAAAGCATTTGGGGATCTAGCAGGTATGATTTAGATACTGTTATTAATTTATTAGTGGTAGATAAGCACTTTGGGTATGTCTGCACTTACAATTTAGTTTGAATTAAGGAGGCTTAATTCAAACTAAATTAGTGGATGGCCACACTTGCTTTCATTAGTTCCAACTAAGTAGTTCCTTACTTGATTCGAACTTGCAAGTCCTGTGCATGGACATGCTAGTTCGAATTAGGGTTTCTAGTGTGGCTGTGTTGATTCGAATTAACTTGATTTGTACTGATAATTATTAGTTCGAATTAATTAGTTCAAATGTAGTTAATTCAAACTAACCTTCTAAGTGTAGACAAAGTCTTTGACTTTATTAGAATTATTTCAATTAGCGTCCCCCTGGACCTTTCATCAAGCCCCTCAGACTAGCACTGAAACGTCTTGCCAGTTACCCCTAGCTCTGGGAGACTGCTGTTGTACTTTGGAATGAAATTTGTAAGGGTCCCATTCTCCCCTTGCCTGTCCTTGATGGTGACTGACTGACTGTGCTTTTCTCCTTTCCTCCAGCGCCACTTAGCACCCGAAGTTTTTCAAGAAATATTTGGCATGACGATACAGGAGTTTGACAAGTTACCTCTCTGGAGACGCAACGAAATGAAGAAGAAAGCAAAACTCTTTTAATTCACTCTACATTTGTGTTCTTGTAAACAAAACAAAACAAATATTACATAGGATGCTGTATTATAAAGTCCAAATTCTTTTTGGAGAGCAACTTACTCATCCACTGAAAAAAGGGAAAATCTGATTAAGGCGCGTGTATTCATAACAATTGGGCCAAGATGAACATTTGCCAATGGGGTAAAAAAATTCAATAATGTTCAGAAACTTAACAGTAGTTTTCACACGTGTGAACTTTTTACACGTTGTGTACGTGGTAGGAAGTGGCTCTTTTCTCTTCCAATAATATTTCTTTTATTTTTGTCCAGAATACAGTGGACTTTATTACTAGAGCCGGAAAGTGCCCTTAGGATGCCTGGTAGAATGAAGTAATTATAATCACATCAAGAAATGAATATATATCCTGCAGTACACCCATATGGTAAAATCAATCCTTTTTGCACAACCATTTCTTAACTGGCACTGTTAAAATGGCACCTTCTTTCTGTTATGTGAGAATGAGGCAGACAGTTTGCTCTGTTCCATGGCTTACCAACCAAATTATTGGAGAAACGAATTCCCCGCTTGTACTCGTACTACATATATGCTAGGATAGCAATAGTGAATTGCTGTGTGAGTTTTCAGATCTTCCCTCCTCCACACTTTCTGCTTTAATTAACATGACTCGGGCTTAATTAGTCATTTAACTGAAGGGAATAGTGGAGGAGGGGCAGTTTTCTTGTTGTTTAGTCTGGGGATTTAGGGAGGGTGGTGGGTGGAGGGAATGAAAGGGTTAAAAATAAAATCTTAAATGTGCCCTGGTGCAAATCCAGACTTTGGGCCAAATTTTCTGCTAGTGAAAATTGGCTCCGCTGCACTGCATTGCACCAGCAGAGAATTTGGTCCTGTGTGGGCAGACATGCAATTTAACCCCTCATGGGAAAGGGAGCCTTCCATGTGACATAGCCCCATCTTGCCCTGTATTCTCCCAATGTGGGCTCACAGCTGTAGACATTAAGAGTACTGTGGAGCGTATCAAGTCAAGCACTTTTTTGTTGTTAATATGTTTTCACTCATGCTTTGAAAAGAAGGGCTGGAATTTCTTTGTCTTTTAATGCTCCAAAGATGCAGCCTTGGTGTTTTGATTTTTGTCCCCTGCCCCTCTCTCCGTGCTTGGCCTGGCTTTTGGGGAGGGGAAGATTATGCAGGCTAGATTTTTTTAATCAAGTTGTGCTCGTTATTGCTTGCATTCTTTTCCCACTGTGCTCCAGCTTGTGGAGATTGCTTATATATAACTTAATGTCTTGGAGGGCAGGTTGTGTCTACAGGAGGACATAAGGAACACATTAATGTCCCTGAATGAATGCATAGCTGCTGAAAGGTCAGCATCTTCTCTTCATTGGTGCTGAACTGAGGGGTGCCAAGATTTTTCTTCTAGGGTTGATAAAGTCATAATGGGAAACACCAGAGCCCTTTCTATTTTCTGTTACTGGAGACATGGGGGCTAACACATAGACATCAAGAGGAGGAGATGGTTATGGCTGCAAGGTTATGTAGGAGATGTAAGATGCTGAAATTCTGCTCTTCTGCTCCAGTAGGATTGCCCACTGACCTATAACAATCTTCTAAATGTGCAGAATAAACCAAATCTTGTAGTCCCAGGCCTGATCCAAGAGAAACAAAGCTGTTCTGGGCAGAGGTTTCAGTATTTGGGATACGTGTTTGGGGGGGTCCCTGCTGTGTGCATGCTAGAGAACAGGTGGGGTAAAGGAATGACTTGATGGAGGTGCTACAGTGCAGCACCAGCAGCCATTAGTCCGATGAAGACAGCACAGAAGTTCTCAGTGAACAGCATGACACTGGCCCAAAGGGATCCCTGAGAAAATTCAGTTGGGCCACAGCCTGGAAGACAAGTTCAGCATGTTGTTTTGTTTCACGTTCCAGCACCTTTTACGATTAGTTTTATGGGAATTTGACAAGTCTGGGACTTGCTTAAATTTGCTGTTTGTTTCTCGCAGATTGTGGCTGAATTTCAAGCTGGATATTTTAGGCATCAGTTTAAAACACATTCCTGAAATTGTTCAGCGCCCAGCCCTGCAGATGACTCCACACAAACATAGAGTGACTGATGCTTGTGAGCAGTGATTTGGAGAGTCTGCCTTAGTCTATGTCTTTTTACAAGTTGCAATTTTCGGTTTGAAGGATGATCTCTCGTGTAGCACAGGAAAAAGCTGCAAACTTCCAGACCACATTGCTCAGCTCCCTCTATCTGAGATTTATCAGTAACATCTCTGCAACAAACTAGGCTACATTAGCCAACAGAAAAGTTGAAGAAAAACAAAATTTGAATGTTGAAATATCTGATCTAGTTATTTTCAGTGCTTTAATTTAAAAAAAATCCAAACTCTGAAAAATGACTTCAGGATAAATTGCATCATTTTTTTACCAGTTCAGACCTAGCATCACTATCTCTATCTACTTAGAAAGAATGAAAGAGAAGCCAAATTTGGATGCCGCAGACATGACTGTAAAATCTGGAAGAAGAGTGAAGACAATGTAGAAGTGGGTGTTATTGTGCTTCACAACCATAGGTTTCGCCACTATAAGAAATATATGGGGACACACAGGAAGGTTTAAGATGACTGAAATAACTGTGAAGTTAAAGCATGTTGATTAAAAAGGATTAAGCTCCTATGTAAACACTCACAGGAGAAAATTGCCATTAGTTCATGGTAGCTAAGATCTCCGCTGCTGCGAACTAAGGCAGCTTCACTTCATAACTTTAGTTATTTCATCTTATCTTTCTTGAACGTCCCAATCTTCACAGTCTCTAAGAGATCCCATGTCTTTATGAATCATGGCTGCAACCTGGGGCTCACTTTTTTCCATGATCAGATAGAGTTTCTCACCGTAAATTTTTCTGTTCAACTAGGTTGGACTCGATGATCTCATGAGGTCCCTTCCAGCCCTATGATTTGATTTGATTATCTGCTGGAGAAGGCAACTGGTAGCCTAAAAAAGAGAGACTTAGTTAGCCCCATGGAGAAGTTCCTTAGTCACTTTGTCAATCATTTCCCAAGCACCACTCCTCTCTTGTCTTGAGCATATCTTTAAGATCATTTCCCACCCACCCCCAGCATTCCCTGGAGAGTTGCTGCTGTGCATATAGCTTCCCATTGGCTATGATAGATAGATAGTTGGAGAAGGCAGTTCCCTGGCTGCTGATCTGGTCATGTGTTTTGAGTGTACTAGCGATGACTGCAGGGTCACAGTTGGTCTGGGTGTAAATCAGCATAGAATTTGATCATATATATACCCTTCTTTCTGAAAACATCACCTGTTACTTTATTGTCCTTTATTCAAGTGGTGGCACCCAGTCCAGAAGTGATGAGATGACTGAGGAATGCTGTGTGCGGCTTAGCAATGTTCTTTAGCATGGTTGGGACCTAGACATTTGACTTACTGTTTTTGTCCCCTCTCCTTTTTGTCCCAGCCACTGAGAGAGAAAAAAAGACGTGAGAATTTTTATGTAAACTAGAAAGAAGCAATTCTGTATCAGAACAGAAAGGCTTGGCCAGGCCAATGTGAGTAAATTCATTTCCACTCAAAGCAGGGTTTGAAAGCCTGAATCATATGTACATTATGTCCTCTCTGCAGATACTCCAATTAAGCCAGTCGCTGGAAGGACAGATTTGGAAGATTTTAGGTTTGTCTAACACTTTTAGCTTCCCAGGGAAATGATGGAACATGAAACATTTTTTTTCCTCTCACAGCTTGTTTGAGGAGTGTCAGGATATTATTTTGTCTTTTAGTTTATAATAATTTCTTGCTGGTTCCATTTAAAACAGACTGGAGTGCTGTTAAGAGTTTTAAAAGTTTGTCACACATTTGTTTCTGGTTAGTCACTGCTCCCTAAATATGGTTGTGATGACTTGTAAACTCAGATCAGCTGCTGTGTGCTGTGAAAAGAGTCAGGTGAGAAGAGTGATGAGTTACTGGTCTTATAGGTGCAAGACCTAATTTTGTGGTTCTGATAATGTCCTTGTGCTTCCTGTCACGTATGCTGTCTTTCCTTTGACGTCTGCCCGTTTTAAAGTTTGATTTGTTCTGATGCTAAGGTTTTGCCGTCTTTTTACCATTCATAGGGATGCCTGGAAGATCCTTTTTCACCTCAACAGTAGTCAAAGTCCTATCATTTGGGGAGAGTCATTCAAAGTCTTTCTGAAAAAGATATCTTAAGCTTGAATCAGCCACTCTTGGAAGCAAAATCCCTTTTATACGCTGTTCTTTCTCTAGAGACATTTATAGTGCGGCCAGTTTTAAAATTCAGGTTCTGTTTTGTTCTGTTCTAAATATGGCAGGAATTCCTTGGGGTGGGGAGTGGTTTTGGGGCAGCCTAGTTCCCACAGGGCTCCTCAGAGATGAGTTAAAAGTATTTAAGAAAAAAAAAGAGGAGGTTAGCCAAGTGATACCCACAAAACCTTTTGAAGTCACTAGAGTCATGGAAACCCAGAATAACAGGTATAAATCAAGAGCAAGCCTGCTGGAGTCAAGCCGGTATAAAAGGTGACTGCAGAATCAGGCCCCAGATAGAGAAGAAAGCACTCGGCAGCTGGAAGAATTGTATCACGGAGACCTAAAACTGAGTGGCCCTGTGCATCTGTGGCTCCCATTGACTTCACTGAAGTACTCAGCACCTGGAAGAGTTAGGCGTTAGGATAGAGGTGTATGTAATGAATGAAAAACCTCTTCTTTCTCTCCATCACTTTTTCCTCTTTCAGGGTTTAATTATGGAGGGGAGGGAGCAGTTCGGTTTTTGCTTTGCTGTGGCACACTCCACCTTCTGGATGTTACTCTATAATCCACTGAAAAAACACAGACACAAGAAGATTTGTCAAACTCCTTCTCCCTCATGGAGGAAACAAGCAAAGCAACCAACCACTCCTGGAGGACCCTGGTCAGTTTTGTTCATCAGAGTCACTTGGGTCCTGATCATGCAATCAGTCTCGCTTGCACAGCCCCAGTCAGCACCACTGCACTGTTTACCCGCTCAGATTTCCAGGATTGCTCCGGCGGACAAGGACAGCAGGATTCCTAATGCAGACACATACCAGGGAGGGCTGTTTGCATCCTGGGGTCTGGTCTTACACTATTGCAATGTAATGAGGAGCATGGAAAGGGCTAGTGAGCTCTGTGATGGTAGAACAATCCGCCTTTCTTCTTTGGTATGACAACACTGCCAATTGCTGACTACCAAGGCCCACAGTGGGTGGCAGCTGGTGAGGATTTTCTCTGGCTTCCCTCCCCCACCTTTTGTGTTCCATTTAAATTATAAGAAAACCAGTGTCGTGCAAAGATTTGGACGTTCCAGCTGAAAGACCCTCTTGTCAGGCATCTCTCTCTGATGCCAATACGCATTCCTCATTTAAATTTAAGCACCAGTTCAGGAAGTAGGAAAATAATTGGCTGTTCTTATTGTTGCCATGAATTACTTCATTTCCCAAAGGGCTTCCAACAAGGAAATGCATTTATGTCAATTATTCCCTAAAAACATGTGCCCACATGAGAGAATATTGATCCTGCATGCTTTGTGATCATTATTTTCTGAAATGAAGCATGCTGCTGTTTTGCTCTGGAGGCAAACAGGTGCTTTGCTGCACAGGCTTTTGGAATATTCACAGTTAAAGGAGCAAACACAGCACTCAGGGCCAGATTTTCAAGTGTCCTTAGGTGCCTAAAGAGGCAGAAAGGAACTTAAAGTCAATGGGAATTAGGCACCTCTCTGCATCTTTAGGAACCTAAATTCCTTTAAAAATACGGCTCTTTGGTTTTGATCCAAAGCCCGTTGACTTCAACCCGGGGATAAGGCCATGACTCAGCTGGCTAGAACAGAAAAATCTCTCTCAAAAGCCATTTCTTCCCATAGTAACGAGCTATTAGTACCACTACAAAAACTTGTTCTGTCTGTGCAAGCAGTGTGACTTTGTGTGAGGGCCCCTCATAGATGATTGGGCCTTCCATTTTGGGGGGAATAAAACTAAACTTAAGAAGATGTTTTGGTTTGGTTTGATGGGTTTAAGAAAGGTTTGTTTGTTTTGTTTTCTCCCCTCCTTTCTAAAACCTGACAAACCAGCCTTTTTTGAAAGATTCCCTTTCTTTTTCCTTTTTCTGTGGGACAGCTCTATTCTGAAACTTTCTGTAAAAGAGGCTTGATGTCTGTACAGTAAGTCTGCTGGTTTGGGAAATGAGAAGTTGACCCGGGTTGCTGTTCTGTACAATCACTGATCTTCTCCACATCCATATCGCAAGCAACACATAACGGCACCCCCATGGCACCATGCTCTGCATCACTGTTGTACTCAAAGCAAGTCGATGAATAAAGTTTTGTGCTTTATTCTTATGGGGTGGATATAAACTGTTTCATTTCTTTCTTTCTTTCTGGCTCATGTTCCTGGGGTTTTATTCAAATCTTTTTATAAACCAGGATGTTTACAAAGAACAAAAAACCCTCAGACACCCAAGTTACAAATTATATTTAATAGGAGCCAGAGTTTTCCTGTCAGAAAGTAAGTGTGAACACATGCAAATGCGTGTAGCTAGTGGTAACTCAACACAGTTATTCTGTGGTTCACAAACTCTCAAAGCAGACAGAAAGATAAGACTGTTTCATTGAGTGGGAGTCACAATGACCCCACATTTTCCTCCTGGCAGGTTGTTCAGACCTGCGTGCTAAGTCAGTGGTTGTCAAACTTTTTTCCTCAGGACTGTTGGGAAAAAAAAAAAAAAAAGACCGTGACTCAGCAATTAAAGTATAATTTGACGGGCCCTGGAACCCTCCTAATCTCCAGGCCCCTTCCCATGTGTCCAGGTCCCCTTCATGCGTGTGCAGGCCTCAGCCCAGCCAGGCATTTTTGAGCCTTACCAGCTCTTTCCTCACAAATGAAGCACAGCCTCAAATCCACAGCATCAGCCCGATCCTGTCCACTAGTGTCCACATCAGACCCCTCTTTCCCCATGTCCTCCTTAGTCCCCATCCCCATCCCCTCAGCTCCCTTCCCCCAGGTCCCCACTCCAGCCCTCCTAACCCCCCATCTGGCTTCACTCCACCCCCCTTCAGCCCTTCAAACCCCTGCCCAGCCCCTCCATCCCGAGCCCCACTCCAGCCCCCCAACCTCCTCCATCATGAACTGGCCCCCCACCCCAGCCTCCATGCCCCCCACACTATCCAGCCACCACCAGCCCCCTACCCAGTCTCGTCCGTGTGCCCCCCTCCTCTCCTCTCCAGCCCCCCTAAGTCCGTAGTGATCCCCCTAGGCACCAGAGACCCTCACTGAAGACACTGCTGGAAAGTCGCTCTGGTTTGTGCGCTCAGCAAAGGCGAGACATTAACCTGCGCCCAGCAGCTGAGGGTAGCAGCCAGGTGCTTAAGGAGGTGGGAGGGAAGGAGCGGGCAGCCCCTTTCCCCAGAGCATGCTTTCAAGAGTCTGCAATACAGACCGTCCAAATTTACCCAGGTCACCACAGCGCTCTGCAGAAAGAGCGCCAGGAGCTCAGAAATGGTCACGTCCACGTTCCCAGGGCACCGGGGAGTGTGAGCACAAAGGCAAGGAGCTTGGGACAGGCTCGCTCGCTCGGGAAACAAAAGCGAGGAGTCCATGTTCTGCAGCTCGGGGAGGAGTGTGGACGGTGGCAATGAGAAAAGGCCCAAAAACTACCCGGTGCTCTAAGCCAGGCAAGGCCAAGCCCCGGGAACAGAGCAGGCGCTGCAGCGATGCTCTTCCGTCCACAACTATCTGTAGCAGGAGCAAGTAGGAAACCCCCAGCACAACTAGATGGGTGGGAGACGGCACCAAGGGCTCTGACAGGCATCGCCAGCTCTTAATAGGAGACTGAAAAAAAGTGGGGGCTGACGAAGGGAAGGCACCGCTGGCCGAAGCTGTGAGTTTTAAGTTGGCTGAGTGGAACAAATAACCCCTCCCAGAGGTAGTGACGCGACCCAGGCCATACCAGTCTGTGACCCAGTTCTGGGTCGCGACCCATGGTTTGATGAACACTGTGCGAAGTGAGGCACCAAGGTAGTTCAGCATGTGACTCACTGAAGTCAATAGATGGCTCCTGCTTAAATTTAAGTGTGTGCTTAAAAAAAACAGACTGGGGAGTGCTTGCAGCTTGTCAAAGGGTGATTTTTTTTCATCCAGTTCAGCCTTCCCTCTCTGAATGGAGTACAGAAGATGAAGGAGCCTTTCTTGGGAATAGGCAGTAGGCAGCCTTGAAGAGCAGAAGTGTCCTGTGTGAGTCAGTTCAGCTTCCTGCAAAGGAACTTGAATGATCCCAAGGCACAGAACGGCTGCAATTCAATGTGGCTCGTTGGCAATTGTGGGCACTCAGCCCATCGGAAGGATTCCTCTGTACCCAGAAGAGAGCTGCTTTAGAAGAAAGCAGATAGTTTTTGCCATGGAAGTACCATGTGGAGGTGCTAAGACAGTCTTTGCTTTCTAGTGCAAACAGCAGAATCTACATGCAGTTGTACTTGTTTGGGTCCTTCAGTGCAGCTGTGGGTCTCCTACCAGACCCACCCCCCATCCCAGCTGTCCAGGTGAGCTACAGTACATCAGCGCTGAACTGATCTGAGCCTCCTGTAGTCCTGGGCACAACAGGCAGGGCAGTCAAAGCAGGAGCAGCATTAGAAATGTCTCTGCTGTTGCTGTTTGAGGTCAGGTCCTTAGCCTGTAGGTGCTGAGGATAAGGAAACATCCCATTCTTGGAGTGGGTGTGGGTAGCAGCCCTCAGATCCATTGTCTGGTCGGTAGGGAGGGGAGCTGAGGTAGCAGCAGGTCCTCCAGCCTTCCCGCCACAGACTAGCGTACAGGAGCCAGTGCTGTGCCTAGTGTGTTTGTCCCCCACCGTACTGTCCCCCAAATCCTATCTCACCCCATCACATCACTTCTGCAGCCAGGGGAGTCTCCACAGGAGTAGCGGTAAGTTTGGCCCTTCAAGTTTTATTCCAACATACCTTGCTTATGTATGTGTAAGTCAGGGGTCTCAAACAGGTGGCCTGTGGGCCACATACGGTCCCTAAAACTATTTCCTGCGGCCCGCAATGACCCTATCATCACCAATATTTGCAATATTGTTGTATGAAAAGGTTGCAGTGGTGCGGCCCTCAGACTACTGTACTAGCCCCTCATGCAGCCCTCTACTAGTTCTCACGTGGCCCTTGTGGTGATTTGAGTTTGAGACCCCTGATGTAAGGCCTGGTTTGCAGAGATGCTTAGCTGCCTCCCAGCCTCCATTGCCAAATCAGCCTTTCATGAATAAAACTCAAATGCAAAACCAATGTTCACATCATTGAGAGGGTGCTGAACGAACCAGCACAAGCAGCTCCTGGGAACCCATGTTGTCAGCATGGAGGCTTGCAGAAAGGAGGGAGTCTTTTTTTTGGTTATTTCTGATGGAAACCCCTAATCCAGAGCACTCGAGCTGTAGGGACACCTGCACTGTTTTATTAGTGTGGTTGAGTGAAATAAATTTTCAGCGGAGGGAAGTTAACAAGAAGAGAGTTTAGGGTTTTTGAGTCCTGGGGGTGGCACATAGCGAGAAGATCAAAGCCCTGGTTCAGCAAGGTGTTTAAGCAATTGTATTGTGGTAGCATCTAGGTGACCCAGTCGTCAATCAGGACCCCCTGTGCCTCGGGGCTGTGCACAGATAACAGGCAGCTGCTGCCCACAAAGTATTTACAGTCCAAGTATAAGAACGTGTGTGGTGGCACTGTTTTGAATATAAGCTCCAGTGCCTTGCTGATCTAGAACCCCTGGGTTTCTTTTTGTATTCTCCATTTTGCAGCCATTTGCTGCCCATTGTGATCAAGCACTTCAGACTATCAGCCATAAACTGCCCACTGCCTAATAATCTACATTTCCTCTTCCATTTTAAAGCCTATAGCTGGAATCTCTTGTACAGAAACCTCAACGTGCAGCAGTGCTGGTCAGCTGGGATATCTGCTACTAGGCGACACAAGCAGGTAAAAATGAGGACACACTGGATAAATGAAGGACCATCTTTAGTAACCTCAGTCCACGCCCCTCTTGACCTGTTGTAGGAAGAATACCAGCAGACTAGCTAGTCTTCTCTTGAAAGATAATGAAAGGGGTGAGAGAGAGGCAGGGCAGGAGTGTAGCCAAAAAGCTTGAGACCTGCAGTGAAATTAGTATTAACCACTCTCCCTGTATTAAAAGAGATAGCAAATGGTAAATCAGAGGAGCGCAGCCTGACCCGCTTAGGGACAAATGTGGGTGTGGGGCCTGGCGCTGGGTTGTCTTGGCATCATCCCCGCTGATGGGGAGCAGCAATGGAGCGGGGTGGCACTTGATGTGCAAACTGTGTCTGTCGGACTCCACAAAGCTGAGGGAAGAGGGGCTGTTCTGCTGGCACCAGAAAGGAGTTTCCCTCGGCCGCAGCTCCAGGGCAGCTCCAAGCTCCATCGCTTCTCACCTAGACTTCTGCACAGAAATCCCCCAGGAGTGCCCGGGCTTGCTTAGGGAGCATGCAACAGCCTGGCTTTGTCCGAGGCCTGGGTCCAACTGACTGAATAACAGCCAGAGTTTCACAGCGCCCTGCCCAGACTTGCTGTCCGTAGAGTTCAGTCATTAAAGGCACCACTATCTCCAAATGTGGCACCATCCTGCACAAGGATGGAGGAAAGGCTCAGGAGCATCTACTCCACCTGCAATTCTAGGTGGATGCTGTGGCTCAGACTAACACCCAGGGATACACGAGCCAGTGAGCGCTGAGGGAGGGAGAGGGTGCGATTCACCAGCCAGTTTCAATATCTGAACAGGGCTCCATAGGAAGCCCACCAGCAGAGTACCTATGAGAGATTTACTACAACTAGCCTGGCCCATCTTCTTAGTGGGGGGACACCAGCTCCCTGTGAACCTTTTTTTGAATGAGAGCATCAGTGCAAGTTTCACACTGGTGCTCCTATGAATGGACCACTGGATTCTGGGTCAGCAGAACGTAAAGGGGGATCCAGAAGATTGGCCACTGACTGGTGCGATAAAATAGTGGGGCATGCTCCCATGGGACTATCCGTGGCAGCTAGGGTCATGATCACGTCCACATGCTACTAGATGCAATACTGAGATGCTTATAACTGAACTGTTCAGTTTATCAATTCCATTCATGTATCTATTCCATGTTACAAAAGGATTTTTAAGCCTTCACTGTTTGAATCCATGGACATACAATCAATCAAACAACTGTTAAATCCAGTCTCTTTCCCCCACCTCCTGTTATTAAAATAATCTTGGGTTTCTAAACCCTGAGTAATGGCTGTGGAATGCAGTAAATCTTACAGCCCAGCGAGGCATTTGGCTATGTGGATCTTCATAGAATGTTAAAAATACCACTGGAAACATGAGATCAAAACAAGTCAAATGTCAGTGCTAATTTGCTGTCACTCGTGAGACCATTTCCTCCCACAAGAAGTAACACAGGCGTCCCAAATTAAGTTTCTCTAGACCTTAAAAACAATCCTCCATCAAAAATCTCTTGAAATATTTCTGCAGCAAGAATGCAAGCCTCCCCCCCAACCCCTGTTTTTTCTCTTGTATTTCTGTCTGCAGTTTGGGGCAAGGGTGGGAAATAAATGAAATTTCAACCCTTCTTGCTATAGCCCTGATGCATCAATACAGCCAGTCATGTGAATGCTGACTGCCAAGATAGTTTTGCTGGCAGCACTATCCTCTTGCCAGTAAAATTTCTTAGCGTATACAAGCCCCAGCCCTCTTCTGAGCATGTCAACATGTTATAATACACAAGGGGATGCTGGGACTTGATTTACATTTTGGCTCTGCTGTGGCTACCACTGGTGGAGATGAACTGGTGTAAGGAACCGTGGGAAATGTTTGGTACAGCAGTCTAGAGTGGGAAATATTGCGGCCTTGTGAACAGGGTGCTGGACTGGGAGCCACAAGAATTGGGACCTAGGCCTGATTTTACCATGGATCTGTGGGGAAAATCACCCTGCTTCTGTGTGATTTAGCTTCCACCTCACTATGCGACTCTCTTCAGCCTGTAAACTCTTCAGGGCTGGTCTCTTACAAAACGTTTGTTTGGATAATGCCTATTGCCTAACATGATGGAGCCCTGATCCCGGTAGTTCTCCAATACAAATAAAAAAATGTAAACAGGGTTAATTAAGTAAAATGCAGCCCAATTAAAGGAATCCACTGTTTGCCACATTTTGAGCACTTCAAGTGAACCTGACTGTCTTGCAATGAAGCCATACAAAAGTTAATAATCCAGGCCAGTTCTATGAATGAATGAATTAATTATGGCTGAGGAATACCCCTTTTAGACCTAACTGGATGTTAAGTGACTGCCAGGAGAGATCTCTGTGGTGTCTCAGTTAGCCCTCAGCCCTAATTCTCTCTCTGTAGGGGAATCCTAGCTAGGTAATTGATGACTGCGACAGAAAGGATTTACGCAAGATTTACTGGAGTATTTAAATGAATGATTCCTCTATCCATGACACTGTTAGTGGCACAGATAGTGTGGAAAAAGGTAAGCAAATGCTTGCGATTTGGAAAGTAATTTAAATTAGTACTTTCTTTCTGTACCAGGTATGTAATTAATTGCACTTGGCTCAAAGTCTGGGCTGTGAAAATAAGTAACTGAAGATCAACCTTCATCTGAGCTCAATAAATATTTGAGCAGATCACTCCTTGGGGGTGACATACAAAGAAGCAATCTGTCACTTTAACAAGCCTAAGTGCACTTACCAAGATATCTCAATCCCTTTGGATGCTTAGAGGGTTTTCTCTTGCCAACCTCTGCTCCAGTTTATGGATCATTCACCTCATAAGGTTTTTCTCTTTGGGCACTAAGCAAAAGAATACAATAGGAGACTTACGCTGGTTCTTCTTGTTCCAGTGGCAGGATGACCAGGAAGAGCGTTTGAATGAAGTAACAAGCCCTTACTGTGCCATTCTCATTTCTTTGTCCATTTAGGTTCACAGACATCAGCCAGGCCCAAGGACGAGACACCACCTCTCCATCACACCTATGATCTTTGTAAGACAAAGTAAACATGCAAAATCCCTGCAGAATGGGTAGGGGAGAACCGTAGAGCCACTCCATCTCAGTAATACACTGCAGTGTGATTGAATAACACTGGATCTAGCAATAGATGTTGGCATGGATGATTTAGGTCCAATTCCCAGCTCCGCCACTGGCCAGCTCAGTTCTTCAGTTTCCTTCTCAGTAAAACAAAGATAACAATACTGACTTCCTTTCACAAAGCACTGCTAGAAAGTGCTTCATAGGCGCTCAATATTACATTATGCCATTGCTACATGGCATGCCATACACCCAGCACGCTACAGCAAGACAGCTCCCTCACCCATGCACTTTACATCTGCCTGTTACAGGAAGTCCTGCAATCCCCATTCTGGGGAAACTGAGGTAGGGTGTCTGTAACTGAATCAAACAGAAAAGACAATGGCAGATCTAGTTTAGCATTAAGGGTCCAGCGCCAGTTGCATTTGGCCTACTAAGCCCCGGTATCTTTTCACTCTGCCCTTATTGTGCTGGTCATAAGTTGCAAGATGGTCTGTCACAGGTTGGATGGCCCTTTAAGGGGAATCAGGGCCCACTTTACCCAACACAGGCTTCTTGTAGGAGAACAAGCACACCTGTATGCAGTTAATTCCCTGCCAGTCAACTGACTAACAACACCTGACCCTGCTACAATGCTGCCAGAACTCATAATGAGCAGATCTAGACTCTGGCAGCAGGATGAGGAGGCACAGCAACTAGGTAGGCGAGAAAGTGATTGAGGGCTCCAGATAGCCTGAAGTGTAACCCCTGGACTGCTGTCTGTGGACTTCTCAGGTGATGTGTGTGTTTGTTTGGCAGGTCCTAAAAGGGTAGCTGCGTCAATCTAGTTCAGCAAAACAAACAAGGAGTCTAACAAGTTTATTTATTGCATGGGATTTTTCTCCTATGAAAACTCATTTGATAAATGAATGTGTTAGTCTTTAAAAGTGCCCCAAAACTCCTTGTTTGCTTTGTTTGACAGCTTAACCTAGCCCTGGGAGGAGGGCTGAGGCCCCCTGAATGTGTGAGTAGCCCCCATATCACGGATGGGACTTGAAGGAGAGGGATCTTTTTGTACTTAGTAAAAGAAGTTAACAAATAAGACCCTGCAAAAGGGGCCTGTTGCTCTCAGCCCCCAGGTCTGAGTAAATCATTGCAAGACCAGAAAGGCACAAAAAGGGAGCGGCAGGTCCCATTGGGCTACAAGGGGGTGTACTCTAGGGCAGTGGTTCCCAAACTTTTTGAGCAAGAACCTCCCTTGTCAATACTAGGTAAAACACATTCTCCTTCCTTCATCTATCTGCCTGCCCTACCCACTCTCTGATCATCAGCATATGTACCCCTATAAACAGATATGGTGATAATGATTAATAATTTGCTCTTACTGGAGTAAGAAGCTAAGCTTTCTGTGGTGCAGCTCTCACTGCATGTCTCTGGCTCTGTCATGGCTCTGGCTCTTTTCATCTCTCATGGACTGAAGATAATGGAGGTGGGCTCTAGGTTGGCTGGGCTGATCCACACCCTTACGGGCAGGGCATTGCTCCTCTCCAGCTGGGTGTCTGTGTAGTGTGGGACTGGAAGGGCTGCTCTGGCCAGAAATGATTTTGGAGCTCTGCTCCCTTGGGAGGACTTCTCCTCTGCCCTAGGTGATAAGGAGCTTGAGGCTGCTATGCCCAGCATGGAGCTCAAGGGGCTGAGTGACCTCAATATTGCTGAAGCCACATGGACCCACTGGACCCACATAGCACCCCAAGTTGGGAACTACAGCTGAGTCTAGTGCATCACTCAGCCTATCACCAACACCTGCTTCCTGGCCAAAAGCAGAGTGTTATTCCCATGCCCCTACAGGGAAGGGGGGGGGGTAGCATAAAGATGGTCTTATTTTTGGTCTCCGCCTTTAATGCTTTGCAATGCAAACCAAGGATCAAGCTCAGCTCTGTTTTCCATATGCTACCGGCTCAAGCTATATTAGCTAACAGCAATATTCTCCTCTCCTGCTGAGTGTGTGTATTTGTAGAGCCCTGCACAGGTACAAATATGTGGATCTGTATCTGATCTGCATCTGCAAGAAATGGTCCATGGATATCCATGTTATATCCGTGAATGCGGATATAATGTGGATGTCTGCGTATTTGCAGGGCTCTACATATTTGTGCTTTCACCAAACTAGCACTGTATGTATACATCTGTGAGTGGAGGAATCACACCCCGTAGTTTACCATAGATCTCACTTCAGGGATCAGATGAGGTTTTTTGCACTGATGGTAGCTATCCTATTGCAAGGCTCCAGGGGCAGCTGTTCTGTGTTGTTTGAAGGGACACCCACCCTGCTTTATATCAGTGCAGTGCATGTGCACAATGGGTGGAGGTTGCCCTAGAGCGGATGAAGCTGGCCCAGCAGCAATACAGGACTCTGTAAGGCAGACAAGCACGCAGAGGAAGGGAGAGCTGGGGACTGCCATATCATGGTGCTGGTGACATGCCTGGTAATGCTCAGCATGCTGGGATGAGTAGAAAGGAATCCTCCTGTCCCATTGCCATACTGTGGAGTGGCAGTAGTCCCCCCTTGGATGCTGTAGCCCTGAAACTGCAGATAATCCAGTCACTGTCCTATTTAGGGTGCCATTGGTTCATAGTTCTGTACAGCGCTGGATCCAGCATCTCCACCGAACCCCACAACCTCATCTAACAGATTCCCTTTCTTAGACTGCACATACATGTCACTCTCAGATTTAAGAGACGAAATAACAACGCCCTTCTGTTCCACTGCTTTATATCCACTTTGCTGGCAGAGCAGCTGCCCCATGTGAAGCTTAGTCAGTATCTTAATTGATTACCTAATCCAATTCCTTGATGAAATTTCAGCAGCTGTCTCTGCAATAGACTATTAGTTTGCAGGTGCATATTTTTCATAGTGCAAGCTCTTTTGGGTGCTGGAGGAACTTTGGTGCATCCAATAAATATTTTTTTGCGCAATGTCATGTTCTGCAGAGCCCAGCATGATTGTGAGGGCACGTAGGACTAGATAATGTTGCCCATCTTCAGCAATTGCCCAGAATTGTCATTCACTAGCAGCCAATCAAGGGTGAGATCAACTACATCTAGAGTGGCTATAAAGGTGTAACTGCTCTGGGAACATTTGTGAGTGATTCTTCTCCTGTCTTCCTCCCACACTGGTGCTATCACATACTGTAGTGTAACAAACAAAGAATCCAGTGGTACTTCTTAAGACTAACATTTATTTATTGCATGAGCTTTCCTGGGAGAAAATCCCACTTTGTCAGACACTTTGAAGATGATGTGGGATTTTCTCCCAGGAAAGCTCACGTGATAAATAAATGTGTTAGTCTTTAAAAGTTCTAAAGGGATAGTCGTGTTAGTCTAGTCCAGCAAAACTCCTTGTTTTTTTAAAAGTTCTACCAGACTCCTTGTTAGTTTTGGTGAACCAGACTAACACATAGCTACCCCTTTGGAACTTTTCAAAGGCATATGGGTTGTCATTGTTTTCTTGCAAGCCTAATCTCTGGGAATTAACCCCTAAAACACCAGTTTGTTGACTTGTTTGGTGGGATCTCTTCCACTTAGGAAGCATTTAGCTGAATTCTGAGATATTCTCCAGGGTGCCCCCCCCCATCTGCCCTCCATTTTCATGCCTGTTTGTTTGCACTGTGTTGGTGACTACTGTGTTGTGCTAAAACCTGCTGTTCTGTTCAAATGCATGCAACTGAATTGTGAAGTTCCAAAGGGGCAGCCGTGTTAGCCTAGTAAAGCAAAAAAAAGCAAGGAGTCCTGTGGCACTTAAAGACTAACAGATTTATTTATTGCATGAGCTTTTGTGAGAGAAAATCCCACTTTGTATTTTCTCCCACGAAAGTTCGTGCGATAGATAAATCTGTTAGTCTTTAAGCGCCACATGACTCCTTGGTTTTTTTAACTGAATTGTGGAAACTTTTTCAGCCAGGTGGTCCTCAGGCCTCCTGCCAGTTAGAAGCCAGGAGACAAAATGTATGTTGACAGCTGAGATATTTGAGATATTCAAGTTTAAAAATTAGTTATTGAGCATGAGGGAGCATTATTTTTCTCATTATGCTTCTGTCCCAATCACTCAACTACCTGTAGCAGCTGAAGTGGCAATAAAAAAGACCACATCAAAGCAGAAGCACAGCAACAAGGTTACAGTTAATTACATTGGGCTAGAATTCCCTGCAGGCCCATTCAAAGGCATCATCACCTATGGCGGGGGTCTCAAACTCAAATCAGCGTGAGGTCCACACCAGGACTGGTATATTAGCCTGAGGGCTGCACCCCTGAAACCTTTTCATACAACGATATTGCAAATGTTAGTAACAATAGTGTCATTGCTGGTTGTAGGAAATAGCTTTAGGGGCTGCATGTGGCCCACGGGCCACGTGTTTGAGACCCCTGACCTATGGCTTACAGTGAGTTGTGGCATGGGTCTTTAAACCAGGCTCCCTTCTTTAGTAGAAGTAAATTTCAACACCATACCCGTGCACACACAGGCTGAGGAGATCAATTGTTTTTGCAACTTTGGAATCTTCCCCAAAGCATGTAGCATTTGCAGCCACTCTTCCACCCTTGTTTTGCCATAGGCCACACTGCCCTTCTGCAAGCAGGCATGGGAATTCCCAGTCAAGCAGGATTTTCCTCCACTCCAGTTTATTTGGAGGAGCCAGCACTGAGCCATCCAGCTGTAGTGCATAGGTAGAAACAGGTGGAAGCACTGTTAGGGGAGCTACTTCCCAATATCAGGAGCCACACAGGACAACAGTGCCAAAGGCATTCCAACAGAAAAAAACCAAGGAGTCGTGTGGCACTTAAAGACTAACAGATTTATTTTTTGCATGAGCTCTTGTGGGAGAAAATCCCACTTTGTCAGATGCTACAGAGACTGTGCTCTACATCCAGCTGAAACCACTCAAGGGGTATCCCTACTAAACAGCAAACAGGGAGTCCTGACAAAGTGGGATTTTCTTCCACGAAAGCTCATGCAATAAATAAATATATTAGTCTTTAAAAGTACCGTGGCAGTCCTTGTTTGTTTTGTTGAAACCACTCGGGAAACTTTGAACTGAGAATGATCCCAGAGAAGAAAACCTGCCAAGAGACAGTGGCAGTCAGGCGTTGTCCTGTTTAGTCTAGTGTTGCCGCCTTCAGGTATAAGTCTCAACCTGTTGTTTGGATTGCCGGAGCCTCCCGGCATTGAAATGCAGTTACAGAAAGAGACTGAATTTATACCCATATCTTTTTTACTCAGAGCCTTTCCTCTGGAGCTCTGCATTTTAAATGACCTCTGAACTAACAGCTCCATTTCCCCTGCACACAGCTTTCTTGTTTGACAGGGTCCCCAAGGGCCTGAGGCTATGTCCTGCACCAGATAATCCTGTAGTGGAGCCACAGATTCTACTGATAAAAGTTTTTTTTTTTTTATTGTGAGAATAGGAATAACTCCCATCCCCCTCACCCCCAAGCGCTCTTCCATCAGCATAACTGCAACTATACTGATGGTTAGGTTGTCACAGCTATGTTGGTACAAGTGTGGTTTGTTTTGTTGTTTTTTTTCCCTCCATACCTGAGTGATATAGCTGTGCAGCCCTAACTTGTGTAAACTGTGAATTCCCAATCTTCAAGTGTCTGATGAAGTGGGATTTTTCCCCCATTAAAGCTCATGCGATAGATAAATTTGTTCATCTTTAAAAGTGCCACATTTGTTTGCTGAAGTAGACTAACATGACTTTTTTAAACTGAATAGACTGGAACTAGATCTGTGGAACTAGTGGCGTTTATTGGGGAATTGGAAGACTGATCCCCCCCCCCCCCCAAAAAAAAAAAACTTTTGGCAAATCAATAAATTGAAAGTCCCCTGAAGTCAAATGAGATATTTTTGTTTTAAAGAAAACTGAAACACTTCATTTTGCTTTTGACCATTTTGCAATTTAAAATGAAAATAAAATTAAAGGAAATCTTGAAGAAAAATGTATCTTAAGCCAGCAAATGTGAAAATTTAATTTGGAAAAATATCAGAATGGTTTGAAGGGTAGGGGTTTTTGTTTGGTTTTGTATTTTAGGGGAGATATTTTTTGTTGACAGAAACAATTGAGTGAAACCAACATGAATTCACAAGTCATTTCAGTTCTCTCTGAATCTGCATAATTTTTCTTCACCAAAAAGGGCTGTGGTTGAATTTTTTTTTTACTCAGCCCTACATAGAATGGAATAAAAGAAAACAACAAAGGGGGCCATTAGTGTATGTTCAGTGGTAGAATTTTTCCACTGTCCATTACCAGACACAGCTTTGTGCACCAGTCTCCCATACATATATTACACTTGTGGTTTCTCGTTTTATGTGATATGGGAGGAAGATGGAAGAAAAAAACCTGACGCTTATTCAGAAACCCACAGTCCCCACATTTAGAGTCATCCCTTCCTCATCCAGCCAGTACCTTGCTATGCATTTTGAGAAGCATGCACTACTAATAAGGCACCTGTTTTGCAATGTGAAATTGTCTTTGCAGGAGATTTTTGTCAGATATAAATAATGGACAGGGGCCTAAAGAAAGTCCTGACTTCTCAACGAACAGTCATTCATTTGCCTCATAAGCTAGTGAAGTTCAGCTACTCAGCTACCCAGCCCTGCTGGCATTGCTTTCTCTCCTGCCCTCTCCCCCACCTTTTAAACTTCTTTTTATGTTCTCTCAGTTGTCTCTGCCAGACGAGCTCATGTGGATGCATTAGGCCTTTTCAAAAAGAAAGTTGGATTTCTATGCTTTTTCCTTCCCTCCCCATAGGATGCAGTAATTTCAACCCCCATAAAAGGAAGTTATGGTATGACTTCATTATAGATGTACTGAATCTGGCCTACTTAAAAGGAAAGCTTAATGACACTACGAAAGGCAGGCATGCTTTAATTCTACTGGCCTTCATGGGAAATAGACGCTGCTATTTTGTTGTTTCCCGAAGCTGACTGGTTGACTCTTACATAAATTCCACTGTGGGAAGAGGGAAAATAAAAGATTCAGTGATAGCAACTGATATGTTATCAGGAAGTTATTTACCCTTACACAGGTTGCATTGCTGTGTTCTGAGGTCTAATATTTATAGCAAAAGGGGCATAGAGGATGAGGTTGTTCTTATTTCTTCCAGCACCCTGGAATAAATTCCATTTTACTTGAACTTTTATGTATGGACCACTGGATTCTTTGGTCACGTAAACAGCACTGACCTCAGAAGAGTGCTTTTGGATATTGATTTTGGCTGCGTTGAAGTGGTTTGTGCCTACGGAAAAGCCAACTGCTAAAAAAAACATTGTCTTTGGGGAAATGCCAGAATAAACAACTTTTTGTGAGCTCACAATTGATTTCAGAGCACAGTCTGTGTAGTCAGGGGCAGAGAGAGAATTAAAAATCATGGTAAAAATGTAATACCATGTAATATTTCTTATTTTCCCAGACTTTGGTTAATTTCTCTCTTCCTGCACTAGGAGTCTTTGTTAAGGGTTTGTCAACAAAGCAAAAAAAAAACAAAACAAAACCTGTAGCTCAGAGGCTGAGTCAACTGACTTGGTGTGAGACCATGGTACGCCCCATCCTTACAAGGATGGCCGCAACCCCCCTCTCTTTTGCTGCCTGGCCTGCCCCAATGGGTGAGGTCAATAGAGAGTCTTGGGCCCCTCGGGTGGGGCCGCCAAACAAATGAAGAGTCTCTAGGTTTGGGGGAGCAAGCAGTCGCAGGGATCTATGAGTTGGCTGCTTTAGGGTTCAGGCAACAGCTGGTGGCATTGCCCAGGAGTAGGGTTACCAGATACCAAACCATGGAAAGGAGGACAGCCAAGTATGAAATGGAAGACACTGGAGGACACATGGAGAAAATATAGTATTAATGTAATATTCTTCTGTTTTTAGGGGGCCCCAGAATGCTTCCCCCTAAAAATAGGGTGTTCTCGGGCATTCCAGCATGCTTTGACTCCTGTGGAAAAAGCCAGACAAAATCACGCATTTTTAAAATGCCTGCCAGATGGAGGACATGAGGGTAAAAAGGAGGGCATGCCCTCCTTTTGCCTGACATCTGGTAACTCTAGCCAGGAGAGAGGGAGAGGAGGAGGGGGACCCAGGCCCGCCCATCTCCACTGTGCTACAGCCCAGACCCCAGGTCAGGGCTGCTGAGCCAGCCGGGGGGGCTCCACCCACAACGTGCTGACCCCATAATCAGGCTAAGGTTAAAGCCCCTGGGATCTAGCTCTCCTCAGCTACTTCCTGTCCCCTCTCCCCGGGGTACCTGCTCAGCCTCAATGGGGTAGTCCCCCAGGGACAGGTTGCAGAACGCCCCAATGTCATCTAGGGGTAGCTGGTCCAGCAGCTGATCAGGGCTGTCTGCAAGGGGCAGTTCCTCCAGGTTTCAGCCAACTGGAGTCTCCTCCTGGTCCTCCGTGGCAGGCAGCTCTTTCAAGTCCGTGGTCTCAGATGGGATCACCAGGCCCTCTGGGCCAAGTGCTTCCTGGGGTGGCTCTGGACCCTGAGCTGCTGGTCCTTCTTCTGGGCTGCTGGTCCGAGGGTCTTCTTCCCAGTAGTGGGTATCTAGCCATTCTCCGAGGCAGGTACCAGGCATCGGGTTGAATGTGGGAATGAGCTCCCAGCCCCCGAGCAGTTCCTCTGTAGGGTACTGGTCTGAGGGTCGGAGAAGCTCCTCCAGAAGGGATGAGACATCCTGCCTCTTTGAGAGCTTGGCCTGAAATGAGCCTGCTAGCTCTCCTTTTATATTTCCTGTCCCACCCCTTAACTTCCAGCATGATGGAGAGGTTGCCCCTGACTCCTCCCAGCGGCATTTGGCCCTTCTCTCCTTGTCTGCCCCTGAGGAGGGCCATGCCTCCTCACTACACTTGGGCTTGTACTGTGGAGCTAATTATAGCCAATTAGATGTTCGGGCTAGAGTCTGCATCCTGAGACCTTCACCTCTTGTCAAGTTTCAGAGCCCTTCAGCCTGAATGTCTACACTACACTTCGCGCCACAGAAACTGAGTCAGTGTACCTGGTCTCTATGATGTCCTACTGGGGTTAGCGGACGGGTGTTGCTGTGGGGACATACAACATCTGTCCACGGTGCGGGGTGGCAACTTCTTTGTTCAGAGCTTGAAATCTAGATTCTCTCTCTCCCCTTCCCCCAAGGTATTGAAGCACCTAAAAATGCAGAGCTACTTTCCAAACAGCAACCCCACATACACATGTTAAAGGTGACCAGTAATTTAGGCCTAAGGCGCTAAACACTGTTTTTGTGCCAGTTTAACTAGTTTGGTTAGGGGTGAGTTTTTGGTTTTTTTTTTAACTGAGACATTATACCAGTACAAGCCCTAGTGGATGCCATTGTAACAGTGTAAAGATGTCTTACTGATCTAGATTAATCTCCTTCCCATAAGGGTACAGGCAACCTTAGACCATTGTAATTATCCACACGAGGGGTGCTATCATATGTTAGCTAGTAGGCCACATGACTTTTGTGAGGCTTCTTACACTGGTGTGGAGCAGGAGTCACTCCACTTGCATGTCACTGGAAGTGAGAAGAGAACCAGCCCCAGTAGGAACAGCTGTGATTGTCTTTCAAGCCCACTACCACCGGAAGGAGGTGCCAACTGTAGGGAGAAAGTATTGTTCACGTAGCTTGAACTGACTCTAATCCCTACCACATGAAGTTTGGAACTTCAGACCACCATAAAGGAAATGGTGAAGCATTATGTGCTAAGAAGAACAAGCCCAAAAGACAGTTGATCTTATGGGAAATTACCTACCCCAACCCCAAAACCATGATCTTTTGAAACAGTTAATGGCTGAGAGACGGTGCCTTTTGGAACAGCCTTGAAGCACAGGGTGGGTTTGCACCTTTGCTCCAGGGCTACCTGGAAGAATTAGGCCCTGTTTCTGGGGCTGGAACCTGAAGGGAGCCACAATTAAATTTGTACCATGTGTGTTCCTATTCCTTGACCCTGGGGTAATCCAGGGTCCTGTCTAGCCTTTGTATAGGCTAGAGCTGCCTCATGGCTCAACCCAAGGGACTGAAATAGCCATTTTGGGGTTACCACACTACAATATTTCTGGGCCACAGCATCCAGCCTCGATCACTTTTTCAGTGTGTCTCCTATGCTACCTGGAGATTTTCCAATGTCCAGGCAATCGTTACTTCTCATTAGAGCATCGTTGTAGCCCACTTGTATTACCATGATAACACAAAGAGGCTCGAATGGGGCCCTGGACCTCATCCTTTCTCGCTTGGGCAGTAAATATAAAGTTAACTGGAGGCATTTAAAATAATAGAATTAGAGCCTACCACAAGTGTTATTTACACAGGTCTTTATGAGATGAGCTTACACTTCTCTCAACCACATACTTTAAGATGTCGCACCTTAGTTTCAATGGCCTCACCCCCATAAGGTGTAAAAATGTGCTAGCATGGTTACCTGGACCTGACCATTGTCATTTCTAAAGCTGTATCAGTTATGTCTCTGTTTTGCAGAAATGCAAGCCGTGCTTCCATCTGCATGTATATGCACACAGTGAATGCTTTATACCGTGCTTCTTCTATCAAGATTTTAATGTCACCTATATTTTTAATCTGATTTAGTGGCACTTTATTGAATTGATCTGAGGAACTTAGTCCACTGTGCACGCGTGCGCACACAGGGAGACTTTCACAGGCTGAATTAGTTCAGGAAAGTTGTCTGGTTTTGGCAGGCAGTGAAGCCACAAAATTATTAGTATTTTATTTTTCTTTCCTGCTGCAAATCTTAATCTGCCATGACTCATTCAATGCACAACTAAGAGCAAGACTTTGTAAATGTGCGCTACCAACTGCACAACACATCTGAGTTTAAATTAAATAAGGCCCACAGTATCATGTACAGATGTGGCTGAGCACCCCAGGACCAGAAAGTTGTTGACAAATTGGAGGGAATATCTAAGGTCAGCAACTGCAATGATTAAGAGCTGGCGGGACTTATTTATGAGGAGAGATTTAAAAGAACACGTGCTTTCCCTCAATTTATTTGTTATTTATCTAAATAAAGTGGGGACCTGTCTGGTAGTACCAATGAAGGAGAAGAAATGTAAGGTTTAATTTGGACTAATAGCATAAACTGAACAAAGGAAAATATGCCATGAGTATCAGGAAGAAATTTCTGCCTCTAAGGTCCAGTAGTCTGGAACAACCTCCCCCTGGAAGACTCACCACTTGGGACAATTAAAACTAAACTGGACAAAGCATCGGATGCTACGCTGTAGAGACCAGTCCTATATTAGTGTGGGAATGGGTGGAATGACCTCAAAACTCCTGTTCTGTTTCTGACACACTGAAACCAAATTGCATTCTCATGGTACAAATTAGGAGTAACTCCTCTGAAACTAAAGCATCAGACAAGTGTAAGAAGTTGCTCCATTGCTCATGAGAGGCCATGGGAAGTTTATTAGCGTCCATGAATTTAGGACCAGGTCCTAAACAAGCAGATGATCAAACCTGAAGTTGGAAGAAAGTGAATCACAACAAAGATCGAGACAAACACAGATACTCAAACCTGGACTGGAGCCAAAAAGAAATATGCAGACAAGTGTAAGTAGTAATGAATAGAAATCTTTGGCTGATATTTGTACAGTATTTTGGAACAGCAGAACTGAGTGTAGCCCTGGGCTAAATAAAAAGGAAATGATCAAATTTCACAGCAGCAGTTCAGAACAAACAGTGCGACCTGTTCCCATGACTTACACTTCCCTGCATTTATTTTCTCCCATTCTGTAAGTTCCCGCATCTTCAAAGCATCTGGCGAAGTGGGATTTTCTCCCACGAAAGCTCATGCAATAAATATATTTGTTAGTCTTTAAGTGCCACAGGATGCCTTGTTTGTTCTGTAAAACAAACAAAGCTTTTTAGCAAGTGATCTTAAGTGTCCTTGGAATGGATTGAGGAATTGCAAAATGTATAATAGAGAAGACGCTCCTTGGTGTTTTACAACCATGCTGACAAAACCCCTACTGATGTTATGGCAAAGAGTTGGAGCTTTACCTCTGGGCACTTGTGAGAAGACATGTAATTTCTAGTTCTCCTTTGAGCTCTGCTCACATCATTCAGTTACAGGTGTCTACATGCTGCAATGCACGGTAGCTCGGAAAGTCTTTAGCCTTATCGAGTCAGGTCAAGGCATACGGCCAACACCCCCTCTGCGCCGCAACCGTGGCTATATAGGTGACCATGACTCTGCCCCTCCCAGTTCCCTTTTTCCACCCTCAGCCACGGTTTCAGAACAGCCAAAAACTTGCAAAAGCAAGTGTCTGTCTTCCTCTTCTTTGGTCATAATTAAAATGCCAGGGTTTAAACCATGCCCATCGTGCTGCAAAGCCTTCCCACTCGACAATCCCCACGAGAAATGCCTCGCATCTCACGGAGAGTTGCTCCATCTGCAAGTCCTTCAAATGAAGGACTTGCAAGGATAGAGAGTGGTGGTTACACACTCTTGCAGAGGACCGCACGTCCACGTCCGATGCTGCCCGGATGACAAGGGCTCCGCTGGCACCACATGCAACTCCTGCACCGGAGCCTGCCTGATGCCTCTCTCCGGCTCAGAATCCGAAGCCATGATCGGCATAAACTTCAGTACCGACATGGCACCACTCGTCTCCGTCCCTGCATTCTCCCTCACAAGAGTTGGGACTGGGGCTGCCGTTGGTACGATCGACACTGGAGGCCCTGGCAACTGCATGGGCCCTGTTCCAAGACCCGGCCCTTGGACCAGTGAAGAAAACCCGGCTGAAGAATAAGCTGTCACTCCCATCTAAGGAGTGGTTGACACAGGGCCCAGTATCACTCTCAACTCTGGTGCTGTCAAGTCCTCAACCAGCATCACAAAATGGTACAAACAATCACTCCAATGGCCATTCCTCCCGGCACTCGTCCCGTGAGCCCTCAGTACAGTGGTCCCAGGACCCAAGAAGAGGGAAGTCTAGCTCATCTTCATTGTCATCTGACAGCTCCATTTGCTTCCCTGGTTCTCCAAAAGAGACCTCCGGTAATGCGGAATGAGCGGGCAGGTGGCTCCAGAAACATTCCCCGATGCCCAAGCTAAGAAGGGGTTCAACCCCAGAAACCCTGGTATGGGCATCATGGCCTAGTTCCACCCGTTCCGCAAAGACTTGCCAGACAGACAGGGGCCATTCCCCCTCACGCCGTACCGCATCTGGGGATTCCTTCAATGGCTGGTCGCACGAATGGCTCAGCCTGATGGTTGACGACACTTTAGCCTCTCGGCGCCAGCCAGTACCGTCTCCATCCAGGACCCCGGACTCCTCGGATGTCTCCAATGATGAGCCTGATCCGGACTCTACCCAGCACAGCAGATCTTGGGGCCCCTCATCTTTCTCCCCATATGAGCATACCTTCCAAATTCCCCTTGCATACAGGGATGACCCCTGCACGCAGTAGGACTTACTCCACTGCATGGCAGCAAACCTCAACATGGAACTCGGAGTGGTCCAGGAGGAGACAGATCCCCTTTTTGATGTAGGGGATGTTGCTCCACCAGCCAAGGTATCTGTTCCCCTTCATGAAGGGGTGTATAGAATTACCAGGGCACAATGGCAGACCCTGTCAACATCCTACACCGGGCTCTCTGGGGTGGACACAGTCAACCAAAAAGAGATGCAAGGCCAGCCGGGCTCTACTCTTAAGAATAAGGAGGCAAGAAAGCTTGACTTATTCAGTAGGATCTACCTCAGCTTTGCAGCTGTGTATTGCTAATCACCAAGCCTTCAGGGTGAGGTACATTTTCAACCTTTTGGAGACCATGGAGGGCTTCCGCAATAATGTCTCCAGGGATTTTGAGGCAATGGTGGAGGAAGAGGTCTTGGCCTCCAGAGATGCTTTGATGTCCACCTGGGACGCATCTGACACAGCTTCGCATAACATGACATCCACCATGCCTATGCGTCACTCTGCCTGGCTCCAGGGCTCGGGCCTGTCCCCACAGATGCAGCTCATCATTCAGGATCTACCATTTGAAGGCCCTGACCTCTTCGCTGAGTCCACGGACACAAAGCTGCATGGCATGAAAGATTCAAGAGCTACCCTCAGATCTCTGGGGATGGACACGTCGCAATCCGCCCAGAGCTCCTCATAATCCCAACAGCTGCTGCAACAGCAACTACAGCAGCTAAAACAGCATGTCCAGATGCAGGGCTCCTTCACCCGGTCCTACCAGTACCCCCAGCACCCACTTGGGGGTCTGGATAAGGACAAGTCTCATTCAAGTAAAGATCGTAAACCCCAAGCCTCTCAGTCCAGCAGGCACAACTCCTTGGGACAGAAAACTGCCCCCTTGCATAAATCCTGGGAGCCAGGAGCTAGATCGTATGCTCAAGATGGAATGCAAGAAGCTCCTCTCCCTAGGGGCTATAGAAAGGGTCCCAAAGCTGGAGCGGGAAAAAGGGTTCTGCTCCTGGTACTTTCTAGTCCCCAAACCGAATGGGGACCTGAGACCCATTCTAGACCTCAGAGCTTTAAACAAATACATAAGGAAAATAAAGTTCCGTATGGTCTCCCTGTCACAGATCGTCCCATCTCTGACTCCCAGAGATTGGTTTGCAGCCCTTGATCTAGAAGATGCTTACTTCCACATAGCAATACATCCCCATCGCAGAAGGTTTCTAAGGTTCATGGTGGCAGGAAAACGTTTCCAGTTCACATCACCCCCCTTTGGGCTCTCACTGGCCCCCAGGGAGTTCACAAAGTCCATGGCACCAGTTGCTGCCTTCCTACGCCAGCATAACATAACAATCTATCCCTATCTAGACGATCGGTTGATACACGGGGACTTGAGAGCTCAAGTAGAGCACCGTGTCAGAGTGGTAACCAGCCTGTGCAGGTACCAGGGTCTCTGCATCAATCGAGAAAAATCAAGATTCCACCTGTCCCAAAGCATAGAGTTCATAGGAGCTCTCCTAGACTCCTGGAAAGGGTTGGTCTCTCTGCTCCCCTCAAGATTCAGTCCATCTGCACCATCATTGCAGAGCTGCAGGACTCCCAGATAATCATAGCCCGTCGCTGCTTACAGCTTGTCGGGCACATGGCAGCCTCCACCTCTGTGATATGGACGGCACATGTAAGAAGGAGGCCCTTTCAGGTCTGGCTGTCCACAGTGTTCCACCCACAAAGAGACCCTCTGTCCAAGGTACTGTCAGTTTCCCAGAACATCCTGGGGACACTAGAGGTATGGAGGGACCCTCTGTTCACCGTGGGGGAGGATTTCCTTCCAAACTTCAATTCCTATGGACACTGATCACCGATGCCTTGGATTCAGGGTGGGGGCCCACAGCTCAGGGGGACTTTTGATCCAGGGACGTTGGTCTCCAGCAGACAGTCTCTTTCACAGAAACATGAAGGAGCTGTGGGCCATCAGATTGGCTTGCAAGACCTTTCTGGATAGGATACAAGGCAGGTCGGTCCAGGTCCTAACAGACAACACTGCAGCCATGTTCTATACAAACCAGCTAGGCGGTATCCACTCCCCAGGTCTCTTCAGGGAGGCGTGCAGACGCTGGGAATTAGCCCTGAAGTACAATTGCACCCTGGTGGCAGCACACCTACCGGGAGTGGACAACAATCTAGCAGATTCACTCAGCAGAACCCCCCTAGCTCACCATGAGTGGGCCCTCCACAGCGTGCTGTTTTCTCAGCTAATGAACAAGTGGAGAACACCCCAAGTGGACCTATTCATGACATGACTGAACCGCAAATGTTGGTACTTCTGCTCCCTCAGGGGTCAGGAGGAGGGGTCACTCATGGATGCCTTCCTCCTCAGCTGGGCAGGCCCTCTAATGTATGCCTTCCCACTGGTCCCCTGTTGATACACAGGGTCCTTTTGAAGGCCAAAGCAGATGGAGCGAACATGATACTGATAGCTCCGCATTGGCCCAGGCAACACTGGTACTTGCTCCTACAGGACCTGTCCATAGACGCTCCGCTCCGCCTTCCCCTGTGGGCGGACCTTCTGACACAAGACTCAGAGCGCCTGCGGCACCCAAACCCCAGTCTCCTGCATCTGATAGCTTGGAGGCTCCTTGGCTGAGCAAGCAGAAAAGGCTCTGCTCAGACACGGTCAGTAGGGTACTGGTCAGTAGTAGAAGGCCGTCCACCAGGACCACTTATACAGTCAAGTGGAAACGCTTCCCCCGCTGGGCTCGAGGTAAAGGGGTCAAGCCTGCACTAGCCCCCATGCATGTAATCCTTGATTGTCTGTTGGACTTTAGAGACAGTGGCCTCTTCCTTTCCTCCCTGAGGGTCCACTTAGCTGGGATTTCAGCCCTCCATGAGAAAATGGATGGTGTCCCTGTTTTCGCCCATCCTACTTCCACTAGATTATTGAAGGGTTTCAAAAGACTTTTCCCGCAACCCCGTGAACCTATCCCTCAATGGGATCTTAATGTGATGCTCCATGCACTAATGGAGTCTCCTTATGAACCGTTGGACTCATGTACCTTACAGGTCCTTGCCTGGAAGGTAGCCTTTTTGGTGGCAATTACCTTGGCTAGAAGGGTCTCCAAGTTGAAGGCCCTTTCCTCAGAACCTCCATACACGAGGCTCTTTCCTGATAAAGTGGTGCTACACGCTCATCCATCCTTTCTTCCTAAGGTAGTTTCCCCTTTTCACCTTAGGAAGGACATTTGTCTGCCAGTATTCTTTCCAGACTCTCAGGTCATGAAGAACCAGAGAAGGTGGCATACCCTGGATGTGAAGAGAGTGCTCTTGACCTATATTGAGCACACAAGTCTGTTCTGCAGGACTTCTCAACTCTTTGTGCTGGTCACACAAAAGAGGTCTCCCAGTGTCCTCACAGTGCATTTCCAAGTGGATAGTAAACTGCATCAAAGACTGGTATGGAAGATCGAATACACCCCTCCTGGGGACTGTCAGGGCTCATTCTACCAGGGCCCAGGCTTCGTCAACAGCCTTCCTCACCAAGGTCCCGCTTCAGGAGATCTGCAGAGCAGCTACGTGGTCATCGGTGCATACATCCACAATGCACTACGCTATTGTCCAACAGGCTAGAGAGGATGCCATGTTGGGCAGAGCTGTACTTAGCATGGGCAGACTATAACTCCTCCCACCATCCTTGGGTATGGCTAGCAGTCACCTATAACTGAATGATGTGAGCAGAGCTTGAAGAAGAACGATGGGTTGCTTATCATTAACTGTCCTTCTTCGAGATGGGCTGCTCACATACATTCAGATCCCTCTCACCGTCCCCGCTAACCACAGTTGGCGAAGGAATAAGAGACTGGGAGGGTCAGGGTCACGGTCACCTATATAGCCATGGTCACAGCATGGAGGGGGCGTTGGCTGTGTACCCTGACCTGACAGGCTAAGGCTAAAGACTTTCCGAGCTACCGAGCGCTGTGGCACGTAGACACCTGTAACTGAATGTATTCTTCACATGCAAGCATTATGTGTTTAAGGTAGCTACTTCCTGCTGCAGAAAAAAGGGGAAAGGCAGGAAGACCTAGTATTTGGCTGGCCATTATTACTTCTTCAGCCATTGTCACTAATTAATTTCAATTTTTATGGGCCTAGGCCTGGCCAGCAGCTTTGAATTCCAAAGCATCTTCTCACATTCACAGGAAGTGAAGAGGGACAGCAGTGGGCAAACAGAGAGACTCAGATTCACATGTTCAGGCAGCTGAGAGAGAACAGAATCATAGGGTTGGAAGGGACCTTATCAGATCATCTAGTCCACCCCCCTGCGGTTTGAACTGAGGACCTTCTGCATGTCAAGTAGATGTGCTTGCCGCTACTCTCTAGGATCTTCCTGATTTTTGCAAACATAATTGTGATGAGGTGATTGATTTTAAGCACAACCAGCATCACAAATGGCGGTGGGTCTATTCCTGCTTTAGGAGAAGCAGGTGCTGTAAGCACTTGCAGGGTCAGGGGCTAGGGTGAATGGATTCTGGCAAATGGATTAAGGATCTAATGACAAAGAGCTAGAGAAAAGTTCTGCACATAAAATAAGTGGAGCTAGGCAAAAAGTTTCTATCCTGAGCACAGGGGGAAAGACGGGTTCTGTTGAGGCACAGCGGAGAGTTTCTGGAAGGAATTCTGAACACTCTGAGGTGACGCTTCTTGTTGTACATGCAGCTTGAAGAAGTCCTCCCATAGCCAAGCGTTTTCTCAGCAGGAGCTGGCTTTTGTCCAGCTTTCCTCAGTCTTGCTGAGGTCAGAGACTGCTCCTCACCCAGCCCAAGCATCTCATATGAGACAAGAGAGAAAACAAGGGTGGGCAACCTTCGGAGGACACTTCCTGTCTGTACTACACAAATCTGCTCAACAGCTGGGACAAATCACTTAGGAAAACTTACTTTCATTCCCTCTCCCACCCCACCCCCCTAAACCCAAGGAATTTGGTTTGACATCCCATGCAAATTCTACTGCGGTCCTTAGCCAGCTTGGAATCAATTTTATAAAAACCTGGAAGAAAGAGCACAGAGCAAAAGCAGTTTGGCTGACGGCCTCTGCCATCACTGCAGCTTCAGGCTTCTTGTTTTCTTGTGGCACTGGGCCTCCCAGAAGTCTGTCGTAGGCCTCGCTCTCACGCAGATGTGTGTTCTCAGGTAAACGCTATCCCAGGCCACCTTCCAACACTGCTGCATCAGAGAACGGGTCTGCATTCTCTGTCTGTTTTTCTCCCAGCCCAAGTGTAGATTAGGATGCCCTATATTAGGGGCATCATTGGGTGGGACAAAAGCCAGCACCATGCTGGTCGTGTCAGTCAATGGCAGCTCAAAAGTTTGGCCAGTTTCTGGCCCCTTTGTACTGCATGAGCTTGTTCACATCTTCTAAGTAAAGAACTGGGTACATAGAACTGAAACGTAGCTCTTGCTTGTTTATGTGGCACGCATGCTTCCCTCAGGTTAGTCTTGTGAAGATTAATTGATGCTTATGAAGCACCTTGAGTTCTTTAGATGTAAGACTCTGGGGCCCTATTGGAAAAGCTCAGCTCCCGTTCACACAACATAAATGGCCATATCTTTGAAAGCGCTCAGGTCACTGGCTATTGTGTTCTCTCAAAAATCTGGCCAAAATGCTGCAGCCCAAACTTCTGGAAGTTCAGCGCAATGCAGTACTTTAGTGAAAGACGGACTGGACCCTTACAGAGATCAGTAAATATAGATATAAGGTCAGGCCTGTGGCAGGAATGATGTTTGTCTAGCGCAGGGATCTCAAACTCAAATCACCACAAGGGGCGCATGAGGACTAGTACATTAGCCCAGCAGCCGCACCACTGAAACCTTTTCATACAACAATATTGCAAACACTGGTAAAAATAGTGTCGTTGCAGGCTGCAGGAAATAGCTTTATGGGCTGCATGCGGCCCCAGGCCACATGTTTGAGACCCCTGGTCTAGCGCCTAACCCAGAAGGATTGATTCCTGCATAGGGTCTTGGCGACAATGATGTGCCAGAATATTAATAGAAGTTTTACTACTATTTTCAGCTTCATACATAGCAATTAATTTGCCACTTGTCAATTTTTATTTTTAATTTGTGTGTGTGTGTGTGTGTGTGTGTGTGTGTGTGTGTGTGTGTGCATATGAGCAAAGGAACATAGGAATTGGTGAAATGGATCAATACGATGGTCCATCTGGTTCAGTCCCGTCTCCATCGTCTTCTGAGATACCAGTTGCAAAAGCCCTACAGCAGGTAATCTCTTCTCCCTCTCCCTCCCCCTCATGCCAAGTTTACTTAATCCCTAATAGCAAGAGACTGGTTTGTGTCTTAAAGCAGGAGGCTTTTATCCCTTCCAAGTCTCTCTGTTAGTGATAACTTTTGTAACTCCGGATATCCTCGTTATCCGTATAAACATCCAATTCCTCTTCAGTTCTTGCTAACTTCTTGACCTGAGTGACATCCTGTGGCAGTGAGTTCCAGAGGCTAATTACTTGCTCAGTGGGAAAGTATTTCCTTGAATCGGCTTCTGCTTTCCAGTTTCATTGAACACCTCATTGATCTTGTTATGAGACAGAGAGAACAGACTTTCTGCTGTGTCTTCTTTTTTAGACCATCTCTTATTTTTATCATGCTACCTCTTCTCTTGTTTGCCTCTCTCCTAATCTCCTGTACAGGTACAGTGGTTTTCCCCTTCAGTTATACCTGCCTTTTTACTGTTGCGTTCAGTCTAGAGGGCTGAATGTTTTGTAGCGTGTTACACATATGACACTTGAAGATCTCCCTGCCTCTTTCTGTTCCCATTCCCCCACCACCCTCCCTTCCTTACGTCAGGGACTCAATGTGATGCCCACTGCCATCCTGCTCCCTGCAAGGTGTTCTGTGAGAACCGCCATTCCCCCAGCATGCCAGGAGCAATGTGTGCCTCTCATTTCTCCCATGCCAAGGCCCCTGTGTGCAGTCCTTTTCCCTCTGCCCATTTTCTCATATTACCCCATGCCATGGTCTCCCATTGCCCCTCCTCATCTGATGAGGGTCTGTGACCTCTCCATTCTCTTCTCCCCTCCTTGCCAGGGACTCCCTCCCTCACCCCTGTACCAGCTCTTCCATTTTATTCCTGCCAGGGGTTCTGTGAGCCCCTGACACCAGGATTTCTCTCTGCCTCCCATTCCCCCAATGTCATATTATCTGTATGCTCCTGTATCGGGCCCACCACTTCCTTCCCCTCCCTGGTCAGGATTTCTTTGTGCCCACCAATGCTTCCTCTAATTATTTGAAGGCTGTGTGCACAAAAAAAATTTTTTTTGTGAGCATTAGTATTAGCACTATTGAATTTTTTTGTGTGCACTTTATTTTGTTGTGTGTGCGGGTTTCATGACCTGCGTGCACGTGCACATGCACACAGCTTAGAGGGAACACTGCCCATCCATTTCTTGCTTTCGTTCCCATTCTTATTCTCCTTCAAGGTGGCATCAGGGCACATGGCATGTTGGGCAATCCATGAACACAGCGAGAGTCCCTGCCCCAAAGCACTTGCAGGACCTGGCACCGGGGGAATAGAGGCATGAAAAAGTAAAATGAATTGGCCAAGGTCACAGCAGCAGCTCAGTGGCAGAACTGGGAACAGAACCCACAAATCTGTTGTCAAAGGCGCTAGGCTGGCACTCGAGAGCTGGATTCAAATTTGCTTCTGACACAAGCTCGTTGTGTGACCTTCAACAAATCACACATGGACTCCCTTGAGATGCAGTTGGCACTATCAGAGGTTCTCTGCCCTGTCTGTGTCCCCCTCTGGATCTCTTGTTTTGGCCCTTCGATCCTCTGTCTCATCCCTTTTTATTTATTTTGTTGTTGTTGTTGTCCCTCTTGGGGCTCAGTGTTTTCTCCCCCTTGGACAAGGGAGTGGACCTTAGGGAATAGACACCCAATAATTTGACAGAACCGCTGGAGAAACAAGTGAATTGGCCAAGGTCACAACAGCAACTCAGTGGCGGAGGCAAACGTGTTATCCAGGCATCCTGACTCCCAGTCCAGTACCTTACCTATGGGCTCATGCTGCTTCTCTTAGAGATGTGCTAACTTAAGTAAGAAAAACAAAAATAAAACGAACCACCACGTGTACCAACTTGCCATCTCCCTAAATCCCCTGGGCTTCCCTTCCCCGATCCGGAGCGGTCCATGGAAACAAAACTGTTTGGCCTTTTGTCTGTGCCATGAATCAGAAATTTCTGCCTCCCTGCTGTAAAAACCTGCTGCTTTTCATCTGGCCCAGGAATTGTCCCTGTTGTGTGAAGTTTTCTGTTTTCCAAGCCCTGAGCTGGAGCATTGACAGTAAAGGGAGAGCAACCATTTATTGCCCTGGGATTGGTCAGTTGCTTTTGCTGCTTCTTTTTTTTTTTTTTTTTGTTGTTGAAGGTCTCTCAGTTTTGCTCAGCTCTCACACAGCTGTGCCACTTTCTCACACCCCTCTCCCTGCACACGGGCTGGGGCTGGGGCCGGGGCCGGGGCCGGGGAGGAGCCGGGCTCGGGCCGGGGGCAAAGGCGGCCTCGGTGGGGGACTCCGGGGGACTCCGGGCGGCTGAGGAGACCCGGGAAAACCTGCCACAAACCAGATGGAGAAATACAAAGGTAAAGCTGGGGGCTCTTGTCCAGGGGCGATCCCCGGGGGCTGCTCGGCTTTGGGGCTTGGGAGGAGACGAGCCGGGCTCCGCTGGCTGGGGCTGGGCGAGGGAGCGGCCGCCGGCTGGGAAGGGTGGAAGGGAAACTGAGGCAGCAGGGAGTGCAGGGCGGGTCCCCACAGCGTGGGGATTGGACAAACCTCCTGGCTTCAAAGCCAGCCCCCCCCCCAAACCTGCAAGAGGCTGCTGTGGGAGGTGAGCAGGGATTTCCCTAACACCCCCCAGTTGTCAGCTAGTAACAGTGTTATACCAAATTAGTGAGAGCTCCCCTGCACCCCCAATTTCCTAACACCCCCAGTTGTCTCCTCGTAACAGTGTTATACCAAATTAGTGAGAGCTCCCCTGCACCCCCAATTTCCTAACACCCCCAGTTGTCTCCTCATAACAGTGTTATACCAAATTAGTGAGTGCCCCCAAACCTCTCCTGCACCTCCCCATTTCCTAACACCCCCCCCCGTTGTCAGCTAGTAACAGTATTATACCAAATTAGTGAGAGCCCCCTAACCCTCCCCTGCACCCCCAATTTCCTAGCACCCCCCAGCCATCAGCTAGTAAGTGTTATACCAGTTTAGTGAGCCCCAACACCCCTACACACCTCCTGAATTCCCAATACCCCCCCAGTTGTCAGCTAGTAAGTTATACCAAATTAGTGAGAGCCCCAACACTCCCTACATTCCCCCTGAATTCCCAACACCCCCCACTTCTCTCTAGTAACAGTGTTACACCGATTTAGTGAGAGCCCCAACACACCCTACATGCCCCCTGAATTCCCAACACCTCCCAGCTGTCAGCTAGTAAGTCTTATACCAAATTAGTGAGTGCCCCCTAACCCTCCTCTGCACCCCCAATTTCCTATCACCCCCCCGTTGTCAGCTGGTAACAGTGTTATACCAAATTAGTGAGCACCCCCAAACCTCCACTGCACCCCCCAATTTCCCAATTCCCCCAGTTGTCAGCGAGTAACAGTTATACCAAATTAGGGAGAGCCCCAACACTCCCTACATCCCCCCTGAATTCCCAACACCCCCCAGTTGTCAGCCAGTAACAGTGCTATACCAGTCTAGTGAGCCCCTGCACCCCCCTGAATTTCCCAGCACCCCCCACTTCTCTCTAGTAACAGTGTTGTACCAAATTAGTTAGCACCCCCAATACTCCTCAGTCCTCCCCCTACACCCCTCCAATTTCAAGTCCTGAGGAAAATCCTGGAGGTGAGTCTAATTGTGTCCCCTGGGCAGGCCGGCCAGCCCTGATCTGTTCAGGTTTATCCGGGAGAGGGGTTAAAGGATTTCAAGGCAGTTTCCTGACAGCCTGGAAACGCAGGGTCTGATCTGAGGGTAGCCAGTGGAAAGAGTTGCATTGACTTGGATGTGCTGTTTTGTGTGTGAGATAAAATTGCAGGCAGTCTGATGAGGAGCCAAATGCAGCTATTGCTCAGTAATGATGAGGGGCACGGGGCTGGAAAAGTGCAAACTGGCACCAGAGGGGCCTTTCCTGAAAACAAAACCCATTTGGGTGTGCTAGGGTTCCCAGCCTCAGCCCTGGCAAAGCTGACTTGCCTCCTTTTGCTCCTTTCCTTTCTCTCTGCTACTGTGTGCTCAGGGTTTAAACCAAGCACATCTAAATGATTACATTATTTCAGAAGGAGAAGCTGCTTGAGGGGAAATGACAGCTCGTCTGCAATTAAAGTGCTTTGTTCTCCTGTTCAGCTTCGTGCGGGTGTGCTGAGGAGGGGTGTGTTTTCACTTCTGAATTAATAGTCTGGGTGAATGTGTGCACTGTGTAGCTTGGAGGCCGATTCTGATCTGTTGTGTTGGTGTAAATACACTAACGTCACTTGCAGTTGATGTGCATGGAACAAAGACCAGGATCAGTCCAGGCGAGGTGGTCTGTCTCAAATTCTTTGACTGCACGCACCTGCTGACTGTCCCTATCCTGGCTGCACTGCCAGTAATTTACACCAGCTAACAAACCGAGCCCTTCCGCCTTAAAAAAAAGTTTCACTTTCATTCTCTTTTTCCACATCTCCTTTGATGGTAAAACACCCTGGGCTTGAATTTCTGTCTCCATTTTTCTTCCTGAATGTCTCCCTATGTGATACATGCCTGTGAGCTGCACAGCCTGGAAGCAGAATTCCATGTTTTATTTTTGTCACCGACTTGGGGTATATCGACAGTATGCAGACATAGCCCCATAGCGTAGTAGACACAGTCTGACAGAAGAGGCCTGTCCATGCAGGAGCACCACTTCCCTGAAAATTGTCTGCATTGATTGATTGGAGCCCTCTTCTCTCAGTCTACTTGCACCCACACTGTGGGTTAGGCCTGCATGGCTGTATTAGTGACGGGTGTGGCTAAATCACTTGGGGGGTGGCTTTTTGATGCTCTTGATTGGCATAGTTACACCAGTGAACGTTTTTAGACCAAGCCTCAGGCAAAAATAGTCAGTCTGTTGCCCTTGTTTACTCTAGATTAGTCACTTGACACCTCTGTGGAGTATTCATCCTCATACACATTGAATTTGAAAATCTGAGTGCCTCAGGCTGCTCGGACATAAAGGTGACCAACTTCACCCACTACCTTCTTGCTAAGAAATGGGGAGGAAGCCCCAGGCTAGCAGCCAGTTGGGATACGATTGTGTTCCCATCCAAGGCTCCCATCTCTGGAAGAAGGAGATGACACTTTCTCTGCAAGGAAAAATACAAATGCACTGCAGAACAGAAGTAGCTCCTGCTCTATTCTCTGTGCCCTCTCAGCCCACCTCAAGATGTTTATGTGAGTTAACAGGGAAATTTCATGCTAAACTAACAGGATCTTGCCTTCCTTTTGATTTCATTCAGGCTCATTGCTCTGCCAGCAACAAGATTTGATTAGGATGGAGTAGATGCACCCAAACTGGACAATCGTGCCCATTTTAAATGAGGTTTAACTGATCTGGCACACCTCAAAAGTTAAAAGATTTTGCATATCAACTAATAAGGCTCCTAAATTATCCTGACTGAATTTATGACCCTGCTGGATTCAATAAGAGTTTCACCATTGAGTATTTTCTGAATGTACCAGCACAATGGCTAATTCAGTAATATGCGCTTGGTGCAATGGGAAATGTGGGACTTTCAGGCACGTTTAATTGAGACGATGACAGAGATTTTGTGGGAGGGCTAGCTGTTATCTCAACATACCACTGAAATGAGGTTGAAGCTGACATTAAGCATCAAATTCTTCCTTGACTTTTCTACTACACCTTGCAGATGTTATGACAGCAGATGTTTCTTCAGATGTTATGACAGCAGATAAATTAAGAAGCAGCTGTGTTTTGGGTGTTGTTTTCAAAGTACATTCCCAGCTCGGTCAGAGCACCAGGGATGTATTCTGTACATGTGTGTTGAGGAGAGAGACTTGGTAGCATGTTGTATTTATTTAACTGATTGATTGATTAATTGTGCATTTAACATCCTTAGACTCTGCAGAAGTGTTACTAGCCTAATGTTAGACTCATTTTGGGGGTGGTAGAGCAGCTGGTTCTTAATTACAGTTACTGCGTTACTCTGGGTTAGGGGAGTTGGAGGAGAATGACGGGGCAGGAAGAATCTGGGCAAGTCCCGTGGGAAGTGGGAGAGAAGGTTGAGAAGGGCTGAGAGAGCCTTGAAATGAGATGAGCCTGAGGGTAAATTGTCTTTCATCAGGAATCGTTGGCTTACATGTCTTTCACTCTTTTTTTATTCCTAGTTTTAATGCTGCTAAATTGCAGTGCTCTCATATTGCATGCATAATGGTCTGCACACGAGTATTTACAGCAGTACAGAATCCTTCACCCGTGATACCTCTGAGTAAAGCTAATGTGTGTGTGATGCCTTCCTGATAGAGATGTGAGAGCTCCAAAAAAATTGGCAAAATGCCAGTTTGCCATTATTTAAGGCAGCGGTTCTCAGCCACTGTGTTGGGACACATTACTCTGTTGCCACACAGTAGTGTGTCACGGAGAGCTAAGAGAATGGCTTCAGCCTGAGGGGGTGGCCTGGTGTGTCCTGTAGGGTCATGCACGCCACCACCATGTTGCAACCCACAAAAGGTTGAGAACCACTGCTTTAAGGGACAGAATTTCACTTCAAGATCTTCCCGTCACTTGAGGTTTGAGGGTTGTGTGAGAGGGAGGCATGTGGGCTGTCCAAGCATGGGAAATATCTTTTACTGTACTTTTTAACCTGAAGCAGAGCCAGTTTTATTCAAGACTTCTTTTGAAGGACGCTGTTTCTTTAAGGTCTCTTTGCAATGCTGTAGCACCAGCTCAAGTTCTTGAAGAGATGTCTAACCTCCCTCCCAAACTTCAGTGACATCGTCTTCAAAATCCTGTTAGGAGGGCAGCAAAGAGGGTCTGTGGGGGTATGACCCTGAGAAGGAGTCTCCACAGCAGGATCGAGTCCTGTTACTGCCTCCATTACTCAGCAGGGGGCTCTGTCTAGGATAAAACCAAGATTATAGAGCAGCCGTGGTCAAACTGCGGCTCGGGACGCACATGTGGCTTTTGAATGAAAAATTGTGACTCCTGGAAGAGCATCAGCAAATCAATTTAGGAAAGCAGCCCCAGCCTAGGAGTTCAGGAGGGGGTTGGGACGGTGGGGAGAAGCGAGGCATGGTTGGGGATAGTGGGGAGAAGTGTGGCATGGTTGGGATTTTAAAAAACTCACCACTAGCCTGCAGTCTTCTGTATCAAGCGGCAGCTAAGTTTTTACTGTATAGGCCTAATTTTCATGGTAACCTTAAGTAATTATTAGAATCTAACATTAGTAGGGTCAATATTTGTCCTCTTTTATGATAAAATTAAAGTGTGTGATGAATTTTAAATTTAGTATTTTGGTAAAAGTATACGGCTATATGCCTCAGTGTGGCTCTCAAAGGTTTAATAATCCACTTGTGTGGCTCTTGAGTTCCAGAAGTTTGGCCACCCCTGTTATAGAGGTAAACCATATCTGCCATCCTGACCTCTGTCCTTCATCTCCCCAGCCTCTGAGAAGAGAGGTGCATGGTATTGCAAGTTTCTTAAGGAGATAATATCCCCTGACTCCGGTGATGCCATGAAGACTTTGGAGAACTAACTCACCTAGGAGACTCATTTCTGTAGTGCCTGATTAAATCCAAAAGCATCTCTTCTCCCTTGCAGCAAAGTGGCTGCCGAAACCCCACATTCTCCGCATGTTTCAGAAATCGGGTGTGAAGCAACAGCTACGGCAGGAAAAGTAACCCATTGGAAATGAGAGAAGGAGTTTGCAGGGGACGGAGGAAATGTGTGTGGGTGGAACTGGAGGACAATAGCTACATCCACCAGTGCCTTAGCAATGTACGGGCATTGACAAGTAGTTTCAAAAAACTAGCAAGCCAGCATAACTCCTACCGAAGCATGATTTCTAGTCAGATCTTTCAGAGGACATGTGGGACTCACCTTGTTCCTAGCTGTGAGGCTTAAGAGACATTAACAAACTACATTTCTTTTCATCTGAGGGTCTGCATGTATTTTTGCAGACATTGTCTTCCAATGCTTCTATCATATTGTGCCTATTTAAGCTATATCTGTACTAGAAAGAAAAGAGGTATTTTAACATATGTTAACATCTTAGTGTACGTAAGCATTTACCCCAACCAGCTAACACATGTTAAAACACCAGCTTGCCTTGTGCAGTGAGGACAAGGCCTTAGGGAGATGAGCAGGTGTAACCAAAGCACAGAAAGGTTAGGTAATGTGCCCAGGGTTAAATGGTGAAGCAGAGCTAGTAGTAAAACTCACAGTCCTCACTCTTGGATATCTAAACTAGAGAGTGTGGCCCTTCTTTGACTCAAGTTCATTGGCCATCATCTTGACTTAATGAACAAGATTATGAATGTTAGTCTATAGGCTCCACAAATGGTGGTGGTGTAAGCTAGCTCTTTGCCCTGGATAAGGGTTGCAGTTGTTCATTAACTTGATCTAATTGGCAGTCTCTGAACTACCCTAACATGCTGTCCTGTGGTCAAACCCTAAATCCTCTTTAACCGCCAGATATTTAACATTGATTTAAAAAAAAAACTAGAGATAAAAAATGAGTATCTCAGTCCATCCTTTTCTGAAAGTGACTCTCATGGGTGTTTGTAGAGTGAGCAGACGATGCTGCTGCTAGGGAGCAGTAGGCCTGAGCACTTTATTTAGTGGGATCCAGAAGAAAAAAAACCCTTTTTGATGATAGTGAATGGCTTCCAAACCCATAACCCGATTCAATAACAAATTCAATACTGTGATCTACTGTGGAGTAGATCCAATAGATACTGGAGTAGTCACCCTCAAGCCAAATCCCCTCCTACACTCAGTCATCCATGCCAGATCATCATTTCTGTCTTTTCCAGCATGGATGCATGTCTAGGCTCAACAAAGCACATGAGGATCCTGTGGCTTGCTGTGGACGAATGTTCCTATGTGCTGTAGCTTCCAAAGCCAGAGGGACTCTTGTGAGCGAGTAGTTTGACTTCTTGTCATAGAAGTTCCTCAAATCAATCCCTAGAGCAGACCTTTTAGAAAAACCTCCCGTCTTTATTTTAAGACTTGCCAATGAGGGGAGAACACCCTTACCCTTGGCAAATTGTTCTAATGGTTAATTACTCTCACTTTTAAAAGTTTTTGCCTTATGTCCAGTCTGAATTTGTCTAGCTTCTGCTTCCAGTTATTGGATCATGTTACTTTTCTCTGCTATTGTGAAGAGCCTTTTAGCAAATATCGATTCCCCTTGTTGGTACTTACGGACTGTGATCAAGTTACCTTTGAACCGTTAGTTTAAGATAAATAGATTGAGTTCTTTCAGTCTACCACTGTCAAGCATTTTTTTTTGTTTGTTTGTTTGTTTTCCCTGTTTAAAAATCCTAATCCTTCTCTAGTTTCTGCAGACATAGACTTCACTGGAGAAAATTAGGGCAATTTTTGGCATCAACCACAATAATATTTGATTTTTGTGCATGCCTTTAACTGTCAGGAATGAGAATATTCTCTTATATTCCACAATGGGTGATGAGCACTGGGGGTTTGCTCCACATGCCAGCGGCCAGGAAAACGGGATTGGTGGTAAGACAGTGTGTGCAGTCTGAAAGTGCTTTGGAGTGAAATGGGCTGCATAAGTGGGTTTTATTATTACCGCTCATTCCCCACACCCCTTCCTGCCTCCTTCTCCCCGATGGGAGTGTGCCATTGAACAAAATAACAAAGGGAAACAGCTCATGGAAGGCAACAAGCCAGTACTCTGAGACTGCTGCCTGTAAAATACCTGCCTCCTTTACTGTATGGTACAGGACACACCCTCTCTTTATGTTGCTGTGTTTCTTTTCCTTTGTCACGCTGAGGCTTGGCGAAGGGAATGCTGCCATCCCTCCCCAAACATGCTCCCCCCCCCTTATTTTCCTGCTGTTACACAACAGGGTCTATTTGCATTGACTCCCAGCTGGGGAAGAGACATTGTCTTTGAATGAGCTTATTGTTTGGGCTTTTCATGGATTCTTTTTGCTGAAGAGCACAGTCAAGGAACATATTGAGAGGATATGCAAAAATGCCTATGCTGGTCTCTTGGCATATTTCTGGGCTTTTACTTCTCTTTAGTAGCAATGGACTAAGCACAAGTGGGTGATTACAGTAAGTAGGGCAATTAGGTCAGGTCTATACTAGCTGTTATAGGTATACCACTATACGTCTCTGGTAAACCATGGGTCTGGACCCAGTACTGGGTCACATACCCTTGGGTACTGGTTTGTGGTGTTTCCTGCTGCCACTGCAATAAGATTGGCATTGCTTAAAGATAAGCAAGGAGTCCAATGGAGCTTTTAAAGACTACCATTCATTTATCACATGAACTTTCATGGGGAAAAAAAACACTTTGTCAGACGCTTTGCAGATTGGGGAACTTACACTTCCCTGCATTTATTGTCCTCCCATTCGGTAAGTCCAAAGATCGTTTTTGCCAGATGTACAGTCGTGCTATCGTATCACTTCTAGCACAGACAAGGCCAAAGTCAAATAGACTTTGCCACCATTCCCACGGCTTTGTGGATTGCCCATGTAGGGCTCCATTTGACTTTTCAGATACAAATTCTAGAAATAAACCTGAGATCCAGACATTTCCAACTTTGAATCTGGGGCTAAATGTTCTGAGCCACTTCAAAATATGGTATGGCTGGAAATAAAGCCAGCAGAAATCTTTATCTAAAGGCCATGGAAGTACCTTATTTATGACTGTAGTGTCTGTATGCCCCCAAAATTGCAAATGTTTGTATTTATTTATCCATGCAACATTCCTGTGAGCATGGGAGGTGCTGGTATTCTGAAGGGGGACTGCAGCACAGAGGCTAAATGACTTGACCAAGGTTGAAAAGAGAGTTTGTGGCATAGTGGGTACTTGAACCCAGATCTTCCATGTCTAAGGCTAGGGCCATAACCACCTTCTTTAGCTGGCCCTTTTCTCCCTGGAAGATAATTATGCCCTTGTCTTCCCTTCAGAAGTATTACAACCATTCAAATAACCTGTCCTGTGCTCTTCAAAATGAATGAAACCAATTTTGGACTAAAGGAAACCATGAGAATAAAATCTATCCCAAGGTGATAGCAATTGAAGTTCTCACAGTAGTGGGAATAAAAGATCTTGGAGGACCAGGGACCTAGAAAATACGTGGCAGCTGGCAGATGTGTTGAAAAGAAACTACTAACAAAATGTGGGTGCGTGTGAGGCTGAGCATTCTTAGTTAAAGCTGTGTGATTGTGGTTCCCAACCTTTTCAGTAAACGCAGCATACTTCAGTGAGACAAACGATTCCATGGCATGCCTACTTTTTTTTCAGTTGAGTTGATTGCTCAAATCCACAGGAAAAAATACACATCTCAGTTTTGCCCTTTGGCCACTTGTGTTTAGACTGTTCACATTTGAGAATCGAAAGACCAATACCTTGCTTTTAATTTGGTGACTACTATTCATGAGTTTTAGTGGTTGTAATTTTTGTTGGAGTGAATATTGTTTAAGATGAAACAACAGTTGTTTTACATTGATTTTCATTACCTTTGTACAAAATTTCGTGGCATACTTTTGGACAGGTTTCACAGCACACCACTGTGCTGAGGTACACTGGTTGAAAACCACTATGGAATGAGCAACTTGACTTACTCAGGCAGGCTCCTGCAAGCTGTATTATTTGCTAGGTGTAGAGCAGACTATTGAGTCATCACCTCCTACACCCCAGGCCAACAGACCAGACAGGCCAGCACAGTAATTTTCCAGTGAATGAGGGGATTTATTGATGTAACACTAGTTTATTTGCTAGCTAGATTTTATGGTACAAGTAGGTCCATGTGCGTCTTTGTCTTGAACGTGCATGTATAGACACACCTTCTTAACACTCAAGAGAAGGGGTTCCATTCCTTATAGAAATGGGCCAGACCAAAACACTCGATCACTTGAGTTCGAGGAAAGTTCAGATCAAACTCATGGATACTTTTTACTTTGCACTTTTCCCACAGGGAGCGGCAGTTCTGTCTGTCTTAGGTGCTTACCTGGCCCTGTTTCCATTATACCTGAGTCCCATCCCATCTGGAATATATTTATCCTCACAACACTGCAGTTTTACAGCTAGGAAACAGAGGTTGAGGGACTACAGGTGAAACCCTGGCTGTCATCCCTCCTCCCCCCTGGCCTCCACTGAAGTTGTTGGCTGAATTCTCATTGACTTCAATGGGGCAGGATTTTGACCAAAGTGATCACGCAATGTGCTGGAGCAGAAAAGGGAAACCTGTCTTCCTATGGGAATGCCTGAGGCACTGGACTATTCTTCTGCTTTGGGAGGGTTTCCATACGCATACCCAGGCGCCAGGGGAAGGATCTTCATTCCTTCTTTTCGGTCGGAGGCCTGTTCAAGATCATCGCTTATAGGAAAGCATTTAGGCAAGGGAATGGCAGGGGACCTCTGAGTGAGGAGTGGGTTGATGGCGTTTCTCTCTGTGCACGGGCATTTTGTTAAATACCATAGAGGAGGGTTGTTCTTCCACTAGCCAGGCAAAGTTTTAATAAACCAGAAACCTCTTGAGAGACTTCCTGATGTGGCTAACCCCACTTGTGGCGTGCTGCAGAGCTCACCTGAAGGGACGCGTGGTGTCTTGCCAACCATAAATCTGAAACAGTCATGAGCTGAATTGTGCCCACTCCCACGACGAGCCTAAACCCAGGAGTTTTTGGATAACAACAACACATTTCTGTTAAAATTTTTCACCACACCCCAAGAGACCAGAAACTAGCTTTTTGTTTTTTTAAATTAAAGTGAAGAGTCTCTCACAAACATGAGTCCAGGAGCTGGAGCAGTAAGGAAAACACCAAACAGTTTGTGCTTAAACTTCACAAGCTGATGGGAGTTGGGGCATGGCTGGGGCCAGAGAAGTGGCCATCAGTGGCAGCCTGGTCTGGTCAGTTCAGTGTGGATGCTCTCAACTTGCCTCATGTTGATTTTATGCTTTGTCTGGTACTTTGAAACCACTGTAAGGTTGCTCGAGTGAAGGAGAGGTGTTTGGAAGACTAAATAAATAATTCCTGTATGAATGGCAAGGCTCCTAGGGTTCAGAGTTGGCTGTTGCACTGGGCTAGGAAGGGGACTGGTTCCAGACACTGGGGTACGTCTGGACTGCAATTAAAAATCCACAGCTGGCCCCTGCCAGCAGATCTCAGCTCACAGGATTCAGGCAAAGGTTCTGTTTGGATTCAGGCTGAAAACTGGGCTTTAGGATCCTGTGAAGTGGGAGGGACCAGAGTGCAGGCTACAACCTGAGGCAAGCATTTGCCCCAAAACAACCACTTAGTACCAGCCACTTATGCTCTTAAGGTGCAGTTTCACAAAGCTTTGGCTTGCATGGTTTAGTTGGAGTTGGTCCTGCTTTGAGCAGGAGGTTTGACTAGATGACCTTCTGAGGTCCCTTCCAAACCTCATTGCCTATGATTCTTGGTGGAGTCAGCTGGTATGGACCAGCCGGGGATGTCTAATTGCTGTGCAGACCACATGGTGGTGGGAGGATTGGGTTAGGAGCTGTTCTGACCCACTTTTCCCTCATTGTAAGTCATCCATCCTACCCTTGTTTGTCTTTTCTAGTCTTCATGAGATTGCTTCCCTTTACCGCTGGGTTCTGATCACCCACTTGAATTAGGAGCTAACCTAGAGGCAGAGATGTGTGAAGGAGCCAGCAAGCTATCTGAAATAGCTGCCCATGGCAGGCAGGGGGGTGTGAGGTTCTCTGCTTGCGTTTGGGTGGAAGCAAACTGAGAGCCGGAGAGTGGTACAAAGGGGATGGAAGACCCATCTAACAGGCTGCTCACCAAATCTGGGCTGGTGTGCCCCTGTGACCCCCAATTCCCACTCTTGGACCCTGAATCACCCTGCTTTGCCAAATGACCACTCATTCCTGAGTCATTCCACTCCAGCCTCTTGAGCAGGGACATTGCTGGCGCCTGGCACATGGGGCACATGCCCCGAGTCCTGGCACCAGTGCTCTGAATGTTGGGCCACTAGCCTGGCCCTGGATCCTGGTCAGAAATGGGGCTGGGAGCAGAGGCACTGCCGTTCCCGGCTGGGGATCCAGGTCTTGGCCACCTGCGGCTACAGGAGCCCAAGGGGGGATCAGACCTGGACTCAGCATCGGGGCAGGGGGGCGGGGCCCGTGGCCATGCCCTGGGTCTTGCCCTGCAGTCGGTCCCAAACAACTGATGTGTGCCCTCTGGCTACTCGAGGGGTGGTCCCCAACCAAGCAGCCCAGCCCCAGTTACCTCCCCAGGACTCTGTCTACAGAGATGGGGACCCGCTTCCAATCACCGTACACTCAAGTCTATCCATTTAACAAAGAAATGGATCGTGCCTGGACTTCTTTACTCACACCCTCAAAGGACCACACATCTTTAGATAAAACAACAGCTAATTTATTGATCAGATTATGATTCTAAGTGAGAATATGGCCAATCATGGCAGAATCACAATATAAATGATTCAAGAGCGACCACAAGGAAATAAAAGCTAAAGCATATGTATTAACCTAATATCTTTACCCGAGAAGTGTGACTATCAGATGTTTGTACAGCTAGCCTCTGCTGAGGCCAGGCAGGGATTCTCAGACCAAAAGCCCCAAACCTTCCAAGTGCCTATCTTTGCTTTCATTTCCCCTCACCCCTACCTTTCTGGGTGGAGGTGATCTCTGTGTCTGGTCCAAGCCACCTCAGTTAGCATATCTTTTTTGCCTTCTCCAGCTGCTTGCTTTTTTCAGCTTTGGTTGTTTATATGTTGCTGGGCGAGAGTTCTGGCGGTCTCCTGCCCCCCCAAGCCATGCTACACATCTGTACGCATGCATGAGGCTGCAGGAAACAGATCATCATAGTAATCACGTAGAATAGGTTATGAGCATCCATAAAGAAACCTTGCATGGTGTCATTGGCATAAAAACGTACAATCACAGTGCATGAGTGAACAGAAAAATCATAGGTAACCCAGGGTGCACAGATGCGCATCCTGTGACACCCTAGTTTTACAACGGGGAAGCAAGTAGACTAGGGAAAGGGTCAGCAACTTTTACTGATCCTGGTGCTGACCCCTCCTCCTCGACTGTCAGCCAGTGCTGGTGGCTCCCTCCACAGAAATAAAAGTGGCAGCTGCCTGAAAATTTGGTGGCTGCCATGGCTGTAGTTTGGGGGGCAGAGAATGGGGGTGCTTCCCAGGCATGCCACTGAAAGGGAGCCACTTGCGGAAAGAAGCTGCCTGCGGTGGATCCTCTTGGCAGCATGTCTGGGGACAGGGGTCCCCAGGGATGCCATGGAGAGAAGCTGCCTTAAGCAGCTCTTCTTACCGGGTCCCCAAGCATGCTGAGGAAAGAAGCTACCCAGCGTGTCTCCTTGGCGGCTGCACACCACAGAGAGAAGCTGTACCAGGCATCTTCTTTCCACACCATGTCTGGAACATGGGCATGGTCGGGACCCTCCATGCCCCAGCTACCCCTGAAAGAAGTTGCCCGGAGCGGCTTTGAGTGGCAGGAGCCACAATTTCTGTGGCATTGCCGGGGGCGCAGCACATCGGTCTGAATGGGTTCTTGTATCGGCACACATGCCGGGGGTTTTCTACCCTTGGACTAGAGGAGACCTGCTGTTCAATGAACATAATCAAGGGTGTTTATGCCTGTTGTTGGAAAACACAATTGTTAATCTTCATCTTCCTAATGTCCATGGCATACCTGGAATCTTCCCAGTAAGAGGGGTGAGACAAGACTCTTTAGAGCTGTTAGCCGTTTAGGATTGCTTTGTGAGCAGATTAGGAAGGTGTCCTCTGTGCCGAGCATACTGGGCTAGATTCTTACATAATGATCCGAATGCCTTATGGTAGGGAAAATGGGTCAGACACTGGCCAACTGAGAATGCCATCAATGGAGACACGCAGGTAGTTTGTGGAGTTAGCTGTCCTTCCACCTGTCCAGTCCTAGAGACTGTGCCAGGGGAGGAAATATGGAGGAGGCAGAGCTGCACAAAGCTGCATGATCTGTTAGTGGAGCTCAGCTTCAGCTTGGGATCTGTACCGCTGTTTCTGCAGCAGCCGCAGCTCAAAGAGGGCACAACTGGGACTGAAATAATTGAATAAGGATGTCTTCAGAAACAAATGGGAATGCCAGTGATTGGTGGTCTCTAGTAAATGTGGCGGGTGGGCCAAAATCAGTTGAGAACAGCTGTTACTAACGGAAAGGCAAGCATGAGGAACTGCAGCTGGCAAGGAGAACTCATCTTACTGTCTGTTATACTGTAGACTAGGACACGGTGAAACAAGTTAGCTGTGGAAACACAGACCCCACCACGTATCAGCATCTGGGGTATATTTGAAATCATACAGGGGAAAGCATGGGAAAATGTCAGTTGTTTGGTCTAAAGTTCCACATATGAAGGTTAGCTTTCAAAAAAAAAAATACTTTTTTCCCACTGACCTATTGCCTTCTTCATAGGCAAAATGCCACAGAAAGCACATCTCATGTTTTGGGTGTGTGGCAACACAGTCTTCAGTTATAAACTACTCTGTCTGGGAATATATATTCTGGTATTATGGGATCAGACTGTGACTTCTAACATACATATTGTGCCATTTGTGATTTAATAAAAGCCAGTATCTTTTTTTTTTTTTCCTCAGACGAAACACTCTGCTGTTTATGGTTGCTTCTCCTCCTTTGTGTTGATGTTTTTGGATTTCCTTAGAATGAAAATGTGGCACGAGTGTTACAAATGAATGGGAAATATCTGCAAATCTTAGCTAGCTATTCTTATCACAATTTATGGGGGATTCCAAAATCTCCTCAGAGATGACAGGGAGACTTTGGAGAGACAAAAGAAATTAATGTGATCTCCCAAAACAGAGAAAATATAAGATCAGATTTTCAAAAGCTGAGAAAATTCTCATAGGGGTTTTCCCATTGCTGTTGAAACTCCTCATCCCTGAACTACAGTATGCTGGCTTGACAGAAGGACTATGTCCACACATACATCGTTATTTTGAAATAAGTTAATTCGAATTAAGGGAAAAGCTCAAAGCGAAATAGCATGCCCAAACACAGGACTTGCTATTTCGCTTTAGGAGAGGGGCAACATGGGAGGTGTGGCAACATGGGCCCCTCCCTGGACCATGCCCCTACCCAATATAGGCTAAAAGGAAGGCACCCTGGGAAGGAGAAGGGCAAAAGTGTTATTTCGAAATAATGGTTATTTCAAAATAACACATCCGAATGGTGTTATTTCAAAATAACCATTTTGAAATAACAGCTGTTTCAATTTAAAGAAGGTTTGAGCTGTTTTGAAATGATGGCTCTTATTTCGAAATGATGGAGCCTGTCATTTCGAAATAAGAATATGTCGTGTGGACCAAATTTCTTTTATTTCGAAATAACCAGTGCTATTTCAAAATAAAAGAGATGGGTGGACATACCCAAGCGGTCTACGTGGAGGGTTAGGCTGGCAATCCTTCACACACCTGACTGCTGTAGCTACATTAGCATAACCTTGAAGTCTAGATCAGGCCATAGATAAAAAAAATGGAGAGCAAGCTTTTGGGATTGGTGGCAAAATAATTGGCCACCATTCTTCCAACCCTGGTTTTCACATAGGTAACAAACTCTTTTTCAAATTCCAAAGGGGGTAGCCAAGTTAGTCCAGTCCAGCAAAACAAACAATGAGTCCCGTGACACTTTTAAAGACTAACAAATTTATTTATTGCATGAGCTTTTGTGGGAGAACTTTATCAGATGCCTGAAGATGAAAATCCCACTTCATCAGCTGCTTGAAGATCTTTTTCATGTGTGTCTGAAATGTATGAGTTCAGACTTTTGTCCCAAGATGTGGATATATCCAAGAACCAAATCCTCTAAACTAAATTTACCCCATAAATCTTTTATTATTGAGTGTGAAAGCCATTAAGACAGGAGGAAACAGCTGTTTGACAGGGATCCTAATCTTTGTTATGCAAGTTTTTGCCATGTTACTGGATGTTTTAAAATGTTTCTCGGTATGCATGTTTGCAACTTGGAGCTTTCTTGCTGAAGAATTTTAATCACACCAGCTGCAGCCCTATAACAGTCCAGTAACTCATTTGTTTCATTTAGTATGGGACAAACCACTGACCACGACTGACCTGTCTAGTTGGCGTCTGTGCCAGACAACTCAAACTTCCAACATTACCATGTTTATTGTGAAAGATATGTGCACTGTATGTCCTCAGTGTAAATATAACGAGAAGGCAGTTGGTAATTCTTGCATAACTGCAGGTGCAGTCGGCTAGCTTGATGTCAAAATGCTGGCATTTCCAACTGCAGCTAATTGCAGCCATAAAGTTGCGGATTAAAAAAAAAAGGAAACTGCTTTCAAAACCCAATGACAATATTTGCATAAATACAGAAAGCAGGCCCAGGCCCAGATGTCAATGGAGCTTTAATGATTCACAGCAGCTAAGGATATGGATATATGTATCCAAAATCTGTTGGAATCTTAACTTTGAAGCCACTACCCATGTCTCCATAATTTGGTTTTCCAAAGAGCAGATTACAGAACATTTGCTTCTCATACAAAGATATAGATCTGTTGCCCAGTAGTTTTAGCACCATGTTTTCCTATTGCTTTTACTGTCATTCTCCTTAAAAATTAACTAGAGGCATGCAGCTCTGAGGCATATGCAGTCAGCCAGGAGAGGAGAGATTACACTGTATCACTCCATATCTGGTAAGGGATATGGCTATATTGTGTCAGCTAATGATCAGTGATAAAGTCATGCATAGGAAGTCTATTAAGAATAATTGGATTCCGGGGCATTGGGTAATGGGCAGCAGAAAACTGTGCTTCTGTAGTTTTTACAATGTAGACAGTTGAGATAAACCCCACAAGTGGTGTGTGGAGTTGACCTCTGCTAGCTACAAATGTGCAAAACAAGCAAGGAATCTTGTGGCACTTTTGAAAACTAACAAATATATTTTTCACATGAGCTTTTATGGGTGAAAATCCCACTTTGTCAGATGCCAGAGTAGAGAAAACTGATATTGGGGAAAAAAACCTTAGAGTGAGGGAGAGGAGGATAAGTCCTTTGATTATATTTCACTGCATTAGGTCAGATTACTACAGTAGATCATACAAGTTCTTCTTTGAGTGCTGCTCACATCCATTCCTAAGTAGGTGTTTACGTGTTGCAGTGCACCGTAGCCTGGAAAGCTTTTTGCCCTAGCCCAGGGGTTGGCAACCCAAAAGAGCAGAAGAGCCATTTCCCCCACCTTCTCACGAAAACCACACCAGCCTGAGCCGGCCCAGCGGTCGCACTGCAGCCACTAGCGCTGGGGGGTGATGTGCGGGTGGCTCTCCATCCCTCCACTCCACTGGCGGGGTGGAGCAGCGTTCCCTGCCTACCCCCAGCTAGTTGTGCCTCCCCAGGGTGATGGAGGAGAGCGGCAGGCGCAGAGATGTGGCTTGCAGAGGCAGGGCCCTGGAGTGGCCCGCTCTGAAGAGTTTAGGCCACTTCACCCCCAGCCAGGATCCAGGTTCAAGCCCATTCAGCCCTGGAGTGGTGGGGGGCGAAGCGGCCTGAACTTTTCAGAGCGGGCCACTCCAGGGCCCCGCTCCTGCAAGCCACATCTCCACACCAGCCGCTTTTGGGAGGGGTGGCTGCCTGGGGTAGGCAGGGCAGTGCCAGCAAAGAGAGGGAGGGATGGAAGGAGGAAGGGAGGGATGCCCGCCCGCACACCTCTGCCAGCGCTATGGGCTGCAGCGCGGCCGCTGGGCTGCGTTGGGTTTGTGGTTGTGGTGGAAGGGGTGGGGGTGACCCTGGCACCCCACAAGTGGGGAGCCTGCGCTGGCTGGGAGCTGCCTTATTTGGTTCCAATACTGGGGCCAGCTGGGCGTCCCCCTTGCAGCCTGACGTCACCAGAGCACACCTGGCTCCTTGGAGGAGATTGTCAGGGAGCCGCAGGTGGCTCACTGAGCCCGTGTTTCTGACCCTGGCCTTAGCCTATCCCTGTAGGGTCAGTGGCCAACGCCTCCTCTGACCTGTGCCCCTGCGTGGTATACAGGTGGCACTGACCCTGCCCCTTCTTGCGACATATATCAAGCAAACCTGACCTTGCACAGAATGATTCAGCTTTTTGTAGCAGTTGCTGAGTGCATGTGGCGCCCAATGCATCTCATCCTAGAGAGCAAACTGCATCAAGGACTACTACCACAGAGCAAATGATCTCCTCCCAAGGCGAATCAAGGTACACTTGACTAGCTTTCAAGTGTCCTCCACAGCCTTCCTTGCTCAGGTGCTGATCCAAGAGATATGCAGAGTGGAGACCTAGTTCTAAATGTGTACGTTCGCATCCCGTTATGTGATTGTCCAACAAACAATGGAGAGCTGGGTAGAGCCATCTTATGAATGGGGAAACCGTATCTCTGCCTACCATATGTTTCAGACATCAAAAATGGCAACATCCATAAACCAGTAAGGGAACATTTCGGTCTCCATGGACACTCAGTAGCAGACTTGAAAGTTGCTACACTTCAACAAAGAAACTTAAAAAATAGACTGCAGCATGAAACTGCAGAGTTGGCATTAATCTGCAAGCTTGACACAATCGGGGTACATCTAGACTGACGGTGGCAAATTCGCTGCCGTCAGCTCAATGATTTGCTGTGAACCGCTCCTAGGTCTGAACTCGCTGTGCCGCTCCTGGAAGTTGGCCCCAGAAGTCCTGGGGGACCAGGGGGTGTAGGGGAAAGCTGACTGCAAGGGATTTGTGCTCAGCTTTTCCCGGATGTGTCCTGGCGGCTTACAAAGTTGCCGCCAGTTATGCAAGGACTTTTATAGTCCTTGAGTAACTAGCGGTTGACTGCCACTGAAAAGCCCTCAAGTATAGACTAGGGCTCAGAATGGGTCTGAATAGGGACTTGGAATGGTTAGCACATTACAAAAAATGATCGATCTGTTCACACATTCTCTCCCTATGATCAACTGGTGTGAATGGGCCCCATCTGCTCTCTGAACTGACTTTGCTAACACTTGCCCTGCTCCACCCTGACGTGTGTGTGTGCGTGTGTGTGTGTGTGTGTGTGTGTGTGTGTGTGTGTATAATATACTTCTCAACTGTGGTTTCCACTTCATGCATCTGACAAAGTGGGTTGGAACCCACAAAAGCTTTTGACCAAAGAAATCTGTTAATCTATGAAGTGCCACAGGACTTTCACTGTTTTTGTTGTACATGGACTAACATGGCTACCCCTCTGGAAATTACTAAGAGTGATTCTCGCCTCTCTCAGCCTCACCACTTTCTGATATGTTGCATTTGAATCTATACAGTTTGTTTGATTTGCTATAGTAATTTGACCTGATTCAGTGAAATGTACTCACAGGATTTAATTTCCCCTCCCATAAGATAAGGTGTGGGTTTTTTCCCCCCGTGCAAGTTTTCTCCACCCTGGCATCTGATGAAGTGGGACTTTGCCCATGAAAGTGCATGCAAAAAATAAACTTATCAGTTTTTTAAAGTGCCACAGGATTCCTTGGGTATGTCTACACTAGGGGCGTAAGTAGACTCAAGCAACTCCCTGGCCACATTTGGAGTTAGTTAATTCAGTTTAAGCACTTGCTTATGCCGACTTAATAACTCCTGCCCTTAAAGTTGACTTTAAGGGTTAAGTCGACTTTATTAAGTCAATTTAATGCAGTGTGCCCATTAAAGTTGACTTAATAAAGTCAACTTAGTGCAGCAGAGCCTTTTAAGTCGACTTTATAAAGTCAACTTAAACAAATGGGGCACTAAGTCAACTTAATAAAGTCAACTTTAAGTAGACCTTAATAAGTTGACTACTGAGCCCTGTAGTGTAGACATAGCCCTTGTTTGTTTCGCTGAGCTAGAGTAACACCGCTAGCCTTTGGAATTTGGGCAAAAGTTACCTGTACCTGGTCTCCACTAGGATTTCGTCTGACATAGTGTTCTCCATAAAAAAACACAGCTATTTTTCCTAGTCTATATGGATCGTAACAGCTCCTTCTTGCACTTGCTGTATATGTAACTCCCATGTTTTCCTAACATGGTAACAGGTTGAATCGTGAAACCAAACTCACTCAGAATCTTGTTTATATGAAGGAATGTATTTCCACCCCAAATGAATTCCCCTGCTATAGCCATTTGGTTTGTTAAGTTTCATGTGCTGCTTATTTACCTCCCATGTTTTAAATCCATGATAATTCGTTCTTATGCAACGGGCAATCTGGTGGCTTGCTATTCAGTCCAGCTGTTCACTTAATGAAGACAACATGACAACCTAATGGTGCAAAGAGACATCCTCTGCTTGGTGATGGCCATCCCAATGGATACTCCATAACGTGAACCAATTCAGACTTTGTCACAATTGTAATAGCTGTGGGAGCTGGGGGCTCTGTCATAATTGTAATAACTTTGAGAGCTGGGCTTGGATTCTGTTTACCTCCATTTGGTATAAAGTATTGGATTTTGAGGCCTTGTCATACTAGAAAAACTGCATCAGTTTAATTAAATTGATCTAAAAATGTATCTAATTAATGGGGTGCAAACCTCTAATGTGGATGTGCAACTTAACTTGCTGGTCAGAATGCTTTACACCCCCAGGTTCCTCTTCTGTACTCAGTGACCAAGGATGGTATGGGGCTGTTACAGATCCCAGTTTAAGAGCCATTTCTTTAGGTTAAGCTGTAGAACCTATCCCTTTTATCACTGGAGGTCACTGGTCCAGTCATCACTATGGGCCAAAATCGTGGTCAACCTGGATGCATTTACACCTACTTATATTTACTCACCTTAAAATGGCAACATGTAGATGAAGATTAAACGTATTTAAGCAAGTTTGAAACTGGTTTAAGAGGAGTTTTCACAAAATCAACTTTAAAGTTGCCCTAATTTTCAAATTTTTTACTTAAGATGACACACTTGTCTAATGTAGACCCAGGCATATTTCTAGAAATGGGAATGCAAGTTAAGGAAAGAATGTAGAATGAAAATTCTACTAGATAAGAGGATTCAGACTTTAAAAGTATTTGGTTTTCTTCCTGGACAGATAATTGTATAGGTCAAGAATTCCAGTGTCAGACTAATTGAATGGCTTCTTTTTTGAATTCTCACAGTTCGCTAGACATTTTCTATTATAGCTGTCATGGGTCCTTTGGCCTATCAGTGCCCCCCTCCAGTGCTCAAAATAACAAGCCTAGGGCATCTCACAGGGATAATTTCTGCGGCAAAATCTGAAATAAAACCCTCATGTCTTGACTATTACAGAGAATTTCCTTTTGTGAGTTCAGCTAGATTTCTGAGGGCACCTGGAAGCATCGTTGTTTTTTAAATGATCGTGGTGTTGAGTTACTATTGCTACTTAGGTTGGTCTAGCTATTCCTTACCTTTCTGCTATACTTTTGATTTAAACAATGCCATTTCCCCTGATTACTTGTTTATTGCTAATACCATCTTATCTCTTATGATCGTCTTGTAACTTTGTGCAAAACCATCATATGCTATACCTATAGTATGTTTGTGTTGTCAAGCAAAAGGATGGTCGGTGTGTTTTGGTGCCTAAATAAAGAGTCCTGTGGCACTTTTAAGGACTAACAAATTTATTTATCACATGAGTTTTCGTGGGAGAAAATCTCACTTCATCAGATGCCTGAAGAGGGGGCATACTCCATCTACATAAAGACTGTGGCATAGATTAAGAACTGTAATGGGCACTCTTTAAGTAACAAAGGCATGGCCACATTCGGCGCAGAAGCGGATGCATAGTTTCTATCCTGAATGTAGCCCCATGCATGCTACAGTTTGGCCTGTGTCTCTGTTCACTTTTAACTAGCCCCAGTGAAGCATTGAACCCTTCTTAGGCAAAGTGTGGGTGCCCCATATAGACTGAATCATAGTGTAGAATTACTTTGAGAAGTAATTGAGACTAAGATACTAATTCAAAACCTATAATGGAAAAGATTATTAAGGAGCTAAATTGTGAGTATTCCTTGCTTAAAAAACAAAGGAAGGAGATGTATCTGAAGTAAATACCTGTGCATCACACAGGAGGAGATCTGATAATCAAGCCAAGTCCTTTTCTTCTGGTCATGTCTCCTGTGCTCGTTAAGCAAGCAGTGAAAAGGAGCTGTGAAAACTTGTGAAAACATACCCAGCTCTGAAGTGGAAAATGATGACATCTTATAGTCCCTTCCAGTTTCTTTGACCATTATGATCGCCTTTCCCTAGCTGGACTTTCTGCCCATCACAGGCCACAGAAGCTCATACACCCCTCTTGTAATAGACACACAACTTCTGGCTGCCTTGACTTAAAATCTGTAGTGGAAGAGATAGTTAAGCAGCTATATAGTGAGTATTCCTTGCTTAATAAACAAGGGAAGAAGATAATGTATCTGAAGTAAGTATGTGTACATTGCACAGGAGGAGATATGATAATCAAAGCCAAGCCCTTTTCCTCTGATCACATCTCCTGTGCTTGTTAAGCAAGCAGTGAAAAGGAACTGTGAAAACTTCACCACTTGTGAGAACATACCCAGCTCAGAACTGGAAAATGGTACAGAGTGGTACTGGCAGCTCTTCTGCAGAGAAAGTGAATGATATTTAACCCATTTGAAAATAGAGGAAATTGTAGTTAAGCAAAATGTAACTAGCCAGAGAGCATGTATCCACTATTATCCTTCTATATGTAATCAGCTGTATCAATATTGATCATTCATTGACCATCTTCTAAAAGCAGGAAGTATCTTTCACTTTCTTAAAGGTCTACATCATGGGAGATTCCCAACATGGATGAAGGCTAGTAAGTCTGTGGCCCTGTGACGGATCGGGGCCTGCAGCAGTCAGTCACTTAGTAACCCAGCAAGAGCAACTGGCCTGCAGCAAGCTATGTTATAGACTTTAAAGTTGAGGGGCAGGAGAGACCATTGTGATCACTCAGTCAGACCTCACCCACTCCTCTCGTAATAAGCCCAACTTCTGGCCGATTTACTCAAGTCCTCAAATTATGGTTTAAAGACCGATTTGAAGACCACTCTTTACTCTAGTTTAAACCAGCGGGTGACCTGTGCCCTGTTCTGCAGCCCAAGGTGAAAACTCCCAAGATCTTTCTCAATCTAACCTGGGGGAAATTCCTTCCTGACCCCAACTATGGCTATCAGTTAGATTCAGAGCAGGTTGGCCAGACCCAGCAGTCAGATGCCTGGGAAAGAACTCCCCATAGTAAATCAGAGCCCTCTCCATCTAGTGCCCCATCTTTGCCCCCATTGCTTCCCTTGGAAGGCTGTTCCAGAACTTCACTTCTCTGATGGTTAGAAACCTTCACCTAATTTCAAAGCTAAATTTGCTGATGATCGGTTTATAACCATTTGGTCTTTTGTCAACTTCAGTGTTTAACATAAGTGAGAATGTGACTCTAGGAACAGGTGTATTTCCACCAATCAACCCAAAAAGTCATAAAAACCAGGTGTAAGATACTAGCTATGTGTGTATGTATATGAGGAATCTATTATCCCTTTAGTGACTGGTCCTGGTAGATGATAGAAATCTACTCCTTAGAGTCATGCAGGTTGCTCATGTAGTTCAAGCAGTCACTCATTGTGCATCAGGTGCTAGTGGTGTGGGTTCTAGCCTCCCTGCTCACACAGTGGATCTGTTCCCTAAAGGTCATTTAATCAGAATTAGTTTCAAAAGGGCAGCCGTGCTAGTCTAGTTCAGAGGTTGGCAACTGAAAAGAAAGAAGAGCCATTTTAAAAAACTCCTGCAATAACTCTGTGTTTTGCGAGCGTAAATGGGTGTGGCCTTCTGGTGGAGGGAGCTGGGCCAGGGCACCTGCGGCAGGGTCCCCCGACAGGGGAAGGGAGGAGATGAGGCTGGAACTAGGAGTGTGTTCCCCACAGGATTTCTTGGTGGTGGTGGTGAGCCCAGAGCCTCTTGGGGGCTATCTGCAGGGTCTTCTGGTGGCCACGAGAGGCTCAGAGCTGCAAGGGGGCAGCCAAAATGCTGCATGTGGCTCTGGAGCTGCAGGTTGCAAACCCCTGGTCTAGTTCAGCAAAACAAACAAGAAGTCCTGGACACTTTTAAAGAACAATAAATTTATTTATTTCATGAGCTTCTGTGGAAGAAAATCCCACTTCGTCAAACGCTCTGAAGATGGCGGCACCCTCCCATTCTGTGAGTTCCTTCCATCTTTAAAGCATCTGACAAAGTGGGATTTTCTCTCGTGAAAGCTCATGCGATAAATACATTTGTTAGTTTTTAAATGCCACAGGACTCCTTGCTTGTTAATCAGAACTAGGAAGCTGTATAATTACAGGATTAAAGAAATGAGAGCTGGAAAAGACCTATTTGGTCATCTAGTCCATCCCTTGATCCTAAAGTACACTTCCTCTGTGTTTTCTCTCCATTCAGGTTTTAATATTCCAAGTGCTGCGGCTTCTGCCATTTTCCTTGGAAGATTTTTCTACAGACCAATAGGTCTCATTAGTCTTAAAAATATAATGTGTACCATCACTGGGATGATAGGCCCTTGTTCTATGACTGGGACCTGGTGATGTTACTACAGTGCCCGCTTTGATCTAAGAAAGCACTGAAGTGCACGTTCATTGTTAATTATGTGAGTAGTTGCTTTGGCTTAAACAAGACTGCTGATGTGTTTATAGTTAGCCACATGCTGTACTACTTTCCTGGATTGGAGCCCTGGTAGAGGCAAACAAGTACAATAAAGCCAGGAAAGGAAAGGAGGTATAAGAAAGCCACATGCTGTAGGATGTTCATATAAATAGAAAGCAGAATGGCAATACCTTACAGTTAAATACAGTGCATAAGTGTGTTTTATGGCCACACAGATATTTTTTTATCCTTCCCCTTGGGCAGCTAGTTGATGGATGAAGTGTCCAGTCTCTGCCTTCGTGTCTCAGCTTACTTATCCGTATAGTGTTTCCTTACTTACAGAGGTGTTGGGAGACTTAATTAACTAATGTATGCAAAGTGTTTTATGATCCTTGGGTGAACATGTATTTTTATTACTGTTACTACATTGTTAATATATACCAAAGGAGAAATTGGAAAAATTAATTCTGCTCCTCCATGAAATATGTCGTGTTATAAGGTCTTGGGGTCTTGTCTGCAGTAGAATGGGTCTCCTGGTACACCTATACCAGGGGTTCCCAACCTTTTGAAGGCTGGGGGCCCCTTTTGTACAAAAAAAAAAGTATGCAGCTCCCTGGCTGTATGGTATGTCGCCACTGTGGGCAGCATCCAGTCCGCGCTGCGGAGCAGCAGAGCTGTGGCAGGGGGCACCAGAGGAATCCAGCCCCACTGTGGAGTGGCAGGGCCGCAGCGAGGGGTGGGGCACTGGTGGGATCCAGCAGCGGGGTCCAGCCTGAGTCACCCCAACCGTCTATCTAACTCCCCACCCTGCCACAGGCTTCCCCCGCTGCTCTGGTCCGACACCCCCCCAATGCCTTTCCTTGGCTCCCTATCTTCAAGCCCAGCTCCCCCCACCAGGGCTCCCTTACGTAGGGTTACCAGACATCAGGCAAAAGGAGGACATGTCCTCTGTCCAGCAGGCATTTTAAAAATATGTTATTTTGTTTGGCTTTTTACTTACAGGGGTTAAAGGATGCTGGAATGCCCTGGAACACCCTATTTTTAGGGGGAAGCATTCCAAGGCCCCTTAAAAACAGAAGAATATTACATTAATACTACATTTTCTCCATGTGTCCTCCCATGTCCTCCTTTTTGTACCTCCCTGTCCTCCTTTCCATGCTTTGGTATCCAGTAACCCTATCCTTACCTGGCCGCTGAAGCCGGGAGTGGCCATGCCGCAGGCTGCTCCTTCCACCCTGAGCATAATCTGAACATGCTCAGTGTGGCGGGGAAGTTTTAAAAACTCCCAGCCTGGGGCAGAGCAGCTCCCTGCTATTGTCGGGTTCCTGGCTTCCCCGGCTCCCACAGCAGCGCTTCCGGCGTCGTTCAGCCCCAGCTCCCAGCCTGTCCATGGACCCCTTTATGTAGCTCTGTGGCCCCCCAGAGGTCTGCGGCCCCCATGCTGGAAACCACTGACGTGTACCATTAGAGGAGGGCACAACAAATCTGGGATCTCAGGTCACCATGGTGCCAAGGATTTTGCACCTGGCACCTAGGAGTGCTGTGGCAGCCGGGGAGGCAAATGCCTTCTGCACCTTAAAAAGGAGCCGGCAGCGCTGACACTTGCGTCTTTCTCTCCTGCTGCTGCTGAAAGCACCGCCAAGAGCAGCTTTTTTCCATGACTGTGTGAGGGCGGCAGGGTTCATTCACTGCTGCCAGAACCGACAGGCTTTAGATGCAGCAGCTTGGCGGTGGGCCCTGCGTGCTGTACACTGCCTCGAGAAGTGGCAGCAGTCTGTCCATGGTGGGGTCCCCTGCGCTGCCTCACACATAGGGGTGCCTAAGTTTTTGGGCTGGCCCCCAAGTGTGAGGGAGATTTGTGGAGGCCAGCAGTAGAGTTGTATCTCCAAATACCCTAGTAGAGATGTAACAGCAAGAGAGTTAAGTTAGAAAGAACATTTATACCAGTTCTCCAAGAGGAATAAGATAGACTAGAAATGGATTTCCCCCAACTATAACAGCACCTACACAAAGGCTTTTGTCAGCATCGTCGAGCTAGATGTGCCAGCAAAACTCTTAAATGTAGTTAAATGATTTGTTAGTCTTTAAGTGCCACAGGCCTCCTTGTTTGTTTTACTGAACTAGACTAACACGGCTGCCCCTTTGAAATTAAAGCCTCTGAGTATCTGCAGCTGTCACTGAAGTCAGTGGAAGTTCAGGGCACTTAGCATAGGAGTGGGCAGGGGCATTCACTGATGCCGGGCTTATGGGGCTCGAGCCCCAAGTTCCAGCGCCCGAGCCCCGAATCTGTTGCTGGGCCGGCCGTGGTGGAGGCTGCAGTGACAGTGCCTGACCCCCGAATGTCAGTGCACCGAGCCCTGGGTCTTGTTCTGGGCTAGTGGTGCTCCTGGGAGTGGGTCTTTGACATTGAACTTCTGTCTCCACAAAGCAAACCTTTCCACTGAGCGTAAACTAAATGATTAGAAAATTCATCTAACTTTCTACAGCCATAGAGCTGTAACCTTTAGAATCTCTCTTGGTTTCTTTGGACAGCTTCCAGGTTTCATACAATTGACACGTGTCAATCAATGGAAGTTTTTAAAAAACATGGTGCCAGAACAACAGTTACTAATGGTTTTGTCTACATTGTAACAAAATCTGGCCTACATTTAGAATAATGAGATCCAAACTGGGAGTTTTGAGAGCCCATAAAGCAGTGTCGGTGCTGAAGTCCCTTTAAGGTAGTGAGAAACTGATACAATGGAAATTTCTGCAGGTATATTTTGATTTGATATATTATGTGACAACAGAGACTGCTATAATTAAGCAGTAAGAGAGCATAATGAATCCAGAAGGGAAAGAGGAAACTGCGTTCCTATTGAGCAACTGCAAAAGTGTCCAAACATGTGGAAAATTCAATTCTATGGAGAGTTAAGTCACTCTTATGTAATCAGGATCAATGGAAATGAGCTGATGTCAGTATTGGACTGGCTTAACACATGGGTGGAAAATTGTATGGTGAGATCGTCTAAGAAAGACCTGTTAATAACAAAAGTAAGTTCCATTTGGACTGGTTTTCCTTTTTTTTTTAACCAGTAAATGTCTGATCCAAAGCTGTTCAGATCAGTGGGACTGGGAGATTTTTCCCATTGACTTAATGGGGTTTGGGTCAGGTTCTAAAGGAGAGGTGGAAGACAGCAGAAGGAAGCAGCCTGCAGTGAAAATCCTTGTTACCCTAGTCCTGTAGGGTGGAGTTCACCTCTGTGTGGAGCAGTGGTTCTCAGCTAGGGGTATGTGTACCCCTAGGAGTACACAGAGCTCTTCTCAGGAATAATCAACTCCTCTAGATGTATCCCTAGTTTTACAACAGACTACACAGAAAGCATTATCAAGGTCAATACAAACTAAAACATCATGCAGACGCTGAGCTGCTTATTCTGCTCTGTATAGCGTACACTGAAATGGAAGTACAGCATTTATATTCCACTTGATTTATTTTATAATTATGGGGTAAAAAGGAAAAAGTGAGCAATTTTTCTGTAAGTGTTCTGACACTTTTGTGTTTTTTATGTCTGTTTTGTAAGCAAATAGTTGAAGTAAATGCACTGTAATGTTTTGAGCATAGGTGGTGCTGATGCCAGGCTGGTGGGCCCTGAGCCCTGAATCTCTCAGGCAGGGCCTCAGATGAATTTCCCTCGGGCAGCCCATGCACAGAAGCCCTGGGAGCGCGGAGCTAAGCTGCCGCCCAGCCCAACGCAAACCCTGGAGTATGCAGGGGGCCTGCAGTGCGGCTGAGGATCGGATGGGGGGTAGGGGGCAAGCAGTCTCGGGGACAGACTAGGCTGGCGGTGCAGCCAGAGATTGGCAGGGGGAGGAGGTGGCAGGCCCCAGGTCAGGTTGGCGGTGCAGCTGGGAATCGACTTGGGAGGTCGGGGCGGTGGCATGGCCATGGAGCGGCTGGGGATCAGCCGGGGAGGAGGGCGAGTCCCAGGTCAGGCTGGCATTGTGGCCACAGATTGGCTGGGAGGGGATGGCTTGGGCTGTGGGGGGGGCTCAGGCCTGTGCCCCAGATCTTTTCCCTACCCAGCAGCGCCCCTGGGTTTGAATAGGAAGCCGAGAGTCAACTCCTAGTTTCAGTTTCCAACCCACCACTGATTTGCTGAGACCTGGGACAAATCTCTGAACCTCAGGTTATTAATAATCTAGGAAACCAGCATAATTCTTGAGAATCTCATAGAGGGTTTATAAGATTTAATTAAGTAACACTTGTAAAGATCTTTCCAGTCCTTGTGCAAAGGGTTTTATTATATGTCACACATTTTCTTGAGTGTTTGCTTATGTACATAGGTGCTAGAAGAGCGTATGGTCCAGAGTTTTACATCATTCCAGTAATTCCTTGCTACTGGAATAGCCTGTGGGGGTCCATTACCAGTCAGTGCAACTTAGGGATGCTCCTGCTTAAAGCCATCTTTGTTCCTACATCCTGAGTAGCACTGGGTGCCAGTTGGCCAATCATGAGCCTAGCGTCTCTATTGCTAATCTGAGAGCCTGTTTAATTTTGGGTGAGACAAGCTAACAGTTGCCAATTAATTTTAAATGAGGTTGAAGAAAAAAGCAAAGGATCATTTTGGAGAGATGCTTGCAATGCAAGGAGCTTGAGCAATCTGGGAGGGTTACTACAAGTGGCATCCAACTAATTGGCATTTCATTTAAGTGATGAATATCAGTCATTCAAACTAGCTGATATTAACTAAATAGGAACATTTGACAGAAAACAAAGACCCCTCTGAGAAAGTCTCCCAAAATGAAATTGGTTCACCAGTCTGAACCGGATTACTATGTAAGAAAAGATGCCTTTGATTCAACAAATAAGGCAAAAATAACAGCCTTTAAACATAATTGGACTCAGCCATCACATAAAGTATATTGTGCAAGTGGGTCAGTATTAATAGGGAAATGCCATAAGCAGAAAGATAATCACAGAGTCGGATGGAATGAGCTGACCAAAGGCAGTTTCTAAATGAATAAAATAAGAGAATGAAGTAAATGCCAACTCTCTAAGGCTGATTCTCTTCCCATGCTGATGCAAATCAGGAACATCTCCATTGAAATCAGTGGAAGAGCAGCTGTGTAAAGCTGACGTGACCAGAAAAATTTATTTATTTCCTTAGCATAAAAACATCTGTGACCTAGAAACTGGGCTGGGGTCTGCAACCTGCTGCTCCGGGGCTTCATGCGGCTCTCTGGCTGCCCCCTTGAAGCTCAGGGCTCTGGCCCCTGAGTCACTGTTGGGAGACGTGGGGGGACTTTCTGGTTCTGGGCTCCCTCCCTCTCTGCCAGGGGATCCTGCAGCAGATGCCCTGGCCCAGCTCATCCATTGTGGCTCTCAAAACACTTGGTTACTGAAGAAATTGCAAAAAATGGCTCTTCTTATCTTTTGGGCTGCTGACCTCTGAACTAGGCTATGACCCATTCAAGGCATATTCTCCTTGGAAGTCAGTCATGGGGGGAAAATTGAACAAAGCAGCGCAGGGGTCTCAAACTTGTGGCCTGTGGGCCGCATGTGGCCCTTAAAGTTATTTCCTATGGCCCACAACACTATCGTTATCAATATTTGCAATGTCATTGTATGAAAAGGTTTCAGTAGTGTGGTGCTTGGGCTGATCCTCATGCAGCCCTCATGGTGATTTGAGTTTGAGACTCCTGATGTAGATGATGTTTAGGAGCTACTTAGAAAATACCGTAAAAGCCTGACACATTATATTTATGAGGTAAACTTTGTGGGCAGGAACTGCCATTTTATTTTGTTTATGTACAGGAGTCAAGCACAGTGTCACCCTGATCCATGACTGGAACATAATAGTAAATGTAATGATACTAGCCTGGCCTCCTCGGGTTTAACTTGTAAAAGTTGCAAGCTGAAATATGGAGAAGAGTCTGGCTTAAAATAAAGTCACCCAGTAATTTTACCTTAGACACCACAGACCTTTCCTTTTCATTCACATAAGCCTCTTCTGCTTTACACTAGACATGCTAGACACACTTGCTGCACTGTGGATGGGGCTTCACAGGAGGAAATTCTCCAAAGTACTGCATTTCCTTTCTGTGTAAATCTGTCCAGACCTGTTGAAATTTGGCATATGTCCTCTCTGAGAAACAACTGCCGAGAAATCTGGGAGGAAAAATATTTCTTCCCAATCTGGATTATTTGAGACCAACCAGCTGGTGGATCAGCTTGCCAAAGCTCAGTAGAATTGTGGAAATGTACAGTAACTGGACATAAGTTTGATCCGGGAGCAGTGCGACTCATGAGCCTTTTTCCAGTTAAAGTGTGAGCACCTCGTAATATTGACAAGTTGCTTAATAACTTTTGCAGAGTAAATAATGGTTCCCTTTTTGCCAATCGATGAGCTCCTTATTCTGTAGAATTTACTGTGTATGTCCCAGCTGCCTCTTTTCCAAAGAATATTAGCATCTTATTTTGAAATATGGTCTTCAGATTAAAAGACTGATTTTTCTTGCTTGTTGTATAAGTTGTGAAACTGTTGTTAATGCTTCACTCTGAGAGCCAAATTATGGACCAACTGAAGTCAATAGCAACGTTGCCTTTGATCTCCGTAGGACCACGTCTTAGTCCGAATTGAACAAAATCATTGTAACTGGCTGTGGCACAGGGGTGTAGCCCCTGGTTCCTGGGTGGGCCCCTGAAGTAGTGGGAGAGCCACAGTGCCCAGTCAGAGGTGCCAGTGCCTCAACTCCCCTTATAGCCATGGCGTCTGGAGGCCATGATTGGAGCAGAGGCGCCAGAGCTTCTGCCTTGCTCACGGCTGCTGTCTGCTGGGTGGCCCCAAGGCTGTGGTGTTGAAGTTTGTGCCACTGATGGGGACTAAGATGGGCAGACCTCTGAGTTCAGTCAGTGGGCCTGGCCCACCCGTGGCTACACCTCTGCTATGATGTTTCCATTTAAATTGTCTTTTCCCCAAAAGAAAATGCGGTCTCTACACAATTAAAATTTCCCATTTTGGGTTTTTACTTGAGACAAACTGAATTTTTTTGTTTTGTGTTAGTTTGACCTGACTCCAAATATTTCAGTTTGTTCAGCTGACCAAAAAATATTTCATTTTAGATCAACACAACTTTAAACTGTGCTTTCCATGATGCCAAGCAGTCTACCCTCTGAGTCATATTTTATATCATGGGAGTCATCTGACTGCAGGTGCATCATGGGAGATGGTCCATTCATTTCAGCGACATAGGGTGAATGTGCAGTTGTGACCCATACAGAAATAAAATGGCATCCTCCATGAGACATGACATTGCACGTACAGTGCGAACGAGGTCATGAGTTCATATGCACCATATGTAAGCGGGGGGATGGACCCGCTCTTGTGGGCAACTTCCCAGACTTTGTATACCACCCCGGCGAAGGTGGGTAGCAAAAGGATCTGAGTCCCTGCTCCCACTTCCTTTACCCCAAGGCCTGCCTGACCTCAGAGGCTCACCTCCCAATCTCCTGTTTGGAGGAGTCTCTGTAACGCCGACAAGGCTGGGCCCCAGGATTTCTGGGGGCTGGACCCCCACTCTTATCGTGGTCTCTCAGGACAGGGCTAGGGTGTCCCCACTCCGGGGTGCTGACCACACTGACCACTCTTCTGGCCCACCAGTTACTATATACACTATATACAATTTATTTAAGCATACAGAAATAAAAAGAATAACCCAATAAGAAAATAGAAAAAAGTGGAAAAAGGTGAACAATAAACCCCCAGCACTGCCGCCTGGTGTGGGAGCACTACAAACAGAGTCTCTGGGGCCTGAGGAACAGTCTCACAGTCTGTCCTCCACGCTGCAAGCCCTCTGCCCAGGCCTGGCTGCGACTGGATGATCCAGGGGGCCAGACGCAGGCTCCGGCTGTGGCCACACGTCCCCAAGCTCCAGGGGCAGGGCCCTTCTTCCCAGCGTCAGCCCCCTTCACTGCTCCCCAGCGGCTCCCCACACCCGGCTCCAGACGGCTGCGACTCCGGCTCCCAGCTGCTGCTCGGGTTCAGTGGGGCTCCTCTGGCCCTCCTGCCGTGGGGCTGCACAGATGATCTCAGCACCTTGGGCTCCTTCTCCGGCCTCCTGCCCCAGCTTCAGGCACCTCTGGCTCTGTCACTGCCTCCAGCTCTGCTCTGCTCAGCCCCACTTGGCTCTCTGCTGGTCCAGCTGCTGTGGGTCTGCTCTGCCCAAATCAGCTCAGCCTGGCCTCCCTTCCTGGGTCCTCTGGCTCCCAGCTGCTGGCTGCTTAGTGCTTCCTCCTTAGCTCGGCCCCACACACACACTCACACTCTGGCTTGCCCAGGGGTGTCCAGCCTGCAGTTTCAGCTCAGGGGCGGGGGAGCACTCTCAATCAATCAGGCCATCCTGGGACACTGGCCTCTCCCACTGGCCCTGGGGCTGGCTGTTTCAGAGCCCTGCATCCAGGCGGGAGTGGCCGATCAAAAGGCCCATTCACTCTCAGTAAGGGGCTATCAGTCCCCTTACACATATATGGAAGGTGAAGCTGCACAGTGGACTCCATTTTGTAGAGCGGGTCCGCTGCTGTGGCGGATGCTTTCGGGAGCTGATGGAATTGGCCCATTGGCCTGATTCAGTGCGTGAACCACCCGATGGACTACTGGTAGCCGTGCTAGTCTAGTTCAGCAAAACAAACAAGGAGTCCTGGGGCACTCTTACAGACTAACAAAGCATCTGACGAAGTGTGATTTTTCTCCCATGAGAGCTCTTTTGATAAATAAATGTGTTAGTTTTAAAAGTGCCACCAGACTCCTTGTTTGTTTTACCAGATGGACTAGTTTTCATAAGGAATAATAGGGACATGAGGAACCTGAAGTACATCTCTTAGTAAGCAACATGGTGCCCCTGGGGGAGTTGAACTGACTTAAAAAATGTGATATTTTCAATGTTTCCTACCCATTCATAATTAAAACAGACACTGAAATATCAGAATATCCCATTGGACAGAAATTCTCTTTTTTTCACTCTATTTCTTTCTTTTTTTTAATGTGTATTCAACTGTCACTTCTAAGAGAGGAGGGGGGAAATCTCTGTCATGATCCTGCAAATCTCTGTTTGTTCAGTACAGATTTCTGTTAACTTCCAACAAAGCATTTTTAGACATGCTCATAAAGGTCCTGAACCCGAAGCTGTTGAAGTTTATGACATAACTCCTGTTCAGGAACTTCAGGAGCATGTAATTAACTTAAGCACTGCTCATTTTAGCACCAGTCTTGCCCTTACAAAAGGTAGGGTGTGTTTGTAGTAGCTCTTTAAAATCTGTATCAGTCCTACAGCAAGGGCTTAATTTCCATTGTGTAGAACCTTATTGGATTTCTTCTCTTTATGCCTCTTTCTTTCATCAGCTTTAGTGTAGCCATTGTACTGGGAGCAACAAGAGGAAATTTTTCCATTTAAGAGAAATTGTAACTAGTGCTCAGAACAAAACATAAAGATTATTTACTTGCTTTAGGAGGATGATTGAGCAAGATTTAGGGAGAGGCAACTGCGATCTTACAGCTAAGGCCCTGAGTAGGGGCCCACAGCTTGGATTAGGGGTGTGTGAATAGCAACATGCACATGTTTTGAAGAGATTCCGTTAATGAGCACTAGGAAAATTTTAGTTTGAGCCTATAGTGTCCACCCAGCAGTGATGATGCAGCTCTTTGATGCGCACCACTATTTGCATCCCCCATAGTTCAAGTTGAGGAGCAGTGCAGATGTAGCCTTGGTGTCAGGGTGCCTGGATTCCTGATCTTCCAGTGACCTGCTGTTAACCCTTGGACAAATCACATCACCTTTCTCCACTTCAGTTCCTTATCTGAAAAACTGGGATATTTTCCTTCTGCCACCATTTGTCTGTCCTATCTATTCAAATTGCAAGCTGTTTGGAGCTGAGACTATCTCTTACTATGTATTGGTGCAGCGCCCGTTCTGATTTTTGTTGCGGCCCGTAGGAGCTGATTTAATACAAATAGTAATAATTAGGCAGAATCACGTCAGTTTACAATTAGAAATGTTGGTTGTCTTCCAAGTAAAATGGTGGAAACCCATCACATGAATGATTTCATACTTCCAAGGCAAGGAATCTGACATAAAGGATTCTACATAATGTAGAAACTGGGCAAATTTGTAAAGTTGAGCACAGGTAAATAGCACCAGTAGGTGTGGGAGATATCTTGATTTTTAATGAAGTTTTGGATATACACTAACATGACATTCTCATAATCCTGTTAGGGGAATGTAGTCTAAGTAAAATTACTATCGGGTGGGTACTAATGTGGTTGAATGACTACATTAAAGCAGACCAGTTACCTTGGAAAGACCATAGCACTTTGGTGTGATCTGCAGTTCACACCCGTATAGTTCAGCAGTGTAGACAAAACTTAAGAGGTGCTCTCCTCAGTGTCTGCTCCCCTTCTTTCTCTTTCTAGTGATTGTCTACATGTGGAGTTCTTCTGATTTAACTCTACTCTGGACAAGCTCTTTATACTTTAACCACTAAGGTGTTGTGGCACACAGCTGACTGTGATGCCAGGATGGGCCCACCAGCGCAGGAAATTCCCCCTCACTGCCAAGCATGGCAGCCTGTGTGAGGTTTTCTTCCAATGAGGTCTGTGCCGCTGCTGCACGTTGTGGTGGCAGAGAGCTGCTTGCACCACTGATGAAACTTCCACTGGCGGTGGCTGCTTTTTTTTTTTTTTTTTTTTTTTAATGATGAGTGGCTTCTGCAGTTTGAGCCACCACAAAAGTCCTAATGGTGGCATTTTTCTTTAGCAAGAGAGGGTGGAGGGGGATGGTATTCAGTGGCAGGGGCTTCTGTGTCATGCATGGTAGGTCATGTTATCAACCGTGTCATGATGCAAAACCTTCAGAACCCAAACCCCTGCTTTGGAGAGTCTTTGAACCAAAGTTGAGAGTTCCTTGCACTGGCATTCAAACCATGGAGGCTTTTTCTTCATTTTTGTGTAGAAAATTAGCTCTGGTTAAGTGTCTCCCCTGTGTCCTTTTCTCGGCCTCCTGCTCACAATATCTGCTTTATATTCCTATTTTATTCCCTCTTGACTGTTTATTCTTACTAAACAGCTTTTTTTCCTATTTCTTGTGCCTGTAGCACATATATTCTTTGAATATTCCTATGTGCTAACCTTTTGTTCTCCCTGACGTTGGCCACCTGCAAAGTAAGTACCCCATACCTCTCTCTACATAGAACAGTTTTGTAGAAATCAATAGGCTTTTTAACCACTCTCTATAATTCAATAGAATAGAGAATTATATCTTTGATATAGAATTTTAAAAGGTTGTTAAGGACATCATTGGCTATTATATTCTTCAGGTTTTAGAATATCTACCCCCCTCCCATTAAATTCAGTAGGTCTTCTCCTAGAAGCCTATTTTGTGGCGTCTTAGTGCCTGACCATAAAACACAGAGTTCTTGAGGTGTTTACTGTATCTGTAATAGGAAATGTAGTAATCCAGGGTTTTCTTGTATGTCGCTTTCTGTAGGCTTCCATTGTTGAAGTTGACCGTGGCGTCCATCATTGGTGCTGGTCTGGGGGTGTTCTAGAGAGAGTGTTATGAATGGGTCATGGTCAAAGTTGTGGTTGAAATGAATTTAGGTCGTCTCTCCAGAAGATGAACATATCATCACTTTATCTCAGTTAAATCATTGGTTTGTGATGCATTTATCCATAAATTCTTCCCCAAGTTGGTCCATGAAGATGTTGGCATATTTGGGAGCCATCTGGGTCCTCCTGGTTGTTCCCATGGTTTGGCCAAAGTGTTCATTGCTGAATGTAAAATTATCGTGGGTGAGGACAAAATGGATGTTGTTGTGATGGATCTTTGAGTGTTGCCATTACCTTGTAGGTGTTTGAGGTAGGCAACAGTGCTACTGTTGTGAGGAATGTTTATAAATTGGAAGGCGATATTCAGGGTGTCAAGGATGGTGTTGGGAAGGATTCAGAGTCGTGTTAGTCTATTTCAGCAAAACAAACAAGGAGTCCTGTAGCACTTTTAAAGACTAATGCCTTCATTTATTGGGTAGGCTTTCACAATCCCACTTCTTCAGATACAAATAAAGTCGATTTAGTGCAGTGGGGCCATTTAAGTTGACTTTATAAAGTTGACTTAAGCCAGAGGACCCATTTAAAGTCCCATAAAAGATACTGTTTCACCCTCCTTTGTGTTACTGATATTCTGAGACCAAGAGGGCTCAAATGACTCTGCAATAACAAGGGTATATCAAATAGGAATACAGAATTTACATCATCACTGTATTTGGCCCTGGAGGAATTACTACTGAAATACTAAAACAAACAAGGAGTCTAGTGTAGGGTTATGAGATACCAAAGCATGGAAAGGAGGACAGGGAAGTATGAAAAGGAAGACATTGGAGGACACACAGAGAAAATGTAGTATTAATGTAATATTCTTCTGTTTTTAGGGGGTCCTTGAATACTTCCCCCTAAAAATAGGGTGTTCTGGGGCATTCCAGCATACTTTAACCCCTGTAAGTAAAAAATCAGACAAAATCATGTATTTTTAAAATGTCTGTTGGATGGAAGACGTGAAGGTAAAAAGAAGGACATGTCCTCCTTTTGCCTGACATCTGGTAGCCCTAGTCTAGTGGCACTTTTAAAGACTCCTTGTTTGTTTTGCCAAACTAGACTAACATGGCCAGTCCTTTGGATATTGAAATACTGCATTCAGTACTCATGTCCACAATCCAAGAGCCATATTGATAAATTGTGGAGAGCGTACATGTTAGAAAGGCAGACCATTTTGTGGTTTAGTTTTATGAACTGTTCCAGTCAACTAGTAGGAAAAGCCATTTCTCCTTTGGTACAACATGAGGTCTCCTTTGCTGTCAAAGTTGTGGCTTGTTCCCCATGAGTTTGCCAGATGTTGCCTTTCTATTTTTTCCTCCTCCCTATGAGTTGAAGGCAGGCCCATTCCTCTGGTAGCCAACCAGAGTTTATCTGGTTAAAGCCTGCAGTACGGTGCTTCTCTCCAATCCTGCTATAAGTTCTTGTTTGCTGTGGAGATTCTCTTTGGCTGCCCTCTATTTTTAAAGATTTGGAAGGCTCAATGGGATGTTCCTAGCCAGATGATCTGGCATCTGGATCTCAGCTTGGCTCGGCAGGAGAGTTTTCTAGTGGAAGTGCACATCTGCAACTCTGTAAAAGTGACCACTGTCATGGTTTCCATCTCTCCAACACAGTAGGACTCTGCCAAAGGTCCAGTGATCTGTAATGTTTGGGGGGTGGGGAGAGATGAGAATTCAGGATTTTCTTTTTCCTTCAGACATAAACTCTGTTAACTGGCAGCAGTTCAACCTCAGTAACATCAACGACTGCATTTGAGGGATTGCTGTTTGAGGATTTCTTGGGAAGAGTCCCACCTAGCTCTAGGGGATGTCTACACATCTCTTTTATTTCGAAATAACACTGGCTATTTTGAAATAAAAGAGATTAGGTCCACACGAAGTTTTCTTATTTCGAAATGACGGGATCTGTCATTTCGAAATAAGAACCGTCGTTTCGAAACAGCTTAAACCCCATTCATTTTGAAACGGCTGTTGTTTCAAAATGGTTATTTCAAAATAAGGTTGTTTGGACATGTTGTTTTGAAACAACACCATTGTTTCAAAACAACTGTTTTGAAACATGTCTGAATGGCCTTATTTCAAAATAACCGTTTCAAAATAACAGCCGTTTCGATAGCAGGCTTTCCCTTAATTCGAATTAACTTATTTTGAAATAAGGACTTTATTTCGAAATAACTCATTTTGAAATACTTATTTTGAAATAACGATGTGTGTGTAGACATAGCCTAGTTGTTGAGTAAGATGGTGGACTTATGAAGGTTCACCTTGGATGTGTAGAATCAGTTACAGCCTAACTATGAATTTCCTGCATTTTTTTCCTCCAATCATACCTCGCATATCCTTGCTGTGGTCAGGGTTGGGAGTTTGTACAGAACAAGGGTCAGCAACCCAAAAGGTAAGAAGAGCTATTTTAAAAAATTTCTTCAATAACCAAGTGTTTTGAGTGCTGCAATGGATGTGGCTTCGTGGTGGAGGGAGCTAGGAACTGGGCCACGGTGCCTCCTGCAGGGCCCCTGGTATTTTGGGGGGAAGTATGGAACGAGGATTGCCCCCCAACCCCGCAGGTCCCCTGGTGGCAAAAGGAAATTCAGAGCCTGGCATAGGCTGCCCACAGGGTTCCCCAGTCTCAGGGTGCCCGGAGCCACAAGGGAGCAACCAAAGAGTCGCATGAGGCTCAGGAGCCGCAGGTTGCATGCAGACCCCTGAAACAAATGCATATTGGAAAATGATATTTTCATATGTAGTAGCCCCTCCCTCCACCCAAACATGTGCCACTGCCCATATCTTAGCTTTAAATCCTGAAGGAAAACAATAAGATGAGTCATCTGGCTCCATGTGTATATTTACAAAACAAAGGCTGGAAAATCTTCATAGGGTGGATGGAGAAAGTGGTGCACATCTGATTCTGGGCAGAGGCTGTGGTGGTTGTAGTGTCTCCAACACCTCTGCTTTAGATGAGATTGCAAATATAAACAAATAAATTTCATTAGTGTAATGGGATTACCAAGGGCCAGCTTCAAGAAAAACCAACAACCAAGGATAACATAACTGGGCCAAACTGCTAGATTTTCCTTGGAAAACATCCTATATTAACATTAGGGAAGCACAGAAAGATGAAGGGGCTAGAACAGTAAAGCACTTTAAGATTTCTAAAGCTCATGACTCCATCCCAGATGGAGGTAGGGGTGCAGGAGGGAACGCATGATTGTTTCTTTCTCTCATCCCACAGGGCCTAACTTGATGGAAGCATTTAGTGTACTGTTCTGACAATTCCAGTTGCTTATTTTGGTCTTGTTTACGGGCCTTAGGTCTATTAATTCCATGCCTGTTCCTCAGACACATTTTGGAATAGCTCAACCAGCTAGAGGAGGATCCTTTGCTGCTGTGGAGATGCCATAGAGGCAAACTGAAGCCATATTGGGAGAGGCCAAGGCTAGTTGGGATATTGCAGGAGTGTCCATGTGTCCTACCAGTTTCCAGAATAGCCTCTTGGGGCAGTGGCATATGTCCAAATTTATTTCAGCTGCAGCCGTCCACATCAGGCTCAGAAAGTAGTGAATTTACATGGACGTGAGACTTAACGGAAAATAGACAGATGCAAAGTAAGAAACCCTTTTCCCCTTGCTTTCCACACCCCGCTTCCTGTCTTCACAATAATGATGGCAGGGAATTTCCAGCTGCTTTGCTCTTCTGCTGATCTTTTCCTAATAAAACAAATGAGTCTTGTGGCACTTTTAAAGACTAACAAATTTATTTGTCATGTAAATTTGTTACTCTTTAAAAGTGCCGCAGGACTCCTTTTTTGTTTTGCTGAACTAGACTAACATGGCTACCCCTTTGGATCTTCCTAATGAAGAAACTCATGCATGGATGCAGTTTATCCAGGGGAGGCATTTGCTGGTGCACAATTATATCGATTTGATCTGGCAATAGCACATCAGTCTTGGGTCAAAAATTCTATTTGTCTCTTTCAAAGCAAACATTTTAAAATCTGCCTTCAAATGGGATATGTGCTCAGAAGGTTTGCTTCTGGACCTTAGGAAAGATAGCAGGATAGTATTGTGGTGGGCTGGGTTGAACCTTCTCTGGAGCTAGTGGGTGAAACTCTCATACAGAATAAATGTAAAGAAGCCATAATGTTCCTTCATGGTGCTGGATAACTGCGAAATAATAGGAAAATCATCCAAACAAAGGCACCTGGCAAGTCCTGAGTAGAAGCTGACCCATGTGGCCCAAGAGATTTCTGAGAGGACTGAGACAGCAAAATCAGGGGTGTGGCATTGATTGGTAGAACAGGGTGTGAGCAGAGCAGTAGAAATACCAGAAAGAAAGAAGCATCAGAGACCACAATAAAAAGTACTGGGAGCATGGCTTTGAGAAAAAGCTGTAAGCATCTGGCTGAAAGTGACTTGGAGCTGTTGCTTGATTCTGGGCACCTCAGTTCAGGAAAGATGTGGACAAACTGGAGATAGTCCAGAGAAGAACACAAATAATGTAAGGTTTAGAATACTTGACTGGGTTTGTTTAGTCTGGATAAGAGCAGACTGAGAGGAGACACAATAACAATTTTCAAGTACCTAAAAGGTTGTTACCAGGAGGAGGGAGACAAATTGTTCTCCTTACCTGGTGATAGGACAAGAATCAATGGCTGTGTCTACACTATCAAACTCAGCTCGAATTTGTTAATTTGAACTAATAAATTCAAATGTAGTTCAAACTACATTTGAATGTATTAGTTCAAATTAACAACGTGGATTAAGTTGAATTACAGTTAATTTAACTTAAGCCATTTTGTTAATTCAAACTAACTGCCCTTAGTTCAAACTAACAAAGTGGACATAAACGTCCACACTGTGCCAAGTGTGAACTAAGGATCCAACTAAGGGCTTAGTTTTGACCTAAAGGGCAGGTCTTACTAGTTTGAACTAAGCTTTCATTAGTTCAAATTAAGGAATTCCTTAACCGGAGCTAATGAACGCCTAGTGTAGATTGGGACTAAGTTCAAATTAAGCCTCCTTAATTCACACTAACTTGCAAGTGTAGATATAGCAAATGAGCTTAATTTACAGCAATGGTTGTTTAGGTTGGACAATAGGAAAAAAATTAACTGTCAGGGTGATTAACCACTAGAATAAGTTGCCTAGGGAGGTTGTGGAATCTCCATCATTGGAAATTTTTAAAAGCAGGTTAGACACATGGCTGTCAGAGATGGTTTGATGGTATTTGGTCCTGCCTTGACTGCAGGGAACTGTACCTGATGACTTCTCATGGTACCTTTCAGTTCTATGATTTCTCTTGTGTTCAGGGAAACAGGACTTGATTCCTTCTCTGAATCAATCCTTCTTATTTACAAAGGTACCCCATTTCCTAATCAGTGTCTCTTCCTAATGCAAACAATCAGAAGACCCTGAGCTTCAGCTAATTGCTGGGGTCAAACAGGGATGACATTATGATTTTGCTACTCCCCTCCCAAAGGAGACCAAGGAGAGCTGTCTCCAGAACAGTAACTAAACGAATTCAGTGCCCAGGGCGTGTTGTGATCAGAACCCATCCCTTACAATGGCTGGCACCTGTAGCGAGCGGCAAGGAATGTGCCCTTTAATGGAGTGGCTCAATGGAGATGATCCAGCGTGCCCAGGGCAAAGCCCCGCTTGCCCTTCCATAGTTACAGCTTGACTCTCTGCCTGCACCCTGCTGTATGTTTGTCCTCCCCATAAAATCACAACCTTCACTCTTGCATGTTGCCAAGATCTGAAGGCGTAGTTGTGTTAGTCTAGTTCAGTAAAACAAACAAACAAGGAGTCCTGTGGCACTGAAAGACTAACAAAAAAATATCTTGTTAGTCTTTAACTGCATGCAAAAAATAAATTTGTTAGTCTTTAAGTGCCACAGGACTCCTTGTTTGTTTGTTCCATTCTTGCAGACAGTCTAATTGGAAGGGTACAATTGAAACTGATCACTCCTTCCTTTATTGTGTCCTTCCATAATATGAAAATAAGTAATTTGTTGGTGAACCTAATGGTAGGTAAATGTGAAGTAAATAAAAGGAAGCTGCTAAAGCTTGAGGGACCATTGTGATTATAATTTCAGAAACATCCCATCTTGATTTAAAAAGAATCCACCCTGAACTTCTTAAAACAGTCCCAAAAGAGCCTGACAATTCTCTGGGGAAGTGGTGGGAATTCACGGTGCTCCTAGCTCCTCCCTGGAGGCACTCAGCATTTCACAGGACTGGATTATGCTGTGGCAATGTGATAATGGCTGTGCAAATACCTATGTAAGCTTCCAGGTGGGAACTGGATTTTTCCCAAAGATAAGCAGAGACATACTGAGCGTTCAGTGGGAGTGTGGGTGCCTCTGGGCTTTCAAAGATCCCACCAGCTGTCTATCTGCAGCTTTAAATATACTGGGTCTTAACCACTCTTTTTGACCAGCAGGGCTGGATTAAGGGGCCTGGGGCTGTCCACATTTGCAAATTCAACCTCCCCTGCCCAAAGTGGCAATGCCCAGTCTGGGGGCAGAGTGGGGTGCTGGCACTGGGGCCTGACTGACTGACTCATGAGTAGAGCTCAGATAGAAACATGTGGATCCGTAGACGATCAGCATCTGCAAGAAATGGCCCATGGATATCCATGTTGTATCCGCAGATGCGGGTATAATGCAAATGTCTGCAGATATCTGCATATTTGCAGGGCTCTAGCTAGCTCTGTGAAGATAAAAATATGTGGACCTGTATCGGATCTACATGTGCAAGAAATGGTCCACGGATGTCCGTGTTGTATCTGTGAATGTGGATATAATGCGGATATCTGCAGATATCTGCATATTTGCAGGGCTCTGCTCATGAGCCATGCAGGCCAGGCCAGTGGTCAGCACTAGGGGTGCAGGGCCCTCAGCCTGCCCAGCGTGGAAGACTATCCTGTGTCATGCAGCACAGGCTGGTGGTACTCTTCCACCAGAGTGCTTCAGGCACCCTGGTTGGCACCCACTTTATATTTGTAGAGCAGTGCATGGCAGAGCTCTCCTTAGCCTGGGGTCCAGGGTTGTAGCCCCTAAAGTCGCTTTGTTAATCTAGCACTGATGATTGCCCCTTTTAAGAGATGCTGGATCCAGCTCCACCTGTGCTTGTTAGCTCTTCTTTCCATGAGAAGAGAATTTTAATGTTCCTATAATATAATATAATATAATATAATATAATATAATATAATATAATATATACAGGGGTTAAAGTATAATTTGGGGGGCCCTAGAGCCCTCCTAAATTGGTGGCCCCCCATGCTGGGGCATCCCCACACACTGGGGGGCCCCCCATGCAACCAAGCTACTATCCCCTACACCTGCCCCCCAACCCCAGCTACTGCCCCCCAAACACCTACCCCCATCAGACCCCTTTCCCCATGTCCTTTTTAGCCCCAATTCCCACTACCTGAGCTCCCTGCCCCCATTCCAGCCCTCCAACCCCCTCAACCCACCATTCTGACCCCTTCCCCCCTCCTGTGCACCCTTTCTGCTCCCACACCAGCTGCCCAACTGCCCCCCCCGCCCTCTTACCTGGCTGAAGAGCTGGGTGAGCTGGGCAGGGGACAGGAGGCCACGGTGCTGGCTGGCCAGCCAGCTGGCGAAAAGGAGCCCAGGCCCGAGGCTGGGGCCTGGCCACATGCGCAGTCAGTCCCCAGCCAGAACGGGTGGAGCCGCCCAGGCTCCAGGGAAGGGAAGAAGGGGTGCCTGAGCTGGCCCCTTCCTCCAGCCTAGAAGGGACGCGCAGGAACACTGGTTCCAGCTCACCCTTGTATTTTTAGGGGGCCCCAGCACTCAGCATTCCAGCAAGTCCCCCTATTTTGGGGGTGGGAGGGCCTGGAATGCAGCGTTCTGGGTTCCCCCATTTTTAGGGGGTCCAGAATGCTGGCTCCCTAAAAATAGGGGGCCCCAGAACAGCATTCTGGGATATTTCCTCTTTCTTTAACTCCTGATAATATAATATTTCCCTAGCCTAATTTCAAGATGCTTCTTGAGAGTGAGAGAGATGTTCATGCTTCTTTTAATACATGTCGGTGGCCTATAGAATTTGCTGATTTAGGTCGAAAAGTCAAGTGCTATTTTTAACGGGGCTGAGCAGTTTTTAAAAAGGGCTAGTGCATTGTATAACCGCCATTAGCATCTGTGTCTGTGCCAGGAAGAACTGGAAGAAATTACCAAGGGTCATGCTGGATTCTCAGTCACTGACAAGCCTGAAGTCGAGATTGGCTTGTTTTTAAAAAGTGAACTCTTCTCTCGGAATTACGTTGTAGAAGTTCTGTGGCCTGGGTTATACAGCAGGTCAGATTACGATTCTCTCTGGCACTGGGATTTGTATATGAGGTAGTGAACTAAGAGGGCAATGAAATATTATTGTTCAGGGAGTCTGGGCATTACTATTGTTGTCGTCTGAGAGCTCCCACCTGAGATGCGGGCAAAGCTAGGGATGCCATCCATGTCTCCTGAGTCTTTGTTGAATGCCCCAACCCCTAGATGATGTTGATTGACTTAGTGATCATGCTATATTCTGGAGGGTTCACTTTTATGCACTATCAGGAGGTATTGGTTATACTTGAAAGGAGGGTTTGATAGATTAAGGGTCTGATCTGTTACTGCAACCCTTCTTTTCCTGTGGTCTTGCTGTGGAGACGCTGGGATTTAAGATAATGTGATTTCTATTTGATTAGAAATTCATGGGATTATGAATAAAAAAAACCAATGGCCTGATGATGGCTTTCAGCAATCTTGAAATGAAAAACAACTGTGTGGGCTGACTTCTAGTAGGGAGGAGCCAAAGGAAGCAGACTCTAAAATCCAGTGTCCCCACCCCCATTGGTCAGTTTGTAATGAATGGTTTTCAGGAGGCTAACAGGAGGACAAGAGCCTACACACAGTACCTTGTTGTCTGGCTGCCCTAATACTAACTAATGGCAATGAACTTGTTACTGGTTTTATTTTTGGTGCAGGTTTTGGACAGTTTTTAAAATGAATGACTCCTTCCACTCAGTCCAGCCCTTGTTCTGACTAATGCAGGTCCAGCTCCTCTGAGGGGGACAGGTGTGTGTGTTGTGTCTGTCTGTCTGTCTGCTTCGCTGCTCATCTCCTGCTGGCAAATGCCTCATTCCCAAAGGAGGGCAGGGACACTGCTCAGGGGCGTTCACTACTCTGCAAAGTGTGCCTCACATACCCAGGCTAACATGTGCTTAACAGCTGTGGGGCTTGGCCATAGATCATCTTGACAGACCACGCCTTGTGATTCTCCTGTGGAGCTGGGCATTGCTCCTCAGACTCCCTTGAGTGATAGGGCATGATCCTGCTCGTTTCTAGCCTACGTGCATAGGGGATTGGATGCAGTAATGCTTACTTTCTGTCTTTACCATTTAGCTTTCTTCCCAGCCCCATGACACCTCTGCAGAAGAGAGCAAGATCATTATCAGTTATTTGTTTACTTAGATTGTAAGTTCTCTGGGGCAGGGACCATCAGTTTGTACAGTTCCTAGCACGGCGGGGTCCTGGTCCATGAGCCTTCCCACAACATGATCATTATTTATTACTGCAGCACCCTGGAGTCCCAACCAAGATCAGAGCCCCATTGTGCTCGGCCCTGTCCAACACACACCGTGAGAGACAGTCCGAGCCCTGAATCGCTCACAGTTGAAATAACATCATGTATGAAAACTCAGCTTTTGCAACTAGAAAGTGGCTGCTGCTTGTTCTGAGCCAGGCCTGCTGCTCATTCATTCTTTCTCATAGTATTTTTAGTGAAAGAATGCACCTCCTGACCTACGGTTTGTAGCACTGCGTGTGAGAGCTCTGTACGGGGAGGCCACGCTATGCAGCGGGAGTCAGCTCCCAGGCATGTTCCAGCTGTAGCCATCCAATCTGTTTGTATTCTGGGAATGGCTGGGTGTTCCCATTTCCCCTGGGTATGTTCTGTGTTTGTCTTCTTGCCTTTGTTAATGCAGCTCAGATTATGGAGGGAATTTGGAAGTGAGACAGAAACTTTTTATTATTATTATTATTATTTATGTCATATTAACCAATAACATGGCTCATGGCCCCTTCACTACTGTGAGCAGAAGTTTTGGGGATATTCTTGCACATACCGGCTAGTTTTTCTTCCAGTCGGATCTCTTGGGATGTACAGCACCAGAGTACAAATGAAATTCATTTCTAGGGATGTTTTCAGAGTATGTTGAAAAGACAGGTCCAGATTCTCTCCTGTACTGAGATTCAGGGAGGGATTTGGGATGTCTTTCAGAGGGCAGTTACAAAGTCGCTTGTCACAGTCTCAGTGACATAAATTTAAGTGGTTGAGGAGCTCATGATGGAGGGCTAGCTAACGTTCCAGAGGTTGGTGCTGCATAGAGAAGGCTAAAGGCATAGTTGGAAGTAATATACCAGTTTCTGTGGGGTGCTGAGACTGTGTATTAATGACACACAAGTGGACTACTTGGCTCAGTATCCGGTGAGCATATGATGGGGGGCACATGAACTGGTGAGCTAGGCAGGGGAGAGAAGGTTGTTTGTCTCCTCTTGATGCATGCATAGTTCATGTTCAGTCTTGCCTGGGAACTGAAGAATGAGGCCAGGCCTATCTTACATAGGGTTACCAGATGTCAGGAAAAAGGACATGTCCTCCTTTTTACCTCATGTCCTCCATCCAGCAGACATTTTCAAAATGCATGATTTTGTCTGGCCTTTTAGTGACAGGGGTTAAAGTATGCTGGAACGCCCCAGAACATCCTGTTTTCAGGGGGAAGTGTTCCAGGGCCCCCTAAAAACAGAAGAATATTAGATTAATACTGCATTTTCTCCATTTGTCCTCCAATGTCCTCCTTTTCGTACTTCCCTGTCCTCCTTTCCATGTTTTGGTAGCTGGTAACCCTAATCCTACAAAATTAAATGGCCCTGATTTACATTGGCAGTAATTCCATTACTTGTGCGGGTCTATGCTTTGCTCCTTGTGTTTGCGCTTCATGTCCACAACAGAAGTGCTTGTATTGATTGTACTGTCAGCATAGGGCTTTGGGGGAAGGCTCCGGAAAGCCAGTCATATCTGACAAAAGCAACACAGCAGCTACAGTTACACTGCATCGTTGACTTACCTACGTTGACTGTGACTCTGCGCCGCTCATGGAGGAGGAGTTAAGTTGGTGTAGTTGGGCAGTTTCATCAGCTGCAGTGAAATTTAAGTGTAGCCACTTCTATAGTTAGGTCAACCTAAGGCTGCCTTGCACTGAACTAACCCTACAGTGTAGACCACTGGTTCTCAACCACTGTGTCGCAACACTTTACTGCCTCACCAAACAGTGGTAAGTGTGTCGCAGAGACCTGGGGAGATGGCTGGATTTAGCCTGTGGGGGTAGACTGGTCTGCCCTGTAGGGTCACAATATGCCATCTGGTATGTTGCAACCCGCAAAAGGTTGAGAACTACTGGTGTAGACCAGGCCTCAGTGTTTCCGTTTCACCACGTGTACAGCCTGGATGTGTTTAGGACTGAGAGACCATGTAATCAGGCACTAGCCAGGCAGTGTTGTTTTCTGGGTAGCTAAAGAAGTTCCCTGTGATGGGGCTGCTCTATTGTGGACTGATTTGACTGTGATCCCTATGGGATTTTATGCCAGTTGTGAATGGAAGAGCACACATATACTCTTTCTTGCCCCCTTTTACCTACCAACATGCCGTGTCTTGTCTTCTACACTTTAGGGCAGTGGTTCCCAACCTTTTCTATGCCGTGGCACTCATTGAGACATTCAGTTTTTTTAGACACGCCACCATTTAAAAACTCATCAATATTCAAATTAAATTAAATTACTTATGAATATTCATGAACCATGGCACAGTGTTTCAGAAATGCTGCTATGTGGGGTAGTAGGGGTAGCAGAGCAGGGGGGGCAAAACGGGAGGTCAGGAGACGTGCAGTGGCAGGAGTGAGTCTGGAGAGCAGAGCAGGGCAAGGATGGCAAAAGAGGACAAGGGCAGCCACGTGGGTAGCAGCACAAGGGTGACAAGAGAGGAGAGAGGAAGGGAGAACAAGAGTGGCTTTGTGGGGGGACAGGGGGAACCTGGGGAGTGGGAAGGCAGGGCAGGGGAGCATGGTGCAGCACCCACTTCTCCCTTCTCCACCGTGGCTCCCTGCCACCCAGGGCAAACTTCACCCCACTGCTGCTCCCTCTGACCCCAGTGGGTCCTGTCCTCCCTCCCCCAGCTCCTTTCTGCCTGTGATGGACCTTCCAGCCCCCAGCTACACCCCCAGACACACAGCCACCCCACCTTCAAGCTACACACCCCCCCAATCAACCAGCCACCCCACAACCCCAGCCACACACCCTCTGCTACACATCCACTCCCACCCACCTGTGCTACACACACACACACACCTGCCCCACACAACCCCCAGCAGCACCCCCCCAAAGCCCTTACCTTGGCTATTTGCAGGCTGGCTGAGACAAGCTGCTCCACCCTGAGGGGGAGATTCACACACTCCCAGCCTCCCTCAGATCTCTGCTGGCTGGGCTTAAGGTGGAGCCACCTGAACCATGCATTTGGGCTGCTCCTGCTATTTTTAGGGGGACCCCTGGAAATCCCCATTCTAGTGCCTTCCTCTATTTTTAGGGCGCCAGAACACTGCCTGCCTAAAAATAGGGGGCCCCGAAACTGTGTTCCAGTGCTTTTCCCCTTACTTTAACCCCTGCCTTTTCCAAGCCCTGCACAGCCCAGAAGGCTGGGCTGAGCAGGGAGGGAGCTTTAACTCCAGCTCTTGGGGATGCTCATGGTGCACTTTGGGTGTTCCCGTGGTACACCAGTGTGCCCTGGCACACTGGTTGGGAACCACTGCTTTAGGGTCACTGGGATTTAAGTACATGCTCAGCTGCTTTGCTGAACAGGGGTTAAACCTGTACTGTATTACCTTGCTGAAGGGGCCAAAAGTAAGCCACTCAGCTTCAACAACTGGGATTAACATAGCATAACCTTTTCTGTTGCACTTTATCATGAGCCATGTACAGGGGTCAAAGGGATGTGCTTTAAGTTCAGCAAGTACATGGGTGCTTTGCTGAACAGGGACTAGTCAATGAACCAGAGCCAGATTCATAAGACACGTTGTTGAGAGTCCACTTACGTTGATTTCAGTTCTGTCTTCATTAGATGATTTCAGTGGCTTATTTCAGGATTCGCCTCTTTTTCACTGTTTTCTTGAGCATTACAAAAAGTTTTGTTCAGTGCAGCACTGAAGACGAGGTCCTTCTGGAAACCAGATGTGTCAGCTCAGGAAGGCATCCTGTTTAAATATTTTCAAACTGAAGTTCAGTTTTATATTGGAGGGGGGTGCTTTCTGATTCCTAATTCTGGGCTGGTTGGTTCTTAATGTTGGTTTTCTCTCTTGTTATGACCAGCTCTGAGGACAGATTCTGATGTGATTTATATTGGCCTAAACCAGTAATAATGCCTACCACATCCCATGGAGTTATGCTGGTGTAAATATGACCAGCAGCATACTCATTTTGTAGAAGCTTATCAGAGAGGGCTGAAAATATTGCACCTATTTCTTAATGATGAGGTAAGCAGTTCACGGAAAGCAACCCACGATCTTGCCCCTGTGTCATGCACTTACAGGAATTGTTTGTCAGTGGTGGTGAAAAAATAAGAAAAGTGGGTAAGCAATGATTTGAATGTTTTTCTTTGCAGTGAGCGAGAAAATAAGAGGTCTCTCTGTGGGAGCATGTGTCTTTCGAAAGGAGATGGGCCCAAGCAGCCGTGCTTAGATTCGGATCTGTCCCTTCCAAAGGGTTTGGGTGAGAGTGGGGTTCATGTCCAGTGTTCTTGTTTGGGCTTTTATCTAAAGGTGACTCAGAGACTTTCTTCAGTCTCCTCTCACCGAGGTTGGGTCTACACTAGAGAATTTTGCTGTCATAGCTACATCAGTTAGGAGGAATGTGAACAAATTGCACCCTTAAGCAACACAGCTAAAACGAAACAAAACCCCACCAACTGGTGCATCTTATACCAGAATTAAAATCCTTTTGCTAACATGATTTACTTCATTTGAGGAGGTGGATCATTATATAGGCATAAGAACTCCTTTTGGTGGTATGAGCTATGTCTCCTCTCAGTCCTTTGCAGTTTAACTAGCCCGTGACTGTGTAGGAGAATCACATGTCAGCCAGCTGAAGTACATAGGCCAAGTTCATCAGCATGCTCTGGATGTTTTGTGCTGCTCTGGCTTAGCAAGGAAGCCATAAAACTAGCTTATTGGAGCAGTTAAGTGAGGTTTACAATGGCAGAGTGGCACGAAATAGCTAGAGCACTCTGGTACATCTGGCCGCATGGAATATTTTGGCATAAAACTGACTGATTCTGCTATCACCTGCACCAGAGTAAATCAGGAGTAACTTTGCCATAGTCATTGGAGTGACATTGGTGCACAGGAAAGGAACCCAGGTCCTGCACAGCAGGGCCTTAACTGATGTCGCTCCATTGATCAGCTGGACCAATGACCCACTGTCAAGGGTGGTCTTAGCGACTAAGGAGCCCTGGGCAAAAGTTAAGCTAAATCTGCCTATGCCACTGGCTCTAAACAAAAAGAGGATCAGCAGTGATGGTAACTTGCCAAAACTTCTTGTTGGTTTATTGCAAGAGACGTGCCATGGGGTCTACAGAAACCAATGTGCACATGAAACTCACCTGGGCTTTACAGCAAATTTGAGCCATGGAGCATCTTCTCTTCACTCTGTGAACCTTTCAGTCAAGCCTGGGCTAATATGTGGTTTCCCACGAGAAATTCACAGGACAGCTTGTTGCAGTAGTTTCACACTGATTTTTCTGTGCAGTTTTGGACTTGCGTGTGTGAACCTGGGCAAAGGGTTTGGCTGGGCTGCTTGACATAAAACCGATGAGCTGTGTATTGCCTGCCTTGTGCCAGCCTAAAATTCTGCATGTTGTTTCCCTGAGAGACAGGAACTTTCTCTTCTGTTCCCAGAAGGTACTAAAACCATAAAGCAATATTGTCCTGATGCAGTTGGTGGAGCTGTGTCAATTTATACCAGAGGAGGATCTGACCCAGCTGAGTAATACTGATACTGAGTGGCCCCTGTAAATAAATGGCTGCGCTACAGCAGGGTTTAGTAATCCTTTCAAACACAGAGCCCTGGTCTATATGGCAGCAGGTTTTGGCAGCAGTCAAAGGTAGATATGCAAAGTACTTAAAAAAAACGTGCATATCTCCTTCCGATTGCCTACCACCTACCTACCATGGTAACCCCTTCCCTCCTTAGTGCAGCTCCTTCTGTGGTGGTGATCTTCCAAGGTTGGCTTCGCAGACCCCATCAGTCAATTGGGCAGATCGATCTGATGGTGGTGAGCAGTGAAGACCTACCCAGAGTGAGATTCAGAGGTCTCAGAGGAACAGCACCACACTTAACCCCCTGGGCTGTAAGGGATGGGGGCGACAGGGGCTTTTTGAACCACGATTCCATTTCTGTGATCCTGGGCTGTCTCAGGCTGCAGAGACCCCCATGGCTCTGTCTCAACTTCCTTTGGTTGCCCTATTGCCAGGTGTCTCATCTATGCCAAGGCTTGCATGGGGTGTCCTTAGGGCAGCCTTGCTGCTGGGTATCTGGAATTTCTGTGCTGGAAAAATCCCTTCAGAGCTCTTTTCCTCAATGCCAGCCCTTCATGCAGTACACAAGGGGTGGAGTCGGGGCAAAGTTCTCAGCCATGGCATGCTGGACTTTCAGACGAAAGGTATTGTACAAATGTCTGAAATCCTCATTTGTTACTATTTTTAATTTTTAGTGGCAGCCTTCTTCCCGACAAAACTCAGTGTTAGTACAAAAGTAAAAACTCTCGGGCGTTGACTTGAGCTTTCAACATAATAGAAGGGTCGCTGCTCTTGAGTGTGTGTGTGTGGGTTTGAAAAAGCGCAGTAGGCTATATTTAAATCCTACCACATCTCAGCAAAGCAGAAGCCTCTTAATTTGGTAGCAAGGAGCTATTTACTAAGCTGTAAGCTACAATCTAGGCCTGATCTCTGCTTCTCTTTCCTGTAGTGTCCCTTCCGTCCCACAACTTCCTCCATGTGCTTCTTAAGGGGAGTACCCTTGAGGATCTGTTAGCCCATTACCCCTTCGTCACAAAGATTACAAAGCAGTGCGGTGAGGGATGAGGAAGGAGAAGGATTATTTGCACTCATACCACATGCCTGCTGTCTTTGGGTTTGTGCACAACCTGGGATTCTGTTAATCATTCTTGTTGTTACTGTACTTTACAGCAAACTCATTTCATGTAGGCAGTGTGTCAGGAGGCACTGGAATGAGTTGAAATGTGATTGGTGGGGCATTTCACACAGCAGGAGGCCATGAGAAAAGGTACAGAGAAAGAAAGTGAGGGGGATCAAGGTTGCATTTGGCCATGGGAGGTATTCAGCCTCAATACCGCTGCAAGGTAGATATGGGACAGCATTCCCACGACTGCAGGAACATGCACCAGGGAGGCAGGCAGGGGCTCTTCCAATGGTTGGGTGGGGACATGGACCTTTGCTGGGGATGGAATAGGAGCGAACAGTTCCTCTGGCCACTGGGGCTGTGACTGGGGGAGTAGGGAGGAGAAAAGCCAACAGCTCTTCTGGCTGTTGGGGCCATGGAGGAACGGGAGGGAGAGGTGACCATGGGGAATGGGGAGAGACGACAGCTCCTTCACCTGCTATGGACAGCACAGAATGTGCCCCTCCAAAAGCAGCCAAATTTTGATTCCTCGCAAGCCCCTAGCACCACTGAAATACAGATACTTCTGCAGAGGGTCACAGCATAGGGTAGCAGAGCCGCCCTCCTCAGCAAACAGTTCATGATGAGCATGTAAACCACTACATCTGATTGAAACTGCATGGGAAATATGGCGGGAAAGGATGCCCCCAGTGGGAAGCTGGCTAAGAACCAGCTTTTACAATGCTGTGTGTCCAAAAAGTGTCATGAGGGCCTTCATGAGCACAAGCGGGAAAAGATCTTTGGTGGAAGACGCCCATGCTGGTACATTGGCTCAGTCACGGGTAGGAGCAGGGGTTCACTGCCCCTTTAGTGCTGCAACATGGTTGGGAGGGCTCCCAGCTGTGCATGACACAGGGACCTCTTCCTCTGTAGCCCCCCGCCGCTGAGGTCCCCGTCCACCACCAAGGTTCCCCCAGCTGGCAACTTTTTTGGCAGAGGCTAAAATTAAAGTGGCTCCTGCTGCTGAAAGAAGACTGCCTTGAGGGGTGGATTCAGCAGCAGGAGGCTGGAAAAGCAGCTTCTGTGCCACTGCAGAGAGCAGCAGCTCCAACAACTTTCAGTGGCTCGTAAAGGGGCAATGGTTCCTCTTAACGGGACAGTGGTGACTGCTGCTCTTAAAGTGGCAACAGCCTTTTGGTGGAGGGGACCACTTTTGGTGGCTGGCTGAATTCAGCTGACACACTCGGCTGCCGTGCTGCGAGGTGACACAGCAGTTGAGAACCGCTGGCTTAGAGCAGTTCCAAAGGGGTAGCTGTGTCGCTCCTCTTCAAGGGTCTGATGAAGAGGGATTTTTTCCCATGAAAGCTCATGCAGTAAATAAATTTGCTAGTCTTTAAAAGTGCCACCAGACTCCTTGGCTGTGTTCACACACAGGGGGCTATTTCGATACGGTTGTTTTGAAACAACTTGTATCGAAATAACGCCTTATTTCGAAATGACTTATTTCGAATTAGCAAAAAAGTCACTTCAAAATAAGGAGAAAAGCCGGAATCGAAATAGCAATTCCAGACAACAGTTATTTCGAAACGACTCACCGTCGTTTCGAAACAACATGTTCAGACGATGGTTGTTTCGAAACAAGTCGTTTCGAAACCACCGTTGTTTTGAAACAATAAATTCGCATGGTGTTGGTTCGAAACAACCGTTGCAAAACAACGTTGTTTCGCCCACAGACTAGGTTTAACTTGTTTCGGAACAACGGTTCCTGTTGTTCCGAAATAACCGTGCGTCGTGTGAACAGCCAAAACCTTATTTCGAAACAACCTCAGTTGTTTCGAAATAAGGAGGCTGTGTGAACATAGCCCTTGTTTGTTTGGATTAGTATAGTCGTCCTCAATCTACTTGTCTTTGTGGGACCATTTATGAAACTCTTTGTGTGTTATGTGGGCTACACCCACACATTAGATATATCACCCGTACAGTGTACAGCCATAGCTGTGTGCTGATTGAGCTATGAGTGGCCTCCAAGTGGAGAACCACTGGTTTAGGTGTCACCTACTCAATAAACATCACCCCTCCAGTACCCTGGGTTGTTTCTCACAGTTGTGATCTTCCTTAGTTTGTGTGATCTGATGGGACCAAGATGGCCCAGGTCTTCTATATTATAGAATTATAGAATCCTAGGGTTGGAAGGGACCCCACAGGTCATCCAGTCCAACCCCCTGCCAGAGGCAGGACTGCTCCCACTAGACCATCCCAGTCATGGTTTTGTCCAGCCGGGCCTTAAACACCTCCAAAGATGGAGATTCCACCACCTCCCTCGGCAGCTCATTCCAAGGCTTCACCACTCTCCTAGTAAAAAAGTTTTTTCTAATATCCAGCCTCGACCTCCCTAACTGCAACTTGAGACCATTGCTCCTCGTTCTGTCTTTTGTTATTACTGAGAACAGTTGAGCACCATCTTCCTTAGAGCATCCCTTCAAGTAGTTGAAGGTTGCTATCAAATTCCCCCTCAATCTTCTCTTCTGCAGACTAAATAAGCCTAATGCTTTCAGTCTTTCCTCATAGGGCTTGTGCTCCAGCCTTTTAATCATTTTGGTTGCCCTCCGCTGGACTCTCTCTATTTAACAGCTGATCTGGTGTCTGTTGGGATTAATTAGTATATGTAAAGAATTAGGAAATCCTTGATAGAAGGCAATATAGAAGGGCAAGGTTTTTTGGGTTTTTTTTGTTTTTTTAAATGGATGGCGTGCAAGTTAGGAAAAGGAATGGTCTTATACAACTTGGACTAAACTTTTGGAGGGGTTATAAAAAGCTCAAACGATTTAAAGTAATTTTTCACTCTCGCTTCCCAGGGTACCTATCTTTATGCCTAAGCATCCTTGCCAGATTTCCAGAGTGAATCTTGTACAGCCAAGGCCTTCATGTGCTCTAAAGATCAGAGCATTGCTTTGCTGAACTGATCATCTGAACACTTCTGGGTTCTCCCATCATTAATTGTTTTTTATTTCAAATTTCCTCAGTTCAGCTTATCACATGGTATTAATGTCTAGGCATCATTTTTGGCAAGTTGGTACTTAATGTCTTTGAACATGTGAAGTTCTAGTAGGGGAGTCTGATTGACTAGCACTACAGATGCAGAGCTGTGGGGGCCGGTCAGGCAGTGTAATTGAGCATGGTTTGGAACGGGGATTGAAGTTACATCAGGTTTGATAGCATGCTGCCAAAACCCAGATAATTTTTAAGGCTGTGATTATTTTTACATTCCAGAGATTGTGGTTGTATCCTGGTCTAATTAAACTATTTAAATTGTGGCCACATATTTGATAACCCAGTGAAGAGAGCTGAAAAATAAAAACAGAGATAAGAGTTAGTCACGGATCTGAGCAACAGCTGTTGGTAGCTTCTGTCACAAAGTGATCGTTCCTCCTGTATGACTCACAAGATCTCACCTGAGCTATATGAAACTTGCTGTTTTTAGTCTTTCTTTTTTGAGCAGACACTGAGTCATACGTTAATTGTCTCAGCCAATGTCTGGGTCTGAGATATAGCTAAAATTTTGTTGATGAGCATAGGTTAGTCTCAAGAAAATGTCAGCTTGCTGTAGTTAGATCAAACTTAAAGGTAGAGAATTATTTTGGTCATTACCACTTAATTCTTTCCTGTTTTCTGATGGCCAAGCAGAAAAATAATCATTGCCATTAACTAGTTTCCCTAACTCTCATTTGGTTAGTTTCCTCAACTCATGATCATGCTGTGAATAAAGGAATCTGGATATGAGTCTGGATCAGAAATAACATCCTGGTCCATGTGACAGATTCAAGGTATAAAATCTTCCCCTCAGTTTCCCCATAAAATGCTCAAATGGATGCTCTTCATTTGTCACTGGATCCCTGTAGAACAGCACCAGACCCTGTTCTGGTTTCTTAGTTCTTACACTGCCAGTGACTATGGACTTCCTTCCCTTCTATCACGCCTTCATCTGAATCAGGCTTTGTTTCTTCCAGCATTAGTATTTACCATACAACACAGTGGTTAGTATTTTGCTGTACAAAGGCCTAGGAATCTTGAAATAAAAAAGACCTTGATGGGGAAGGATGTTATGTTAGTTGGTACTTTGTTGATTTATTATTCAATGTTACAGTAGTACTTCATTCTAGGAATATGAACATATGGAGACTAATTCGCTTTTGCATCACTCTTTCTTTACACCAGTGGGTCAGTCCGCTATCTTCTGTGTGATATGCTAGCACAAAACTCATTTGCTGTGGTGAATGAGACCCAGGGTGGCAAGGAGAACATGGAAACAATGATCACCACAGGAACGGTATGGAGATCCATTTGACATTGGTGCAAAATATTTGTAACTTAACCCACTTTGCTTACCTTTTGGGTTTTGTTACTGGTCACTCAGGCTAGGTTGGAGGTTTGGTTAGGGTTACCAGATGTCAGGCAAAAGGAGGACATGTCCTCCTTTTTACCTTCATGTCCTCCATCCGGCAGGCATTTTAAAAATACATGATTTTGTCTGGCTTTTTACTTACAGGGCTTCAAGTATGCTGGAACACCCTGTACCACCCTATTTTTAGAGGAAAGTGTTCCAGGGCCCCCTAGAAACAGCAAAATATTTCATTAATACTATATTTTCTCCATGTGTCCTCCAATGTCCTCCTTTTTGAACTTTCTTGTCCTCCTTTCCATGCTTTGGTATCTGGTAAACCTAGATTTGGTTCACTTAGAGGTTTGCATACTGTCTGATTCTCAGGCCGATTCACTGTTCTGAGTGGAAAGTAGGTAAAATGTGATGGGTTTCATCTGAGGGGTTCATTTTTGTTTTGTTTTGAGTTCCAGGGTGTATCCCAAGGTATGAGTCACAGGTTTGAACCCCCCAAACTCAAAGCTAACTTCACTTGGCATCAAGCCACATGAATCTAAGCTCAAAAAATCTGGCCCAAATCCCCAGAAACTAGAAACCACGCATCTTTGCAGAAATCTCATCTAACATCACATAGTCTTGGTTCTAATAATACTTGACCCAGCAGACCAGCAATCAGCAAACATTGCTTTCACATAGAAGTGACTTTGAAATCTCTGTTTCAAAAAACAACACCTTGGGGAAACAGGATAAGAAAGATAAACCAATGTCTTAGTATCATATAAATCTAAACCTCAAAGAAATATCTTTTCCCTGAAGGCTATATGGAAACCCTCTCCTATTTAAAAAAACAGGGAAGAAGTTGCTATTAATAAACAGCAAAGAAGTAGGGGACTGATATTCATTTAGTTGTGAGGACTGGATTCTTTCTTTCATTTTCGGTGGTAGCAATTGTTTGCTGGAAAGTGCTTTAAGATGGTAATAATTGTGGATCCTGCATTTCTAATATGAGCGGCAGAGCAAGGTAAATGCAAAAGAGAACGTCTATTATTTGAAAGTGGTTCAGATTCTGGAGCTTATAGTACTTGTTTGATTTATCTATCTTTTAAATTTTAATGACTTCCTCAGGCGCATCACAAACACTCCTATCCCTGTCACTTCTCCTTTGAAGTTTGCTTTCCTAACCCTGCCTTTTCTGAAGCTTTCCTTTCCTATCCTCCTCACCCACCCCCCACCCTCACAATAATTTCCCTTCTGTTCAGTTTCAAACAGCAACTTTCTTGTTGCTTGATGCTGATTTGGGCAACAAATTTGCTATGCCGAACTCATTTCTTTGGCTAAAATAGGACAGATTGACAGAGGAGCAACAGAGTGGCCGAAGGTGCAAAAAGTGCTGTAAAATGTTGGGAAATTGTCCTAAATTAGCCAAGGCCCAAGAGAGAGTTAGTGGTGTGTGTACATCTGTACGTACAGATGTGTGTATGTTCACCCAGTGCAGACACAATCAGAAATGCTCAGAGATGCACACCTAATTATCGAGCTTCATTGCTTTGACTTCAGGAGTGACAGAGCTATAACTTTGGTGGGGCGAATGGGACCTTGCCCCCAGTGCTCCGGAGTGGCTCCATCGAGCTGCTCCATTAAAGGGCGCGTTCCTCACCGCTCGCTCCAGGCACCGGCCATTGTAAGGGCACGTTCTGATCAGAATGCGCTGCAGGCACCAAATTCTTTAGTTATGGCTCTGAGGAGTGGTAACTTGAAGAGGGAGTACCAGGATATTTTGACGTGTGTATGTTTCTGTGTGCATTGAGATGGCTGCTTTATCTTCTAGCCTGCTGCTTTTGGGATGCCTGTATCTAGCTAGGTACTTGTAGCCCTCATCACTGCAGCATCTAAGCACCTGACAGCTATATTCCCTCTAAGCTGTGCGCATGTGCACGTGCACACAGGTTGTGAAACCCGTGCACACAACAAAATCAAGCATGCACAAAAAAATTCAAAAGCACTAATATTTTTATGCTACTTTAAGAAGGCGATTTCAAGTAGCGTGTTTCAAATAAGGTTTTGTAATTTATAAAATCATTTCCATCACCATATCAAAATAAAATTTAGACATTATTTGCATCATACACACTTACTGCCTTGCACTCGCAAGTTTGACCACACTCGCTGGAGTGCGCACAAATTTGGACACTGATTCCAAAAATTTGCACAGAAGAAATTTTTTGCACACACAGCCTATGAAAAATTAGAGGGAACACTGCCTGACAGTAGATTTTTAGCATCACAATACTCCTGCAATGTAGGGAAATGCTATCTCCTGTGTTTCTCAACCAGTGTTCTGTGCTCCTCAGACGTAGTGCAGTGATCCATGGCCTGCCCCAACCCCACCCTGTCAGAGGGGCTGAGTGGGGAGGGAGAAGGAACAAATTAATGCTTCAGCCACAGCAAAACTTCCAGGTGTGTGGCACTGGGCATTGACATACACCTGGAAGCTTAGCTGCGACTGGAACATTTTAAATCTCGTGCCACTGTTACTGCTCTAATACAAATTTTCATTGCAAATGTGGGCTGTGCTGATCTTTGTCCCTAGAAGTTCCCCACCATTGTAGCCTTTCCTCCTCTTGGGAAGTTACTACTCCCACAAGCGGTTCTACTAAAATCAATTGGAGTAAATGCTCACCATTACGTGGGTTGCACAGCGGGCCCAAGGATGATTCATTTTTATCTCCCCCATTACCCATTCAACCCACGTTCACTTTCCTTCATCCATGTCTTTGAAAGCTGGGGAAAACAGTTGAGACAAATGAAATGACAGCCCATCACAGCCTAAACATCCCCACATTATTGCTTTCCTCCCTTTTGCTGCAGCTACTGAGGGAAAAGTTTGGTAGGACTAGTGGGATTGATCGTGGCCTCTGTTCCCTTCATAAATAAAAGGTGTGGAAGAAGAAATCTTTGTGTTTGTCAGCCCAGCTGTTCCTTGAAGAGGGTATGTTTGCAGCATACAGAGGGGGAATTGAGCATGGTTGACAAAATCCATCTTGGACCTAGATCCAGTGAAAGCAAAGAAGGAGAATCAGCGATCTCTGAAGTGGCGTGCTGTCACATTTTTAATAAGGCATGCACCAATTCACTTGCATGCCTTAGGCAATCCAAAATTGTGTCTGTTCATCATGACCTCACACACACAGTGCCCATGCAAGTGAGGTTTTGTTCTACAAAATGGCTGCCAGATGGAATCATCCAGCCCGTGGGCCACCAGTTAGACCAGGGGTCTCAAACTCAAATTGCCATGAGGGCTGCATGAGGACTAGTATGTTAGCCCAAGGGCCGCACCACTGAAACCTTTTCATACAATGATATTGCAAATATCAGTAATGATCATGTCATTGCGGGCCTCAGGAAATAGCTTTAGGGGCTGCATGCGGCCCGTGGGCCACATATTTGAGACCCCTGAGTTAGACCTTACACAGCCTGATTATAGCATCCCAGCTCCTTGAAAAGCTTGTAAGTAGCTCAACCACCTCCTTACAGGAAGATTTTAGGAGAGCTTCTCTCTCTATGGTCCATGCAGCTGGGAAACTACGGTGACTCCATTGTTGAAAAGACAAAGTGATAATTAAACTTGATAAATAATAACATTCATCATTTGTATGGTTCTTTACATCTTCAAGGTCTCCTCAATCACTCCAGTGACGGAAGTAAGCAAACAAGAAGGCTGGGGAGAGGAGGTAGTGGAGCATGAAGGGCAGACAGGCTAAAATGTTTTACATTCTTTTTCCAGCATATTAAAAGATTTCTCTCTTTTCCACTGTTTGGGAGCCCATTTGGGTTCTTGCCATCTTTTCCCTGAAAATAAGAACATTTCATTAAATCATCGTTGTAAGAACTTGAAGGTGCTCCCTTTTTGACTTAGTAAAACCATATCCTGGCTGAAAGAAGACTCTTTTTGCCTCCAGCTGTGGAATTCATTCAGTCAATCTCATGAGTATCAACTTGCAAACCCAAAGCACCCTCAAGTGATTGTTCTAGTACTGGGGCTCTACATATTTGTTCATCTTCAGAGTTCCTGATAAGCATCCATGAATGAAGAGCCACAACCCCAGTAATATTATTTCAGTTTTGAGGAAGGGAAATAGACTGATATGTGAAGTGACTTGCCCATGCCACAAAGCAAGGAAGCAGGAGAGCTGAGAGTAGCAGGTCCACATCAATCTGTTGATCCAGTTGTGCTGTTTAAGAGAGGACTACAATTTTGGACAATTACATTGCTCTATACAGCATGGAGAAGGGATTTAGCCAATCATAGCATGGTGGGAGGAAGACACATTTTCCTTTCAGAACCACCATGGAAAATTCTTCCCATATCAATCCCCCTCTCCCCCGACAGTTACCACAAATAGTTAATATTGTAGTATTGCCTCAACCAATTATTCATTTAAACACCAACTCTGAAAGGCAAATCAAGGGGAAAGCTAAGAATGCAGCACCACAGAGCCTGAAGGCAAAGAAAATGTATGTAACAGGCAAAGAATAGGCAAAGAAAATGAAGCAACTGCCACACTGGGCCTACGTACAGTCATTCTGTGTCTCCCTAATGCTGCACGGGATTCCCTCCCAGTTTATTTCACGATGCCGACATGTGCACACACCACTGAGCTAAGCACCTTCTGTGATCAGCATATTCCTGTCCCTCTTCAGAACGGAGGAGAAGACCTTTCCAAACTAATGAACACATAGTGCAGAAGTTCCCGTGGAGGTTATCTGATTGCTTAGAGACATGCTGCTCCTGATTGGGAGATGGAGCTGATGGGGTTGAGAGGGAAGCCTGGCTTTGTACATCAGAAAGTTGAGCAAACAGTAAGAGCACAGGGATGGATTCTCCTCACACTTCCCTCATGTAAATTGGGAGCAGCTCTTTTGAAATGAATGGAATTGGCGCTGGTGGAAAACGGCGAGGTGAAAATCCAGCTGGTATTAATTAAAAGTCACCTGTACAATGGTGCAGGCCAAATTCTGGACTGATTTATACCCACAGCAATCAGTGGATGCAGGAACTGGATTGTGCATTGCAAATGGCCTTTTTGTTTTTTACATGACTCAGTGAGATCCTGCCTTTGTATCCCAAGTATGAAACTATATTAAGGTAAACAGGAAATGAGAGAGAGTTTTTTCAAAGGCAGCAAAATAACCATTTACCGGATAAAAGAGATTTTGTTACTTAGCCTGTCCAGGGTTTTTTGTTTACATGAACAAGAGCCAGTTATCCCGTGTGGAAATAATAGTCTGAATTAAACCTCTGAAACCCATTACATAAACACTCTGAAGGTATCACTAATCCTATCACAGATTTAAGAGTTAGATCATTGTTTTCATTTAATGTTTCAGCAGAAAATCGGCAACAAGAAACTGCTGATGAAAATGTTCAGGCCCTTCCAGGGAGCTTCGTTTCCTTGGGACACTTTAAACTCATTTTAAACTCTTAAATCTCCCTTTTGTACTAACAAACTTCCGCAGAATCATTGTAGCTTGGCTATAATTGAGCCATTCTGGTGACTTTTTTCTCAGAATTAGTGTCTAATGAAGCCTTATCCCATCCACTGCAATTTACGTGCTGCATCAACACACCTCACCAAAACTCTTGTACCTTCCAGCTTGTAATTAAAGAAGGAGCTGGCCTGCAAAATTCTGACCCCAAACTGGATTCAGAGCTGAGCTTCCCAGAAAGGTTAGAAATGCTCAGATCTCACAAGGTGGTGGGGGTAGAGAGTCTTATAGACCCATGTTAGCTTCTAACTACTACAGGTGATGACCTAGCTTAAGAACTGATCTTTCTCTAGGGAAGAGGGATAAAGTCGGGCATACAATGCTTGCCTTACTTACCCTAGACAGCATGATGTCGGATCGCTGTCCACTCCATGTCTGGACAGCCTCTGGCCCCAGTTCCTGGTACATCGGCAGCATTGGAGGGCATCCCCGCGCTCTACCTCCTTTGCAATCAGTTCAAGTGGAAGGGGTCGTTCTGCAGCTGAAGTTAGTCGCTGTTCACGGGGAGTGGCTGCTCACTCAAACTCTGCAGCGACTTCACCCACACGCAGGGTGAGGGGCCTGTCTCCCCTGCTCTGCAGAGTAGAGGATGGTGCTGTCGTACACCCGCCTTGTGGCTTTCTGGAAGTTTTGTCCCCTCAGCACTGTGCAGTGCAGGGGATCATCTGGGCCATAGTAGCTGTCTTGCAAATAAAGGGCATGAAACTCTGGAGTACAAATGGGTTCTCCCTGCATTTTAGCTGAGTAAGCTGGAACATGTTAGAACAATGTGAGTCCTGTGGCACCTTATAGACCAGGGGTGGCCAAACTTGTGCAACTCAAGAGCCACACAAATTGATTATTAAACCATCAAGAGCTGCGCTGAGGCCTATAGCCATATACTTTTACCAACTAAATTGATTTGCTGGTGTTCTTCCTCGAGCCACACTTTTTCATTCAAGAGCCACATGCGGCTCCCAAGCCGCAGTTTGGCCACACCTGTTATAGACTAACGGATTTCTTTGGGCATAAGCTTTGGTGGGCTTCAACCCACTTCGTCAGATGCAATGGAGTATAGAACATGGAGTGTTTCAGAATGACCAATTGCTTCAACACCGCCGCTCAATCAAAGGCCAGGAATGGCTCTTCAAATTCTATCATTAATAATAAAAAATAATTAGGTTGTTTACAATATTTAGCCAAAAATGTCATCGCAGTAATTCACAAACATGAATGATCATTGGGAGTTGTTTAAAAATTAGTCCAAAAAGCCACACTTGAAAAAGAAGGCCATAGTGGTTTAAAAATGGGAAGTGAAAGCAGCTAGAAAAAAAAAGTTTGCACACAAATGGAAGAAAGGAGAAGTTGATAACAATGAATATAAATCAGAAGCTAAGAATTGTAGAAAATTGGTTATGGAAGCAAAGGGACACAAGGAAAAGTCTACGGCCAGCAGACTTAAGAACAATAAGTTGGATTTTTTGACGTATATTTAGAACAAATGGAATCCTAGAAATTGGTCCATTACAAGATGAAAATGGTAAAATTGTCAGTAATAAAGCAGAAGAGGTAGAAGTGTTAATGGGCTCTTCAACCTAGCAGAGAAAGGCATAACATGAGCTAATGACTAGAATTTGAAACTGGACAAAGTGAGTAGAAATTAGACATAACATTTTAATGATGAGAGTAATTAATCGCTGGAAAAACTTACCAAGGTTTTGTGGTGGATTCTCCATCACCAACAATTTTAAAATCAAACCTGGGGATTCATCTAAAAAGCTGCTCTAGGAATTAAATTGGGGAAGTTCAATGGCCTGTGTTCTAAAGGAACTTAGACTAGAGGATCTTAATGATCTCCTCTGGTCTTGGAAGCTATGAAAATGGACTGAGAAATCTTTATTTCTCTGGCTAACTGAGCCATACTAAGTAGCCAAAGAGTATAGCCGTGGTCATTTTCCTATCCAACTGAACAACAACTCTATGCCCAAGCTTTGGCATGGTGGAAAGGCTCGATTCCATGGCAAGTAAAGATGGTGGAGCAGCTGGGACCAATTTTCCTGGGAAACTAGGAGAGTTGTTTGAAATCTGGGGGAAAAGAGAGCGCAGTGTTATTGATAACCCTTTTTAGGCCATTGGCTCTTGTGGGTGGAAACTGTCTGGTTTTTTGCTATGTGTTTTATACAGTGCATAGGCCAATGAGGTCCGTGACTGGGACTCCATTGTGCTACCACAATATAAATAAATAAATCACGAGTCACAAAAATGTATGCATTTAAACAATGTACAAATCATGGGGTTTGAAAAAATGGCAAGGCAAAAAGACAATCTGGGATTTGAAGCAATTGAAAAGTCTCCACTGCAGTAATGGAATGTGAATTGCTTTGCATGGAATGTTACTGTGGCAGATGCTGTCACTCATAAAATATTATTGTTCTACCCTTTAGGATGCACATTTTTAACTGCGTGCCAGCTGGTCTGCACTAAATCAGTAACTGATGTAGTGTGTTTTGTGCTCCTGGGTAGCTGTAATTCTGCCTACAACTCAAAGTAATGTGTTATGTGATTCTGCAGAATTGACCACCCTCAGGCACAACAGGAATAAAGATGTCTCCTTGCTATTAAATATAAGGGATCGATCACACATTATGGGTCAGATCCTGCTCCCGTTGAAGTCAATTGAAATTTTTTCATTTGATTGGAATAGAAGCACGACCAGCCTTATTTATGGTTGTAGCTCAAGGGCTGGGATCTTCTTGGCCTCACCGTGTTAACTGATCTTGTAACCCTGTTGAGAGATTTTAAATGAGCCAGCTGTACGGGCTCACAGTGGGAGGTGGGGTTTATTAATTTCATCATGGATGTAAGAGAGATGGAAATGGCATATAGGGTTGGGAACATTGAAGGGAAAAGTCTTGGGAACTATTATGCTGGAGAGAAAGCATGTGCTGTAGCTTCTGTGGTTTTGTGTTATGTCATTAGGGCAGAGATGGGTTTTGGCTGTGTACAGAGTTGGCAATTGTGTTCTGGAGTGGGTTTGCCCGCCCCCTGCACGCAGCTGCATAATAGGATGCCAGAGGAAATAGCTGGTTTGCATATTGCTACAATGACTAGTGCTCAGCCTCCAACTGAATGCTCCTTTGCTGACAGCTGGGAGAGGATTGACAAGGATCATATGGAACATTCTTGACAGTGGTTGAGCAAGAATATTGAGGGATGAAAGTTACTCAATAACATCCCTGCTGTGGCACTTGGTAGCCAACTTCTCGTAGCACATTGCCTACATCCTCTCTTGAGGCAACAATGAAATGTCATCACACTCATCTTACAGGAGAGTTACCAGAGGCATAAAATGAATGAATATGGCACATCAAGGTGCACAGGGAATCACACTTCTCCTTTCTCCGTCCTTTGCTCTAAATGCAAAAAGTTTCTGATGCCTCTTCAGTATTCTTTCCTTCACGCTCTGTTATGTTTCAGTTGCTTGTTCAAAGAAAGGATGATCCTGAGCCAGGTAAAAGATCTAAAACGAGAAGGAAAAGATTGGAAGCATACTAATAGGTGTTAAATCTCTGTGGCGTGTGGGTCCTTAGACTCCATTCACGTCTGGCAGCTTTCTTTAAATTGTATCTCATCTGCAAGACAGAAATCTTACTCCAGCTATTTTTTGGGCATCTCCTTTCTGCTGCTGGTTCAGAGTTTTGCTCCCATATGGTAACTGGCAGTAAGAATGGTTGCACTAATCAATAGGTCCTTGCAGGCCCATGGTAGCTGGTGAACTGGTTGTAGAGAAGGAAAGACTGAGATACCAAGGAGGTTCTCACAGCCAAAGCCCCCAATGTTCTCAGGTAAACAGTGTTTCCAGCCAGGTGGCTGATGTGCCAGAACATGTGAACAACAAAGTAGACACCAATTTGTCATACTTTCCTTGCTGGTGCAGACAGTAGTGGATGGTGCATTGTGAATGCCAGGTACACAAGAACAGGAACAGACCAAGGAGTGGGGTGAGATAAGAGGTGGATAAGGGAGGTGCAGTAGGAATGAGGAAAGTCCTACGACCTTAAATATACCCCAGCCCTCCCACTACAAATGCACTCCATGAAATGCTGGTAAAGTGCCAGGTGTCCTAAGAGCTTTTCTTCACAATCTGTAGCAGCCTGTGGTGGGGTAGAGAGCGCCACAGCCATCTCAACCCAGACGGCTAGGCTGGAACAAAATCGTCCAGGAGGGCCACAGACTGCGAAGAGAAGAAAGCAACAGCTGAACGCTTTGATTAGAGTGAGTTAGAAACTTGCCTAAGGAGGCAAGAGAGAATATCTGTCTCCCAAGCTGAGGCAGAGGTATAAGCCAGCTAGGAAGACACCAGCGGCATGGGATAGACAGGAGAAGGACAGGAGCCCCGCTACGCAGTTTCCTCCTGGCTAGAGTGGGTGAGCAACCCAAAACCTTGGAGCTGGGGGCCTGGTGCGAGAGTGGGGGTTGAGTATGTGCATTGTAGATAACCAAGCATGGGTGACTGCAACAAGTTACATCTGCAAGTCCTTTATTCCAGAAGAGGTAGAAGACCGCCAAGGGGATGACCCTGAAGGGTACGGGGCCCATGGCAATCAGCCACACAGTCCTTAATTCAGACATCTGCAGGGGTGGGTCTTGTTCACAGCAGCGAGCAGTCCCATGGACAGCTAGGAGTTTGCCAGCTAAACCTGTTGTGTTGTGACAAAGTGAGTTCCCCACTTCTCTGTTCCCACAGGACTGAGCACAGCTATGAGACCATATCTTGACCATCTTCATGGAGCGATCAGTGGATGCCCCATTCCCCCAGGATAATGAGAGGAAACAAAGGACAAACTGGACCAAACTTCTTTGTTAAGGGAAGAGTCTCCCAAGTGCTTCATTCATGGCACAAAGCCGCGCACTTATGTCTCACAGTCACATCCTGTGCATGATTTTATAGGATCCAAGGCTTCGTAGCTCCTTCCTGGGCATGGTTAGAAACCACACTAGATACCAAACAGCTGTCTCAAACATACAGGTCAGCTGTTCTCTCTCCCTCCTCCAGCAACTCAACACCATGTAGCCCTTCTCATGAGAGGGGAATGGACATGGAAAACAAAAATCCCAAGAGACAGTGCAAGAGAGAGAGAAAAACAGAAAACAAAAGAAGGGAAAAAGCAACCAGAGGAAAGGGAAAAAACAGATGAGAGGAAAAAATGAAGATAGAGGCAAGAGAGAAGGGGAAAACTGTGGGGGAAGGGATGTCTTCATGCCAAGCCATCATCAGTTCAGTAGCAGTTCATCTTGGTTTCCTTGAGTGAAATTTTCCCTTCCCCCCATCAGTGTGAAGCTGGAATCTGTGTCTGTCCCGATTCCATGCTGGAAGTGCCTGCTATTTATATAGGTGGTGCTGGGAGCTTGTAGAGCGTGACAGTATGTACGAGTACTTGCAGGTGCAGTGCTTACTCTCATGAGCAACCCCCTCGGCTTTAGGTCACTGAACCATTCTATACAGCACTTAGTTTTGTGTTTGTCTTCATTTGTGCAATGAGAGTAACTCACAGCATCAAGCACTACACCTGGTTGTGGGTGCACAGCTTGCAGACTTGTGCAGCTCTTGGGATGACCGATGTAGGAAGCTGTTCTGAAGGGGATGTGCTGCAGGCCTTATTCAAGTCTCAGGCAAAGAATTTGCTTGCCAGAATGGGACCTCCTATGACATGGTTGAGTCTGGTGTGACGCAAAGGCTGGGTTGTAAAGAAAAGGATGCGAGACCCATAGCTATGTAGGGCATCTCTGTGTCTGTCGTGAAGCTACATTAAGTCTCCAAAAGGCATGTGATCGCTCAGGGAAAAGCCCCTATATCAGACATCTGAGTGTTTCTCACGCTTTCTCTCCCCCTCTTCCTGCCCCTCTGCAAGGATGCTGTTTCCATTCTTCGGATTGGGGCAGGGAAGGGGGGGAAGCGAGCCTGTTATTTGTTCAAAAAACTGAAAAGCGTTTTGTGCTTCTTCTGCTGCTGTTCTGTTAAAGTTCAGTCTCTGGGTTAGAGTTGCCGGCTTGTCAATAAGATTCTTGTTCAGACTTCCAAAGCAGCCTACGCAGAGCTGTTTGGGTTCAACTGTTCCGTTCTCAGCCTACAAGCAACAAGGCGCATTGTCTACACATCTTCCTCCATTACAGACCTTGAAGCAAGATCAAGCCAAATGTTTCCAGCTTGGGTTTGTAAAGCAAGGCAATTAAAATTTCATTTAGGCACCTCAGTGATCTCTCTCTCTCTCTCTCTTTTCCAATAGAGCTCTGCATTTTGGAAAATCAGGCTACTTTCTGTAAATGCTAAAATGTGGTTGTAGGGCTTCCTGTATAGCTGCTTGAAAACTGGGGAGGGGGAGTTTGCAAAAATGTTGAAATTTCAAAGTTTCCATTTTGCAAAGGGCAAAAATGCCCCTATTTTTGGTGAAGGCTTTTAAATAGAAATTTGTATCCAAAACAGAAACACGGTTATTGGTGTTTTGTTTATTTTCTTAATCAATGAAAATTATTGATGATCTTTTGACAATTTTTATTGAAAATATGAAAAATTGCAAGAAAAATGAAGACTTCTGGGAAAAGGCAATAGTTTTTCTTGAAAAATGTTTGAGGAGCCATGCCCCCAATTTAAATTAAAAATTGTTTCATTAAAAAAAAAAGTGTTCAATCTAATTCCTAACTTTACACAACCCAAGTCTGAAAATTGTGGCCTAAATTTAACACTTTCTACTGACCTAATTGCTAACATAAAAAGAAAGTTAGATTGTGGTCTACACACGTTTAAAGGTTCAGCATTCTATCTAATTGCTCATAATTCACTGGCACCTATGCAGCCTATGTGAATGTCGTTCTACAGCAGCACTGTGTTTCACGTACTGTACAGAAATGATAAATTTGTTATGTATCCACGGGCATGCAGACCTACAGCTTGCCTTTAAAGTGTGTATGGTCCAGTCTTGCTCCTGTTGAAGTCAATGAAGGACTCTTACCCCTCCTGCCTTTGTGCTGTGCATGTTTTATTTTTTTCCTAGCTTTCTTCCTGGGAATCTCAAGTGGGTAAGGTGGCTGCTTGTCTGAAGAAGTAAATGCTTTGTTATTTTGGAAGACAGCCTCTTCTAAGAGTCATCCAGCTGTTACAGCTGTCACTGCCAACACATCTCACAGTTAAAGAGAACAGCTTTCTTCTGCTGTCACCACAGAATACTCTTTGCTTCTAGCAACAGTCAGTTTGTATAGATGTCCCAATTAGCCTAGTAAGAATGGGGTGGGTCCCCATGATGTGCTAACACTCATTAATCAGGGATTTGAATGCTCCCTCTGAATCAGCTTTTCCCCACCGCATAGTCCTCAGATGGTGTATTGATTTATTTTGCTGCAGCAAAGAAAGAAAACCAAAGTGAGAAGGAGACTGCCTTCTGCCAAAGCAGTCTCGTGGGAATTTAAAAACTGCCAGTTTAGTAGGGGAAACCTGAGGATGAAAGGCTGCTGCGGAAAGCCTCCACTCTGCATTGTACTGAGAAGCCGCTTTCAAGGGAATCCAGAGTAGCTCAGTAAGGTTGCCTCTGACTAAGAGCTGTTCAGAAGTGCTTCCGCCTCTCCACCCACTGCAATTCTGAGACTGCAGGGAGCGTGGTTAGCTCCACTGTAACTCTGGACGCCAACTCCAAAGGGTTTTTTTGGAGCATTACAATGTACTCGCCAAATGTGGCAACAGACCCGATAGCATTTACAGCTCCCTTCAGGATACATACTGTGCGAGAGATGTGCTTGATTGAGTTTTCCCCTCCATTGTCTTATGGGATGAACCTTATTTCGAAATAGTAAAACCTAGGCTGAAATCTAAATAGCCATTATTTCGAAACGGTTGTTTCGAAATAAAGCCGTTCAGACGTGTTATTTCGAAATAACCGTTATTTCGATTTAACACTTTTGCCCTTCTCCTTCCCAGGGTGCCTTCCTTTTTCTGTAAATTGGCAGGCAACATGGCCCTGCCAGGGGGCCATGTTGCCACAGCTCCCATGCTGCCCTTCTCCTGATTTGAAATAGCAAGTCCTGTGTCCAGACTTGCTATTTTGATTCAAGGATTTTGCTTATTTCGATTTAAGTTAATTTGAAATAATGATTTTATTTTGAATTAACTTATTTCAAATTAACTTATTTTGAAATAAGCGTCTATGTGACGACATAGCCTGTGAGTAACAGAGCTCTGTTTTCAACAGGAGTCAACGTCCTGTCAGGAGAGGGCAAGTCTTCACTGACGGCGGCAAATTTACCTCTGTCAGATCTATCTCAGTTGACCAGGAAGTCGATCCCTGAAGATCACTCCACTCAAGTAGCATAGCGCTGAGTCTATGGGAGCACATTTTCCATTGACTCAGCATACAGAAGACAATGCAGTGAATAGGTGTTAGGGAGTTGAAGGGAGTTGTGCAGGTTATTGTGAGTTACTTGCGTATGTTCCTTCATCTGCTGCTGAAAATAACCGGCAATGTAGAGCAGGGCAAGGTTTGAGCAAAGATGGACTTGAAGTAAAGGCACTAAAATGGGATTCAGAAGGACTGAGCTCATTTCCTGGTTCTGCCATAGAATCAGGGGCACTGCTGGTGCCTGGCACACGTGCCCGAAATGCTGGCGCCAGTGCCCCGAGTGTCGAGCAGCCAGCCTGCCCCTGGATCCCTTGCCAGGAATGGGGCCAGGAGTGCCTCGCTGTGGTTCCCGGCCAGGGATCCAGGGCACAGCCACCAGTGGCAGTGCTGCTGCTCCCACCGCATTCCCGGTTGGGGATCTGGGGCCTGGCTGATCGCGGCAACGCAAGCCTGAGGCAGGATCGGGCCTGGGCCCATAATCGGGGCCAGGGACGGGGACGGGGCCTGGGCCCATAATCGGGGCCAGGGACGGGGCCTGGGCCCGGGCTCCGGGGCCTGGGCCCGGGCGCCAGGTCTTGCCCCAGAGCAGCGACACTCCTGCATAGAATCCTTAATCTCTCTTTAATGCAGAAATGGAAAACCCTGGATTCTCTGGCCTGTGAGTGTGGCTTCCCCCAGCAGACCATGAAACATATCACTACCTATTGTCCAATTTAGCAACATGAAGGAGGCACCACTGCAGATAAATCCTGCCACTCTTGAGATGGCCGTGTGACTTTGGAAATTCTTTTTTTCTGCGGAGCACAGCTCTAGACTCATGCCAAGATGGACATCTGAAGGTCGCTGAATGGAGCATCACACCTTCATGTAGAAAGGCGCTTCTGTTATTGCAGCATTAACGTTCCTGACCCTAGTCTATGGATAGGATGCTAGCCATGGTCTGGAGACCTAGGTTTGCTTCACTGCTCTAGTCCAGACTTCTTGTGTGACCTTGGGGAAGCAGCTTAGTTTATCTGTGTCTCAGCTTCCCATCTGTAAAATGGAGAATAACAGTCCCCCGCCTAACAAGGATCTTGTGGAGATAAATACACTGTATTTTGAGAGGCTCAGATGCCACAGAGTTGTGGGCAATATAAAATTCAGAGCACAGGGGAGCCACTGGGGATGTTTGGATCAGGTTGCTCTAGATAATTTCCAACTGGTTTGTCCATTATTAGGTTCACATATTGGGACAGGTCCTTAGCTAGTGTAAATCTCTGTAGCACCATTGACTTCAAAATTCTACCTTGGTTTAATGTAAAAACATTTCTGGCCCATTGTTAATTCTTACCCCACCCGCTGTGATCTCTGCATTTTCCCCATTTGCACTGAACATCCTGTTGGCCCCCTTCATAGTCACCCTTGAGACTTTGTCTTCACTTTTCCACCTGTGCTCATTGCTTTCTTATTAAAATAGCTCTTTTTCCTTCTCTTCCTTCTTCCTTCTGAAATGAATACTCCCATTCACTGCAATGGTAATTTCTTTGTACAGGTATCAGATTTGGATATAGTGTGTCCCACTGAGATCAGAGAGAGATTTGCATAGGAACAGGCCATGAGCGTTGTTTGAAGAAGAGCTAAACGTTTTTCCTTTCAGTCCGTGATCCCGGTCCATGGAAATCAGTCAGCAACTTTCCACTGACCTTGGCAGCTATTGAATCAGGCCCTATATGACATGCTGCAGTCACTCTTAAGTTTGAAGCTGGCTTTGGCATTCTGACTCCCTTGCTGGAAAATGTAACCTACTGTGTGAACTGTGATATTTGTAAGAGATTTGACCCTGTGTGCTATCCTAGTTCTGGATGCCTGGGAGAAGAATGAGGTCATTCTCCATCGTAATGGGGGCTGGCGGGAATCACTGACCTTATGGAGAAACACAAACTCCATCTGGAGTACCATGTGGACAGCTGTTGGGGAAACTGACCCATTTCTGTAGTTCAGAGATAAGCCGTGTTGTTGTTTGGGTTGCACTGTTCCTGTTTTCAATATTTATATGAAAAGCATCACGTTCAGTTGAATAATAGGACAGTACATTGTGGGACTTTGCTCCAAGCCCAGCAGTCAATGGCCCACCACCCAAGTCACTGCACCAGTGCAAATTCTGCTGTAGACGGAAAAGTTGTGATTTACACAGTGGCATTTCCCCTTCTTTGAAGCCAATGTAAACAGGCTGTTAGCTGGACTCAGGGCAAAGTCCAAAATCAGGGAATGCCCTAGAGATTTGATTGACACCGAATAATCACTATTCAGTTTTAATCACAGTTACTGGTAAAATCCCAGTCGTTTACCGTTTGCACTTGCTTATGAAAAGCACTAGGTTTTCTTGGTGTGCCTGATTTGTGGAGCAATGAGGTTATGACAGGTCACAACACAAATCAATATAGTGCAGCACAACTTAGACATTTAAAGTTGCCCATTGGGGCTGAGCCAGACCAAAATGTTATTAATCTAATGGAGAGAGGTTACAGTAAAACATGAATGCTCCCAGGTGATAGAAGAAAGGCTGCTGGGCAAACTGAGTTGGATTGTAAAGTGATCTGAAGGCAGTAGATTGGTGTTTACAGTCAAGCCTGTGAGGGTTATTAACATTTCAGGCTTAATGACATGTTGTTTGATCCACAGAGTTAGTCAAATAAAATCACATGGCATTAGAGTGGCTAACACCGGTTACCATCCAGTATACTGGTTTTTTACACTCATTCCCTCTTAATAAGAAAATAATTGCCTCATGATGGGGATTGAGACTGGAAATTAGACGCTGTTCCTGGTTGTGCCACACACTTTCTCTGTAATGTTGTCCATGCCTTTCACTCTAGCTGTAAAATGGGGATATGAATACTTTCCTACTTTCCATGGCATTGACAGTTCATTGCCCTTTTGAGGGGATTAGAGAGTCTATTGAAATGAATGCCATGGAAATGCTTATACATAAAAGCTTAACAGCTCCATATTTTGTAGCCTCACTTCACCTAGTGGTGCAGTAATGAATTATATCAATTAATATGCATAAGCTTCTTGTCCATCTCTTGTGAAGAATGTGAATCAGTGCTGGAACAAGGTAGTTTGGCACCCGGGGAAGCAGCACAAACCGTGCCCTTGAATCAAGCAGTGAAAAGGAGTTGTTCAACCAAAATTACCCTCTAAAATACAGTGCCCAGGCAAAGCCCATGTCACCCTGCCCTAGTTATGGCCCTGACGTAAATACCAGAAAGCGATTGAGTTAGGAATGGCTATACTTGGTGGGCTGTTTGCCCTTTCCACCTGTTGTTGTTATTCTTAGTCTGAATTTCCCTTCTTCACACAACACTCTTCTTTCTAACTTACCCCTGGCAACAACAGGAGAAATCAGAAGTGGCTAAGTGAATGCCTGCTGGAAGACTGTGAGCCTTTTCCCAGAAGCAATTCAACAGGGACCAGTTAAATAGGAAGAGGAAGGATTTTGTTATAATTAAAATAAATTGATGGGCTCTGCTTAGCCCTAGTGCTGGGAGCATGACGTACTTGACCTGTTCTCCATTTGCTCTTTATGGCATAAAGGGTGCGTTTTTCCGTAATGGCCTTCTCTTGGACACTTGTTCAGGTGCTTTGAGACAGCGTTTGTCAACCTTTAGTGGACTGGGGAACACTTAAAAGCAGAACCCCCGATGAAAACATTCTTGAAAACTTTGTTAGTCTTTAAGCGTCACAGGACTCCTTGCTTGTTTGCAGAACGAGGCTAACACGGCTGCCCCTTTGGAATTTGAAAAAGCCGGTGACAGTAGTGGAAAATTTAAAAGGCCTCAGCCGCAGCAAAGCATCCAGGCATGTGTCAAGGTCCGCCACCGTGTCCTTGGACGCTTTACTGTAGCTGGAGCATTTTAAATTTTTTCTGCCCTCTCCCCACTCAGGCCCCAATGGAGAAGGGTTGGGATGGGTCACAGAGCACCTGCCCTATGTCTGCGGAGAAACACTGCTTTAAGATCCTCTACTTCTCCATTCGGTTCAGGGTTGGTTTATATCAGGGGCCTTAGGGCTGAAGCCCTGCGCCCTTGCCAAAAAGGGGGGCCCCAGGCTCCAGCCCCTAGCACCCCTATCCAGCCCCCTTATGCCAGTGAGGCTGAAGTGCTGAGTGCTTCTGCCTCACTAGCACTGGGAGGTTGGCAGGGTCCTGGGGCCAGAAGCCAGGCTCTGTGCTGCCAAGCCCAGCCCTGGGTCAGCTGGTGCACCCCGGGGTGCAGCAAGGACGGCCAGTTCCTGTTCGTTCACCCAGGGAATGGGTCTGCCGGCTCACGGCATGGCCTATGCTGCTCCAGCATGTCCTTTCGGGGCCCATGGCCCTAGGGAACTGCATCGGGGGCCACCCAGCATGTCAGCTGTCCCCACCCCTGCACCTAGGGGCCAACCAGCCAGACCGGGGCTGGGATTGGAGTGCCCTTTGCCCACCCCCCAGCCCCGCAATAGGCCTCCATGCTGGGGGTGGTGATAGAGGCCCCTGGCGGAGGGGCCCCGGAAAGAGGGCCTGGGTAGGCAGGGTCGGGCCCCCAGGCCGGTTAATCGGGCCCTGATTCAGTTATATGCAGCACTTCGCTGGAAGCCCTTCCAAGTAATATAGCCCAAGAAGACATTGAGTATCATGGCCTTGTCCTGTTTTTTTCTGCATGAATTTGTGTCATTGCAAAGATGAATGGAATAAGATTTGAAGTGGTCCAAAAAGATAGTGTTCAGAGCTGAATGGGATGAAGTTTAGCCTGAGGCTCTAGGCAAAGTCAGGTTCCAAAGGGGCAGCTGTGTTAGTCTAGTAAAGCAAAAAGAGCAAGGAGTCTTGTGGCACTTAAACCCTAATAGATTTTTGTTAATCGCCTGAGCTTTTGTGGGAGAAAATCCCATTTCATCAGACGCTTTGAAGAGGGGGAACTTACAGAATGGGATTTTCTCCCACGAAAGCTCATGCAATAAATAAACCTGTTAGTCTTTAAGAGCCACAAGGCAAAATCAGGATCGTATTCAGCAAAATCAAACCTTTACCAACTGCTTTGATAATAATACCATCAGCAAATGGCCAAACTCTAACAAGATCAGCTGTTCTCATAAGGTGTCTACCCACTTGTACCAAAAAATCCTGGAGGAGATGCTGTTTCTGTGTGATTTCAGCTACATCCAAACTGGAATTGGAAAACAGCTCCCTTCCAGTTAGAGATCTGATCCAGAATCAAAGCTGTAAGAGTGAGTTTAGATCAGAGAGTCAAATCCAAATTCCTCCTGATGAAAAAGATTTCAAGAGGTTGGGAATTAGAGATTCAAGGCACATTCTTTCTCTAAGTAAAACCAGACTGACCTGTAAAAATAAAATATCCCAATTGTTTGTTGTGTCTTCTTTAGCGCTAGAACAGCTGCTTACAGAACTTGAAGGTTTTCTGAAGATACTGGATGAAGAGAATCTCAGCAGCACAGCTGTAGTGAAAAAATGTTTCATTTCTGACCTCCTGAGAGTCTACACAAAGACAAATGGTATGTATGGAGTCAGAATACGGGGCAGGGGAGTGTAGAGTGAATTACATGGGACTTTGAAGCTTCCTTTTTTATATAAGTTGGGAGCAGATTGGAATGAGAGAGAGAAAGAAATGAATTTGGTTTTAAATTGTATATAAATTATTTGAACTCGATACAAAAATAATCAGAGTTATACATACTTCTTTAAAAGTGAAGAATTTCCAAGACTCCTGATCATTTCCATTTTCCTTTATAAAACTTAGTTTACTTAATACATCCTGTCAGATATCCAGGATGTTCTAGTTGGCTGAGTTAATACTGAAGCAGAAATTTTAATTTACAGAATTTCCTGCCTGTGTTTAATTTCTTGCCATTAACATGGTGCAATTGCTAGGGTTTTTTTTTGTTTTTTGTTTTTGTTTTTAATTCGGAATCGATATAAGTGTACACATGAAAATGTATGCATGCTCTTGCACACATTTTGCTTCTATCTGTGTGAAAACTTAGCAGTGTGAATGTCACCAGCTCACTAGCTCTTTGTTTGCAGGTGGTGATGAGGAATACATTTACATGAACAAAGTGACTGTCATCAAACAGCAGGATGCACCGGAGAAAGGAGACAAAGGTATTGAGTCTACAGCTATAAGTAGACAGGCATTAACTCGCCAATGGAGAGACAATAAAGGAGAATAGGATTTGTTCCTAACCCAGTCGATATCTGACTTTTTCCCATTGATTTCAGTGGGTGCAGAATTGAGCCAATTGAAGGGGTGGAATGACAGGCATATTTTTGTATTAGCCTTTGGCTAACACAGTGAGGTTCTTCCTGGAAGTAGCAATTTTGAGGGCAGTACTTTTGGGGAAAAAAAAATGTCTTCTTAGGTATGCTGCTTCAGGCTACCCTACTGAAATATTTAAAGAAGTTGTCTCATTTTGTATAGACACAAAACAACCCAATTAATGTTTAAAACCTTTCTGGGTTAATATTCTTATCAGGTTGCTTTGCATCATACCATTGCTGGTTTCAAATCATCTGAACCTGTGCAAAGTGGATTATTTATGCACAAAATACCTGTAATATCTTATATTTCCATAGTACCTCCTCCTATGCCCCCCAGAAGTTTCTAGCCCTTTGCAGACTATAAAAATTAAGAACAATAACTCTGGGTGTAATGCTTGTGACTGTCTACCAAAAATTTTTCTGAATAGTTCCAACAGTTTTTGCATTCGCAGCATAAGGAATTCTTCAAAAAATTCAGAATTATTTCATGAATATGTTTTCGTTTCATGACATTTTTGGAAACTCAAGAGGACCACTTGTTTTCAAAGCTTCATGCTTACAAATTAGAACAGTCTTTTAGCCACTTCCTATTATTGTTGTTAATATTATTATTAATTGCTAGGGGCCAGCTAAGAGTGGAGCCCCATGAAAAAATAAGAAACAGTCGCTCCCCTAAAGAGCTTACAGACTAATAGACAAGGTAGTCTGGGGGTAGCATAAGGGGTATAAACACACACGCAAAGCGAACAATCTGATGACCAGCAAAAATCATGTTAATATCACGATTTTTGCTGTGTTTAAATCTAATTCATGCAGCCAAATTTTAGATTAACTTCAAATGCTCCTGGAAATGAGACACTGTCTGTTACTCTGTGTGTGCCTGTGTGTGTGCGTGCGTGTGTGCCTGCCAAAATGTGCCGCTCCACCACAATGGGCCACAATCTTGGCCAGTATCACTAGGTACATAATTACAAAACTATAGCCAAAGAACTTGTTTCTACCATGCCTTGATCATGGAAGTCAGAGGAAATGGATAGATTTATTTACATGGATTCTCTGTTTTGGGTCCAGTGCTGTACAAAATAAGGCTTGCCCCGCTGGGCAATGTAGTGAGCTTTGGATCTGCTTGATGCCATTCAATCCCGCTGTAATCGTTTAAATTTCAGCTTTTTTCCTATCATGGGCTATGAGCCTGCCCATTTGCAATCACTGCAGAGCCATGTTGAATGAATGGGTGCCTCCCCAGAATCAGTTACAGGATTAAGGCCTTAATGTTTAATATATTCTAGCCCTGATTGTGCTGATATGGACACGTGAACCCATCCAGAGTCCCAGTGAAATCAACAGGCCTGTTGGTGCCTGGAGATCCCCAAGGGGTCAGTGCTGTATATTCACCAATGATTTGACACTAACTGTTCAGTATATTCACCATGATTTAGATACTAGCGTAGAGCGTACACACACAAAGTTTTTGGACAATACCAAGCTGGGAGGGGTTGTAAATGCTTTGGAGGATAGGATTAAAATTCAAAACAATCTGGAGAAATGGTATGAAATTCAACAGGGATAAATGCAGGCACTTCAGTTAGGAAGGAACAGTAGTTGCACACATACCCAATGGGAAATGACCTGCTTAGTAAAGAATATTGCAGAAAGGGATCTGGTGTCAGACTGGATCACAAGCTAAATACAAGTCCATAATGTCACATTGTTTCAAACAAAACGGAATACCATTTTGTGATGAAGTAGAGGTATGTTGTCAGTAGAGCCCTTTGTGTATACAAAATGTACATCTACATGGTTATGTATACACTAGCAAACTAGTTTGGACTAAGCAAGCCTAGTCCAAACTAATGTGAGCCCTGTCTACACTAGGTTTTGCCTAGTTCAAACAAAAAAATGTAAAATCTTAGTTCGGCTGGTTAGTCTGAACTAACTGCTTAGTGCGAACTAACTTACATTTTTAGTTCAAACTGGCCCAATGGAGACAAGCTAGTTCGAAATAAATATATTCAAGCTAGTAGTTAGTCTGAACTAAGCACGTTCTTTTATTCTGAACTAACTTTTAGTTCAAACTAGCCACACCTTTTTTAGCTGGAACTAAAAAGTTAGTTCGGACTGAAAAACGTGCTTAGTTTGAACTAACTTTCAAACTACTTAGTTCAGACTGACCACGTCCAAACTAAGATTTTAGGTGAAGACACAGCCCACCCGAGCTGCGATCTGAGCAAACAGTGCAAGGATATCTGCAGATATAAAGTGGGAATCTGTGGATTTCGAGGGCTTTAAATATAAAATTTGGATCTATACCCATCCACACTCGTCAAGAACTGTCCATGGATATTCACATATGCAGGTGCTAATATGAAGCAGATATCTGCAGATTTGTGGGGCTCTAGTTGTCAGCAAGACAGGAGAAGTAATTCTGCTTTACTCTGCACTGATTAGGCCTCATCTGGAGTATCACGTCCAGTCCCAAGCTGGTCAGGCTGGAAAGGACGGGTTGCTGCATCTGCCACCAGGCCCTAGGTTAGAGAAGAGGGGCTGCTCTACTCCACCCAACCACCCCCCTCACCTAGTTTAGGGCAGGTGGGAAAGGGCTATGTCTGCTCCCCGGCAGCCTAGATAGCAGCCTTTGGCAGGATGGAGTTTGGCCAATGGTTGGACAACTCATGTTCAGAGAATAGTTGGTCCTGTTATCAGTGCAGGGGACTTGAGTAGATGACCTCTTCAGGTCCTGTCCAGTCCTATCGTCTGTGATTATATGATATGTGCTGGGTGCATGTAAGCAGATCAGGGCCAGGACCCATTTATGTTTGGATTGCACTCAAAGCATTCACTTTAAGAGCAGTGCAAGATTGGATGTTTCCTGAAGACAATCACGCCAGCTCAGAGAAAGGAAAAGAACCTTTACAAATAGGTGTGGAACGGCTGACTCATTTTCTCATTAATGAATCTAATTTAGATTGCACTAATAAGACTGTAAAATGAGTAATACAGTCCTTGATAGGTATCTTTTTATGACATAGTAATTGAATTCATCTGGTAAATTCCCCAAGATGACACAATTTACTGAAAAATACTCTGTGTTCTGGAAGGAACAATAAATGTTGTTCCGTGGTGACAGCACCAAGGATAATACAGTACAAATGAACATTTTAACAATTATTTGGCTTGATACAAGAATTGTTTGATGAAATTCTCTGCCCTGCATTGTGCAGAAAGTAAGACTAGATAATCAAAACCATCCCATCTCATCTTGGACTCTGTTAATTATTTCCATTTTATGTACGTAGTCAGCAGCAAAGTTTTATAATAATGAAGAAATAGGACATTTTATTTCAGTTAAAATTTTGGGAATGTTTAGACTGGTTTTTGTCTTTCTAAATGCCTCCTGCCCAAATTTAAGATATTGGAGAATTTCAAATCCAGTGAAACCTATACCAGGTGCCCTTTCATTAAGCAACTTCCCACCTTAAGAGAGCCTGAAAGTATCTCCCATTGTGTTAAGGACAATTCTGCTATGTCTTAAGCAAGTGCTTAAGTCGACTTAATGAACTCCAAATGTGGCTTAAGTCGACTTAAGGCTCCATTGTAGACATAGCCTTGGACTCTCTGCCACAGATTTTTTGTTGCTGTACAGACATGCCTGGAGACTAAGTCAGAAATTGGAGTCTCCTGATCATTTCCTGGTTCCAACCTTCGAGTGCTCCTCTCTAAGAAGTCTGACCAGTCTTTCCAGAAGAAATTTCTCCACAACAAAAGGCACTGATAAGTGATATCAGTCCTGCGAGTACCAGTTCTTGATGCATCATAGAAGAGAGGAGCCCCCAAACAGCTAGTTACTGAGTATTTGCAGTACAAGCAGGGGTGCCTGGGCAGGGCCATCTTTTCATCACAGCATAATACAGTAAGGTCCCATTTTTCAAGGCTGATGATCAGACAGTGTGCCCTGAACTAAAGGAAGCCTAATTTTAATATCAACCAAGCAAGGAAATGAGCAGCCCTCCCTGTCATGGCTGTGCCTAGCAAGCAGATGCGTTCGGTTGGTATTAACCAGCCGAGCTGTTTGATGCTGGCTACCTCTGACCTTTTTGCTTAATGAAGTGTCCATCATTAGCAACAAAGGAAGCAGAGATGCTTCACCACAGGCAGCAGCCGACCAGCCTGGGAAATTACGTCACTGTTTGTTTCGGATTGTCCTCATGCCTCTGGCACGGCCGCAAAAGCTCATTATAGGATGCAGATTCAGAGCTGCCGTTGTGGCTTCCGAGTCTGAGACAGAAATGGAGCAGTGTGGGTCCAACTTTTATTTATAAGACTTAGAAATATGCAGCAAAGTTCATGCCAGTGTCTTCTGAGAACCATGGTAACCTCCAATAGGAAAGGCCCAGCACCCCGGCCATGCCAATTTAGACTGTCCCTGTTCACATATGGAGTGAGGCTGAAGTTTTCAAAGCAGCCTAAGGTAGTTAGGCAATCAGTTCAAAGGGAGTTAGGTACCTGATTCCCGTCTCTATCTATGTACTTCTATGGCCTCCTTTACTGTAGTATCTTTGAATGTATTTGCACAGCAGTTGTGAATTAGGATGGTGCTATCATATCCATTTTACAAGTGGGAAACTGAGGCCCAGAAAAATTAAGTGACTTGTTTAGGGTCACACATGTAGGCTGTGGTGAAGCAAGACTTGAATCTGGGGCCTGATCAACACTCGACTCACAGAGCCAGCTTCCTGTCCCAGATCTATCTGAAACTCCTTCCTTATGCAGCTTGCCAGGTTCTCAGCTCAATGCAACTATGCTAATAAAGTGCCAATACACACAGAGGACACGTCCGTATATTTTGATAACAGTATTTCCTCAGCAGTACATTTCTATACAAATGCATTGGTACAAATGTTGCTATTAGAGTAGCCAGACTTTGCACCTCTATGGCAACTTTTATGCTTGAAATGAGGGGCAGTATCCCCATTTTATGGATGTGAGATGGGGACAGTCCAGGCACAGAAGGTGTCAGTGGTAGGACTGGGATTAGAATGTACTTTCAGAAGATCCCTTGACTCGCAGTTCCCCAGCTTTACCCACTATGTCAAGCTACCCCCCCAAAAGCCTTTAATGCTTTATCGAGGTGTCTCCTTTTACAAGGTGACAAAAGTCAATAGAAGCCCATTTTCGAAAATACCGTAACTGGTGCAATAGATTAATGAGCCAGCACAGCGTATATATTCCCTAAAGCAGGGGTCGGCAACCCAAAAGATAAGAGCCATTTTAAAAAATTCCCTTAATAACCAAGTGGTTTAAGAGCTACAATGCATGTAGCCTCCTGGTGGAGGGGTGGAAGGAGCTGGGCCAGGGTGCACGCTGCAGGGTATGGAGCCAGGACTAGGTTGCCTACAGGGTTCCCTAGTGATGGGGTAGAGGAACGAAGTAGAGCCAAACAGCTGCATGCAGGGCCGGAGCCACAGGTTGCAGACCCCCCGTCTAAAGGGAAAAAGCTACTGAAATTTTCTCCTTAGAATACTTTAGGCCAGGCCCTTTGCTGAAGCCTGGGAGGCTATGTGATTTCTATCAACTGAGAATCTGGCTCTTTGGTTTTTAAGGATGTTAGTAGAGTGGAATGGGGAGAGTGAAAGTGATTTTTTTTTTTTTGCTTGAAAGTTAAACCATGTACAGCACTGTAATAACAGAGTGAGCATTTTAGAACAGCTCAATATAGCTCTCATTATTACAAGTGATCATTTCAAAAGACATTTTGGTCTTCATAGTTTTCATTCCAAAAGGAAAACCATTTCAAAACACTTAAGATCTTCCAGTAAGTGAGCTGGTTTTTAGCTGGGCTATGACAGCACTGTATTCTTGGCTACGGTCTGAAATGACATGGTCACGAAGAAGCATCAAAGCAGACTTTGTAATTAAAGCCCTGCTTACTACTCCACTATAACGTGGCAGAGGGGTGTTGCTGTATCAGTGGTTAATGACCTGTTCCTGTGCCATATCAAATGTCATGATTCCTGTTTGTTTCCGGTTGCAGCCCTGGCTTGCGGGGAGTCTCTGTCCAATGGGGAATCAGGATACCATTTATCTCCTCCTCAGAAGAGTTTGCCGGACCTTCCGCCATCAAAACTAGTATGTGTTTGATTCTGCATAGCTTCTTTTTCTCCTTCCCTTTTTCACTATCTGAATATTTAACCTAATCGAGCTCTAGTGATAGACTTTTATAGTTTTAAATTCTTCATAGCACATACTGGCTGTCAGGACCATCGCTGGTGGGTTGGTAGTTGGGGTGATTGTCCTGAGCTCTGCAGCTTGATGGGCACCACACAGCTGCACTTGTTCAACACCATAGAGTACTGGGGGGGCAGTGGCCGTGTGAGACTGAGATAGGGTAGGCCAGCTGGGAGGCAGTGCAAGGGCAGGATTGGGTCCAGAGGCAGTGGTGCCAGGCCAGGATTGGGGTCTGGGGTGGCCCAGGGTCGGGGGGAGGACAGGAGAGCAAGACGAGGATCAATGATGGGGTGCAAGGCTAGGAAATGGTCAGGGGTAGTGCAGGGGGTGGGGTCAGGATTGGGTTCAGGGCATGCAAGGCCAGGATTGGGGTGGGGGGCGTGAGGCTGGGATGAAGGGGAGCAGGGGGGCCCAGGGCCAATCAGTTCGTTGGGCCCCTGCCACCCTGTACACGCTGGGGAGCAAGGGCAGGGCAGGCTGGCTGCTTCCACCCCACCCCTTGCCTTCAGCCTGCCACTGAAGGCAACATGGTGGTGGGGGCAGCAGTGCAGGCACAGGATGGTCGCTGGCTATAAGCACTGCCAATTCATTCTTCTAAATTGTGCAATCGTGAGACACAAAACTCTCTCTTTAACTGGATGCTATTGAGGCAAACGGCTTAGTTCTGGTACGTTTCAAAAAAGGCATCGGTAGCTAGAAGGGAAGAGTCTCAAAGACACAAATACAAGCCACACACTTTAACTCCACTCTCTGAAACTCTTTGAAACTTCCTTCTAGATGTAACAGTAGCAGCAGTGGTTAGACTGCTTGGGATAAACTTACAGAAGCTAACAATCCTCAGCATTCAGTACGTTGGAGGATCACTGTGTGGTATCAGGACAATATTTTCTCTCTCTTGTGTAATGCTGCTAGGGTGATTGACCACATGTCCTGATATTTGGAGTTTTTTCTTACATAGGCACTTACAGACTCCCATCCCAGTTCTTCACACCTGCTGTCTGGTCACCCTAAATGCTGCACGGTATGGAAGACAAGGGGGTTTGCTAGCATCTGGCATGGTCCACCTTCAGAGACAGGCTACCAGATATTACTAGACCATTGTTCCCTTCCTGTAGGGCAGTTTCTTATGAAACCTGCAGCCAACGGGTTGTGTGAGACCAAGGAAGAACATGGCAAGGGCCCCAGGCAGAAGCCAAGAGGAAACTTGGTTAACCTCACTCTTCTCCTTGCTACACTGTAGGTTTTAATCCATACAGGACCTTAAAGGGGTCTTAGGAAAATTAAGCCTCTCAGTGTCTCCCCACAGAATTCAAATGAGTTTTTTACATGTAAGACACAACGTGTTTGCAAGCTTTCTTCCTGTAATGATGGACTCGCGTGCATCGCGCATCACCATCTCGTTCTCCTTCTGGCCAGCGACTAGGAGTGGAGTTTAAGGCACTTCTTCTATCTATGGACACAGAGGGCAGTTTCTAACCAACAGTATAGTAGCCCCAGTGAATGTTGTGAGGGATGGGGAATGTTACAGTGCAAGTTGCATCTTAATTAAGCCCAGCTTTCTCCCTTGTGCATGCTTTTTGGGGTTCAAGAATTTGCTACGTGTGTGTGTTCTTGAGAGACCAGTTATGTATGATTCAGGTTTCCCTGAGACTTTTACAGGAAAAAGAAAAAAAAGCCTGAAAACAAAATTCCCTTGGATTTTTCCATGGGGCAGTTACAAATTTAATTAGGTTACAGTACATCACAATCGGCTTTCAGTGGGATTTTGTTTCCTTGCCAAAAGAACAGCCCTCGCTGGTCTCCAGAGACACTGACAAGTGGGGCTTACTCTTTAGTAGTTGATCAGACATGGGAATCTCAGCCCTAAGGACCTTCTGCTGTAAAAGGATAGCAGACTTGAAAGAGAGGTTAGTGGGCGGGTGGATGTGGTGGCGGGGAGAGTGGGTAGCGATTGCTAGGAGCTCAATGGAGAACCTTTCCCTTTAAAAAGGAGGAGAAGTCAGGGGGCAAGATAAGGGATTAGCATAAAGGGCCTTTGCTCTAAAGGAGTTCAATGGGTGGATGTCATTTAAGGGTGCTGGGAAAATAAAGCTTGAAAAAGAGCTAGATTAATACAAAAGCCTTTTAGATACACAGCAATTTTCCTAATGGATACAATCCAGAGCCTGGGGAGTTTTTCCAGCTAACCCATCCGGCTTAATTGTTAAAGCTGCATGTGCTCTCCCTGTGCTGAGAAGGGAAAGCAGAGCAGTGAAAAATGTGGGTATCTTCTTGCTGGGGCGCTTCTCTTGGTGGAGGAGGTGGCAGCCTTAGCCACAAGATGGGTAGAGAAAGCCACAGGCTCAGTCCGGTGCCAAAAGAAAAGCCTGCTAGAGACTCAGCAAGCAGATGTTGCTCTTATCATGCAGCCCATGACCTGGCCGGAGGAGCTACAGCTGCACAGAGGGAGAGAGACACATGCTGGCTGTGACTGTGGGAAACACAGAGGCGACTTCTCCTGGTTGTTCGGTGGAACAAATACAGGAATGCACCTCTAACTCATCACATCCCTGGCATGGGGAAACCATTGCCCTTCTTCTGCCCCTGCTATTGCTTCCAGGTGCCTCCAGTGAGCAACACATCAGCAGGTCCTTTCTGATCCCCCTCTTTCATTTCTGTCCCATTAAATGAAGATTGCCCAGTTATTGATTAAAAACACAAGTCTCTTCTGCCCCTGTAATGAATTCCCAAAGAGGTAGTCATGTTAGTCTAGTTCAGCAAGAAACGAGTCCTGTGGCACTTTTAAAGATTAACACATTTATTTATTGCGTGAGCTTTTGTGAGAGAGAAATCCCACTTCATCAGGTGCATTGTAATGAATACCTCGCACAGCCTGTCAGCTGGCTTTGACCCTAGGACCTTTAGTAGTAAAGCAGCACTCTTTATAGTGCAAGCCAGGAGAGTAGTACTGTTAGAGAATGCCAATAGTAGGATATTATCCTCTCTGTGAAAAAGCTGTTTGTGTAATACACTACATGTGTGTTACTCGCTCACCTTATTATTTCCTTTTCCTGGAGTACATTTAATGGGATTGACTGATTGCTGACAGCCTGGGCTGGAAGAACAATGATTGGGATGACGGTGCTTTGGCAGCACCACGCAGGACATGCTGGCATGGTGCCTGCCTGCTCTGCTCTCCATGTGGCTTTACATGGATTTTTGAGAGCAAACAGTTCAACTGCACAAGGGAATGAATGAAACTAAAGTTCAAGCAGGAGCAGGGAGGGAAACAGCCCTTCACCTAGGACAAGCAGAGAGTCTGTGTCTGCATTTGACAGGCCTAGAGACAGTTTCGAGAGTTGCCAGCACATCTGGTGGTGCAGTCTGCCATGGGGCCAGGTTCTGGGATGACTGCTGTGCTGCTCTGGCTGGAAACAGAGCTGCTTTGCCAGTGTGGCGTCTGGCTCGCTCTGAGCTTGAAAAAACCAAATCACATGAAAAACCCATGCTGAAAATGAAAAATCCATGTTTAACTGTTATGATGGGAAAAAGACATATAGAGATGGTTACAATCTTAAAACAAGCAAGGAGTCCTGTGGCACTTCAAAAGATTAACAAATGTATTTATCGCATGAGCTTTCATGGGAGAAAATCCCACTTCGTCAGATGCTTTGAAGATGGGGAACTTGAAAATGACCCCAGAGTTTGTTCTCAGTAAACAGATCTGAAACAGGGACAGATTAATCCTTCCATGAATTTAAAAAGAGCAGAGTGAAATTTGGGGGTTCAATTTTTAAAAAAGCTCAGTTCCAATTTAAGGTGTCTAAATACAGACCACATTTTCCAGAGTGATTTTATCCCATTGTGAGACTAATGGCTAGATTCCCCAGAGACTCAATCTATTATATTCCTCAAAGACTCAGATGCATTGAGTTCTTTTAACATTGTGGCCTGGATTGTGGATGCTGGTCAGGAGTATTTTTACTGGTTTTCCTTCTCCACTGAAAAATGCCAGTTTGTTTAAACCAAAACTGCTCACAGCAAAAGGTCATTTGCGGTAGATTTCCTGACTCGAAATGAAAAGTTGTGATTTTTCAAAGCTGTTTATTTCAAAAATTTGTTTTATACTAAAAAGAAAAAAGGGTCATATAAAAATGAAATATTTTTGGATTAAATAGTTTCAACTTTCCATTGATGTGTACTTTTTTCAAAAATGTGACTCTTTTTGTCCTCATTAGGGATGGAGAATTTTTTTAACCTCTCAGAAATTCTCCTGCCTAGCATTCGCACAGAACTGTTTTGAACCTCTGCCTGTAAGTGTGTAATCATCATACGTCTAGATGCCTGAAACAAACCCCACATCCTCACAACAATGCTCCTAACACCGTGCATGCATGTCAACCTCCATATGGATTATGCAGCTCTTCTCTCAGGGTATGTCCCCATTGCAGTTAGACACCCGCAGCTGACCAATGCTGGCTGACTGGGTTTGACCTAAGGAGCTGTTATTTGTGGTGATCTGAGCCCGAACATCCACACTAGCAGTTCTCAACCACTGTATTGGGACACATTACTGTGTAGCCACGCACCAATAATTGTGTCGCAGAAGGCCGGGGAGATGGTTGGATTTGGCTGGGGGCGTATGAGTGGGTTAGGGGAGCCTGTGTGGTTGTGACACACCACCAAGTGTGTTGCAACTTGCTTAAGCTTGAGAAGCACTGATCTACACCACAAATGAGGGGGGAGGTAGGTTTTTTTGTTTGTTTGTTTGAAGGAATTTATTCTGTGTATTGCCTTCAGCGTCCAAAAATCCCAGGTGCTGGACTGCTGGATCCCAGGGCCTGGCCTGAAGGATGATGTGGTGTCGTCAGCCTCTGGTTAAAAATACCCAAATTCTTAGATGATTGATCAGCATGTTTAGAAGCTGTAGGACTTTCCATTATGAGCTAATAATTGTCCAGTAACTGTCAGCAATGGGCAGGAAGGTGTTATGTTATCCTAGGAGCGAATTTAGGTTTTCTGGGTTCTCGGTTCCCTCTTGTTCCCAGTGGGGAAGTAATCTGTGTCAGCCATAAGCTTCTCCCCAGTGCTGAGCTAGGTTGGCTGGGAAAATTTGAGTCTGCTCACTGCTGCTCACCCGCTTGCTACCATCTGGTTCTCAATTAGTATCCAGCCAGTTTACCTCAAACTTGTTCATAGAGGTATTAGAGAGCTGCAAAAATAGGCTTCAGTTTTACCTCCATCCTGTCCTTTCCAACTCTAGCATGCTCATCTGCTCTCAGTCTGGGGAAAAATTCCCTCCTTTAGCCAAATATTCCTGTTTTCCTAACAACGCCGTGTGCACGCTGCAGCTCTGTACCATGATTGAGAAGGAAAGAATGGAAGTGATGAGTGAGGAGGAAGCTGCAGTGATAAAAACGCTTGGATCTTGGCGCTCTCTCTCTCTCTCTCTCTCTCTCTCTCTCTCTTTTTTTTTTTTTAATTGTAGAGGGAGAATAAAGCGAGTGGTAGGGATCAAAAAAATCCCATCAGTTCGTCGCTTTGAACTTAATGACCAAAAACTGCTGCTGTTACGGAGGTTGAGTTCAATGAACAGAAGCTGCAAGCTACAAAGGAACCACTCTGGTCTCTAAAACCCAGTGTGTGGGAAGTTGCTGGTAGGATGATGAGGGTTTCATTGTACTTCATGTCAGGAATCACTGTTCATTATCTGGCACGGCACCTACAATGGTTCTTTTCTAGGTTCCTTTTTTACAATGCTAGAGCCAGGTTTACGTGGGTCTGATCCAAAGCCCACTGAAATCAGTGGAGGGCTGTGGCCTGATCACTTAGCGCAAATGCTGACTGCAAAGTGTTGGGGAGGCTGGGCTAGTTTTAGGTGAGGCCTTAGTGCTATCACAATATAAATATCATACGATAATAACTTCTATAGCCTTTGGATCAGGTCTGGTATAAGAGTAATTCATCTTCTCTCCAAGTTCTCCTCCTAGCTGGTCTGTGCTCTGCTCCACTTTTTTCCACACACTCCCATTAGCCCCCCTGAAAACACACCAGTGTCCTATCACCCCATTCCCACTTATTGGCACAGAAAATTGCTGAGCTCTGAGCCATTCCTGTACCACACTGTCAGATATTTGTTAGAGTTTGCATGCTTTGTTGTGCCATTGTAAAATGGCCAAAAGTATTGAAATGACCAGACTGGGTTGGCTAATTTAGTGCAGTATATTTTTTGATCTAAGCTAGAGACAAGAGAAGCCTACGCCTTTTGGGAAGGAGCTAAAAATAACATCAAAAGAAGCTGAATTCTGGTCCTACCTCATCTCTTTTGGTTTCCATTGTGTGTATGAAACAAAGTAAGCTTCCCCTCCCCAACTCTTTGGTGGACAGCACTGGAAGAAGTCACAGTGGGAGGGTGGAGGCTGGTGGGTGGGTGTGTCATGGAGACCAAGGTTTTTCCCCGAGCTGTTTATCACTTTCAGTTCTCTGCCACATACAATGTTAGCCGGCTGCAAGTGCTAGTCTGCTTCAGATGTCAATAATAGAACTATTCCCTGACTGAGGAAGTGCACTCAGCAAGGTTTGTAGGCTTTGATTTTATTTAGAGTGAATTTCTTAACACTGTGTTATAACACAGAGGGTTCAGCCCTGGTGGCTACATTTCTAAGCTCAACAGAATGAAGGACCCTTCTGTTTCTTGCTTTACATTTAGAGCCCCTAGGAACTCATAAAAGACCAATGATAGTAACCACACATACATTTCACAAGTACAAGGTTCAGTCTGTTTTACAAGCTTTATTAAAATTACCATTGAAGTTATGGCTACACAGGCATGCAGAAATCCTGTAAAGACCAGTGCACGAGTTACAAATATGCTCATCCTCACATCCCTGGTGATATTCTTAAGGTCTGATGGATGATCAGTTGAAGGATGGTTTCAGCTGGAGTTTCCCTTAGGGAGCTCAATTCTCCTAGTTTAGGCACCCTCTTTTTACAGTGTGATTCTGACTGTACCCAATTAGCATTTACACCCTGCAGTTAGGACATGTTAGAAAATGTGGCCACCAGAAATCTTGTAAGCAAAAACTTACTGATTAATTTTTAACACTATCACAGGACAGGGCTCGACAGACCCCGGCCACCATGTTGCCATGATGCCTAGGGTTTGTAGCATGGCTCCTGGGGCCGCTGTCGAACTGCGGTAGTGGAGTGGCCCCAGGTGCCTAAAAATAGAGCTGCCAGTGATCGTAATGGTGCTCTGTGGATTTGGCAGCATTTCAGGGGCAGGGGTGGCCCAGCTAAGTAGCTTAGTTTGAAGCTGGGCACTTAGTTGTGAGGCAGTTTTGTCAAGCCCTGTCATAGGAAGTGGTTGATGCTAGGGCATCTGAGGAGAAAGGAGATGGTAGCATCACATCCTTCTGTGGGCTATAGCTGAACCCACTATTCTAGTTTGTATAAGTTTTTAATGCTATAATTGTCCCTGCAGCATCTGAGCACTTCATGTTACTGCATTCAGGTTTGCAGTTCAGTCACTGCAAGTGCAGTAGTAGAAATGACTTGAGAAATAAATGAATTTAGTTTTCCTTCCACCCTTTCTTGCTTGCGTGCTGATATTTTCAAGGAACAAGGAACATTTTTGGTGCCAGTTCATGGTTTTGGGAGGGAATTGGCAGATGCAACAGGGTTTTTCCAGCATTTGGACTCTTTTCAAAGACTTGTTTCACTTCAGTGTTATTTATTCACTTCCTTCATTGTTTGCTCAGATTGACTTTAAAGATGCCTGGTGTGTTTCCTAAATTGAGATTTTATGCCATGTGACTCACTGGCAATGAACTTTCAGTTAAGGGATTTGAGATAGGATAATAGACTTCAAGGGTCTGGTTAGGCTAAAGGCGGGTAATAATTCTGCTGCTCCTGCCAACTATCCAACTTTCAGGAAACCCACCACTATTCTCCTTAGTGTTGAACTTAGACTCCTAGTGCAAAGGTTTTTTTGGGATAAGCCTCCTTATGCTGAAAAAGCTTTTCCGTGTACAGACAGGCATTATACTGTTTCGAAAAAAGCATGCTGCTATTTCAAAACACTGGAGCACTTTTTTGAAAAAGTTAAACCTTGTTGGTTTTCGAAAAAACCTTCCTATCTTTTCCATTGGCTTTGGTTTTTTTGAAAAAGAGAATCTAGTGTGGGCTCTCTTTTTGGGGGATAAAAAAAAAATGCTGCTTTATTTCAAGAAGGAGAGTCTCGTTTCCTGAAATAACATTTATTGAAAAAAGGCTATCTCATAATAATTAATTCAAAAAAATTTTCAATTAATTATTTCGAGATAAATTCAAAATAGTTTTTTCAAAAAAACTTTTTTTTGAAAAATGTTTTCCAGTGTAGACCCTAAGGTCAGAAGGGACTGATGTGATCACCTAGTCCGACCTCCTGCACAATGCAGGCCACAAAACCTCACCTACTCACCCTGCAATAAGCCTCTAACCTATGACTTAGTTATTAAAGTCCTCAAATCATGATGAAAAGAGAATTCACCAGCAGGTGAGCCATTTCCCATGCTCCAGAGGAAGGCAAAAAAGTCCCAGAGCCCCAGCCAGTCTGCCCTAGAGGAAAATTCCTTCCTGGCACGTGGGCAAGTCTCACCAGCCAGTCACCCAAGATTTCTCTGTAATAACTCAGAACCCGCCCTGTTTACCCTCCCTTCTTAGAGCACTGGCATATCTACCACCAGTAGTCAAAGATCAGTCAGTTTCCAAAGTAGGCCGTGCCATCATACCACCCCCTCCATAAATTTATCAAGCTCAGCTTGAAGGCAGTTATGTTTCTTTCCCCCCGACCCTCCCCGGCTCCTCTTGGAAGGCTATTCCAGAACTTTACTCCTCTGTTGGTTAGAAACCGGTGTCTAATTTCAAGCCTAAATTGCCTGAAACAGACAGCTGATGTGCAGCCATCTATACTGAAGGATCCAACGGAGAGTTCATTCAAACAACCAGCAAAACTCCCATTTACTGGTAGTGGTGGATTAGGTCCATGGCTAGAATGAACCAGTTGACAATAGTTTTCCCGGGGTTTGTCCTACATCCCAAAAATTGGGGGTTACAGAAAAATAGAAAGAGTTGACTTCAGTAATCACAGTGTTGTGATATTGTATAAGAACCACCAAGTACAGCATCACAAGATTCCTTTAAACCTGTACATTGAAAGCTAGTGAAATATTAGCACTTCCCAACATGTCTTTCGTTAAATCTGAAACCATTTACCCAGGAGTCATGAACGGCACATCGAAAAAGTCCCCTCTATTGCGCAACGCTTTAGCATTATCAGAAAAGCTGTTCAAAGGTTTTAAGTGTTCAGCTCTTCACCTAAAAATATACTTGTTTTATTTATTCATTCCACAGATTGTAGAAATGAAACAGCCTTCAGTCCCCAAGACTGAGACTCCAGAGGGATATTATGAAGAGGCTGAGCCATATGACAACTCTGTGAATGGTACATCAGGCTGGTTCTTTGCTTTTCATGATGATCATTAATTAACGTGAGATGCAGAACTTACTGTTTGTGGAAACAATTGAACAAAAATACTTCTATGTGGTTCTTTACAGCTGATGGTACAAATTTGATCCCTGTGGATTTTGTTGGTTATAAGAAGGGTACAATTATAGTTTATAAAGAATTAATCAGACTAGATGTTACACATCTGCTATAACCAAGCAATGGCTATAAACACATGAATATAAAATATTATAAATCTTGGTAGAGGCTCCTTTTCCTCTAGTCTTCAAATCAAGACTGGATGACTTTGTAGAAGAGATTCTTTTAGTTAAAAACAAGTTATTGGAGTCAAGACAGGAGTAACTATGTGAGAATCAGTGGTCTGTGACATAAAGGAGATAAGACTAGAAGACCAAATGGTGCCTTTTGTGCTTAAAAATCTACAAAACCTACTGATATATTGAACTTCATAGCAATCAATGACTTGATTAAGCATTTATTAAAACAGCTTTTCATCTTTTATTATCTATTTATAAACTGTTTATAAATGTATCCTTTGTGACTGCTGATAAATTGCAATGAGCTAGATCATTAGACTGTTACCTCTTACGGTATAGTGTACCAAAACCAGGGAATTTGGCGTGAAGAAAGGGTGATGATTTGGATCAGAATCCACTCATTTACACCATTGTATGAGCAGGGCTAAATCCAGCTTGCAACACTGAGCTTTGTAACAAGGAAACAAAGTGAGGGACATAGCTTGACATCATGTGGGGTTAGTTTACTTTAACAGTCATCTTTCCAGGGTAAGAACTGTATCTTCCTGTGTGTTTGTACAGTGCCTAGCACATTAGAGATCCTGATGGGGTTACAGTAACACAAACAGGAAATTGTCTACTTCATTCTTCATCGCCTCTTTCCACAATCCAGTAAATTACAGTGTTAAACAGAGATAGCATAAGATTTTTGGGAGATGGGACAGACTTGTTTGAGGCTAAGGTGAATGATGTAATCAGGTGGAGTGAGCTGGAGTACTAACCAGTGGCATCCTGATGGAGGCCAGGCAGTGGGGGGCCAGGCCCCCACATGCTGGAGAGCACCAGGGTGGCCCTTCACAAGGCACAGGAGAAGGGATACAAGATGCTCTGAGAGGCATAGAGGCTAAGTGCTGGGTGGGGGCGTCACCCAGGCTGGGCTGGCCCTTCATAGAGCCATTTGGATGCTGCCTCCTTGGTCCTTGTGTTTGGTCCAAGACTTGGTCCAAGTCTTCCATTTCTACCCAGGGTACATAGAAATAAAGTCTTCATGGCCTTTTTTTTTTTTTTTTTACTGCCAAAGAATGGCCACTTACTCAAGTTATGATCAGTTTGGTTCTGTTGACACCTGGCTGAGGTTTGCTTTTATCATTAAGGAACTGGTTTGTGGCTGCTATTCTAAACTTGGATCATGTCTCAGGTATGTCTATACTGACGGTGGCGAAACTGTCACCATCAGCCCGGCGTTCTGGGAGCAGTTAGCAGCGAGTTTGAACTTGCTGCTCTGCTCCTGGAAGTCAGCCCTGGAAGTCCTGGGGGGTGAAGGGGCATACGGGAAAGCTGACCACAAGGGATTTGCAGTTGGCTTTCCCAAATGTGTACCAGCAGCTGAAAAAGTCACCGGTACTTATGCAAGGAATTTTACGTTCCTTGTGTAACTGCCTGTTGACTGCTGCTGAAAATCTGCCCCAGTATAGACTAGGGCTCAATAATGTCATATGATAGATCCATATGGCTTTACATGCAAGGTTGCTACACACATTCTTCCAGGACAATGATGATTAGCAGTTATGAGTTTTCAAATGACCCCTCACAATCCATCTGTTGTACAAAATGTGTCATAGGCTATGTCTACACTAGAAGAAGTTAGGTCGATTTTGTTAATTTGAACTAATAAATTCAACTTTAAGTTGAACTAAACTTGACCTTATGAAGTCAAATTAACAAGGTGGACTAAGTTAAAGTTATGTTGACTTAGTCCACTTTGTTAATTCGACCTAACTGCTGTTAATTTGACCTTAATAAAGTCAAATTAAGGGTTAATCCATGTCTACACTGTCCTTAGTTTGACCTAAGGAGTCAAATTAAGGCTTAGGCTGACCTAACAGCAGGTTCTTATTAATTCAAATTAAGCTTTCATTAAATCAACTTAAGGAATTTCTTAATTCGACTTAATGAAAGTGCACTGTGGACAGGGACTAATTTAGGTTGAATTAAGCCTCTTTAAATTGCCGGTGTAGACATAGCCATAGTCTTATATAGTGGTGAACTTAGGGGCACAGACTATTACAACTCAACAGCTCTGGTTCAGCAGCTGCGACCCCAGTAGTGTGTCTTTAACCCCACAGCTCCACTTCGACTTCCACCAGCCTTCGTTACAATTAGCAAAGAGACCCCAAAACAACCATGGTCCTTACTTGTCTTTTCCTGAAGACTGGGCTGGACAGAGAATCAAGTACACATTCCCGGGCCTCGGGCAGATCTGTTTGCCAGCTGCCCCTGACATGTAAAAGCACTTTAGCCTTAAGTCCATCATCTATCCACATATATTAAAACATTTCACACACACACACACACTGCAAGAATATTAATGATCATTGAGGTGTTAGCGTTCAAGTGGTTCCTCTCAAGGCATATATTTTGTACAAATGTTATTGCAATAGTATGTAGGCACTGAGTCGAGGGGTGCTGACAGTCACACCTGCCGCTTTACAGAGCCACAGGAAGGCTGGCCACTGTCTGACCTGTTGGCAGCAGAGCAGAGCCCTCTTTCCTGGATGGGGCATCTGCCACCATATTTTCTTTCTTCTTTATACAGAGGAGATGTGCTTTGCCACCTTTCTTTTTAAGCATCTTCAGACTGTAATATGAGACCATATCCATAATTTCACCTACAGAGGCTTTACAACACTTCATAGTGAAGTTAATGATCTTCATGGCGTTAGATTTCAAACAATATATTATATGACACCTTTTAAATAAATATCATGATATCAGTATCTGAGTATGTCAGGCCCAATGAGTTGCTGACACAGTGAACCACAAATCGGCATTTGGGTCACAGATACCCCCCAGTATGACACTCCCCGGTGCTCTGAGTCTGAGGATTAGAATTTTGATGACAAATATTTGATCTCTTCATTCCATCCCCCACAAATTTAAAATATCCCTCCAGGTTTACATTAGATTCTTTCCCTAACAAAGCAAAATGGTAACTGAAACCTTCATCACACTGGATAATTTGGGAATCAGCTAGCAGGTGGAAAGGAAAGGGGGTCATGCAATGTGTTGCTTTTCCAGCTGTTTTAAATTATGTCCTGCACTCCATATAGGCACCTGGCAGCACAAGATTTGTCTCTAATTTGCTTTGAAACCTCATTTAGCCCAGAAGGCATCTTCCATGCTGGGTGTTTTCCAGTGGCCTCTGCAGTGAGATAATAGTTGTACTTTCTTGCCATATGCACAGGAAAATATAATTGTCCCATTATGCTGAGAACCAGAGCATGTAGGGACATGCATCAAACTTACTTGTATTTAACCAGTTACAATATATTGTTTAATGCGAGTTAAACTGGGTTATGTTACTCAGGGCTTGTCAACACTCTGGGGAGATAGCAGCAGCAATCGAAGGAGATACACAAAGGACTAAAATACCTTGCTTTTCTCCCTCTGACTGCCTACCATTTATTCACCACAGGTCCCCACAGTGCTGATTCAATGGGAAATGCCTTCCTGTTGGATCAGTGCTATGCTACTTGCTGGGTAGGTCTTCTCAAATCAAAGTCTGGCTAATTCTGGGTTCAATTGAGCGTGTCTTTATGGATGCTCAGTCAAACCCACACTGTTAATGCTACTCTGTCGGAGGTGCCTCCGACATTGTCACCTAACTCTCACACAGGTTGCAAAATCAGCATTCTTAAGCATAGAAAACTGTGTGGAGGAATAAAACCAGATTTCTACTTAAATCTTGATAATGCAGACCATTTAATTCAGAAACAGGAATTTATGCTGGCAGGGGCACCTCTAATCACTGCTGGCTCCTTAGTTCTGAGAAGTTTGTAGTAGGCAGTGGTTATAAATGAACGAGCTGCAGGGGAGTGTCAGAAATATTACGTGTCCATTACAAGTAGTGTTGGCTAGTGGCTGTTGTTATTAGCTGATCATCCAAGAAGTGTGCTCGTCATTCTATAGACCAGGGGTGGCCAAACTTATGGAACTCAAGAGCCACACAAGCTGGTTGTTAAACCTTCAAGAGCCACACTGAGGCCTATAGCCATATACTTTTACCTACTAAATTGATTTGCTGATGTTCTTCTGTGAGCCACACTTTTTCATTCAAGAGCCACATGTGGCTCCCAAGCCACAGTTTGGCCATGCCTGCTGTAGACCAATGAACGGCATAAATACCGGGTACTGGGGCGTTGTGAGTTGTATTCTCATTGTGTTACTCAATAGCTACTTTGAGCAACTCATGCAACCCTTCTGTGCCTAAGTTTCCCCTTCTGTCAAAAGTAATTATATTTCCAAGTAGCCATCTGTGAGGTTCACTGATAAAGAACAATAAGATCTATTACCCTTTCTTGTGTGGAGTAACCTTGCTCCTCAGGAGGTCCCATGGACTGTGTATATGAAATCTGATACGGGGCCACTTGTGGAGTAAGGTGGTATTCATCATGAGTAAATGTGGCCTGTACTCTAGAGATCCTTGGCTGGGGAGTGTAGTGCATCACTGTTGGATATTCATGTTCCCCTCTGCTCTTTGGATTTCCTTCATGTGTTAGCTTTGTTTGTTTTCCTGACTATATTATGTAAGGGCTCTGGTAAGGCCAAATCTTACCTGCAACCTGGTCACTCAATCAAACCAGCTTTAGACAGTGAACGAGCAGTGACCTTGAAGGTTCAAGTGCTAGGGGAGGATTCTGAATTTTGTTCCCTCTTTTGCTGTGAAGTCCCAAATAACGGATCATGTGTAGCACAGTGACAGCTGTGAAGTCCTATGAGGAAGCCAGTTGCCGTATGAGATGAGAGCTCTTCTTTGGCTGGTTGCTGATTTGGGTTGTGTTTTAAGGGCTCATTGTTAGATGAATCCCTTTTGTTCATAGGCCCAGCTTTTTCTCTCAGTTGTGCTGATGGAGAGCATGTGTAACTACTGGAATTACACCTGATATCCTATACTTTTAATGGTGTTGCACTTTGTATAAAATGGTGTAACTGGGAGGGGAACCTGACCCATAAAATGAATTGGGATGGGAATATGCAGGATTAGACAAATTCTGAAGGTCTGAGTGCATAATATTGTTACCTCATCTTAACTGTTGAACCACCTGTCACCTCAGCCAGCCTCTGATGGTACCTGCCCCTAAGCATATGTAAGGCACGGCACGTTGAAGGTTGTTATACACAGACATTTTTGCACAGACATCTTTGCTGGAGATTTATATGGGAAAGATGAAGTTTAAGTTGTTGAAAATTTCCATCGTTATGGTGAGAGCCACTTTCTGATGAGTTCACATTTCAGGTGGCTGCTTCAGGTGAATGGAAAAAAATAAACCAAATGGGAGAGTTTTAAGGGGATAATGATGTTTGGAAGAACGTAATTAAGTGCCAGAAGAGGAGTTCTGGTAGGAAAGGAAAGAGACAGTGTTTTGTCTAGAGCAGTGGTTCTTAACCACCGTGTCAGGACGCATTACTGTGTCACCACAGAGTGGTAAGTGTGTCAAAGAGAGCAGGGGAGATGGCTGGATTTTGCCTGGCTGTTGTGGGCTGGTGTGTCCTGTAGGCTGCCAATGTGCCACCAAGTGTGTCATGATCTGCAAAAGGTTGAGAACCACTGGTCTAGTGGCTAAAGCACAAGGTTTGATTAAGAAAGACCTGAGTTTTAATCCTGGCTCTGTTTTTAATCTCCCTTGGCTTGCTTCTGTATCTTCTGGCGCTGGAATTTTGTCATTCATTTCAATGAATGCATGATTGGACCCTCTGTCCCTCAATTTCCCCGTCTCTTAAGTGGGGTTAACGTTATGCATCTCCCTCATGTGGGATGACGGAAAGTGCTTTGAGATGCAGGGGCAGATGTTATTGAAGGGCCAGGTGTGTATATGATAGGTTTGAGGCTTCTGGCACTTGCTTCCTGCAGAAATATGATTAATCATATATTCAATCACTATCCATGCACATCCTGCCCAGCCCAGTGCACCCTCCTTTCCCTGCTGAGTGGGAAAGATGCAGGCAGCTGAGGAGCTGCTGTTGGTTTCTTTTACTGAGTTTTTCTAGTTTGTCTTGTATCTCAGAACAAATGGCTGTAATAAAATAAAACAAGAATAGTAGCACTAATAAAATTAGCAAAATACGTCGCCAAGAAGAGACATCAAAGCAAACCCTTCAGATGAGCTGAGGAGATAGGAGTCATGTGACATCCCAGGTGGGACCAAAATACACTGTAACAAATTGTGGATGAATAAATTAGAATGAACCTAATAGAGACAGGCTTGTTGGGTCTTGTGGCCTTTCCCTCATCTGCAGTATTTTTTGCACATCGTCTAAGAATGCTGTTGCCCTTCCTTACATTTTAATTAATTGCTAGGCTCACTGGTTTGCTTCGAGCCAGTGCTGAGATGCATTATATCCTTATCAGTCTCCCCCTGCCCTACCTTTGCATAATTGAGTGAAATGATCAAAAACAGAATGGGAATGCAAGTGACAGAATGGCTGACTATTTAATAATTATTCAGACTGAATATTGCATCTGCACCAGCTGATTTTAATTTATATGGTTATTTTAAAAGAAATTGCCTAGCTCAAGGGGAACCAATGTAAAATTTTTGCTTGTCCTATCATTCTTGCAACTCTTTGAAGTTTCATTCAGAATGTGCTTCTCCTCTCTAAACATGGGACGTTATTAGCTTAAAAGACAAAGGTTGAGATGGAAGGGAGATGGAAGCAATGTTCTCTGTATTCATTTGCCTGTGCCTTTTGCTCTCTCTCTCTCTTTCTGCTTGTGGCTATGGAGATATTCTTGGTAGGCTTGCTGTCGCTGGGGCCAGGACAGGGTTGCAGTTTACTGAGGGAGTAATTTATGCCAATTACCATGGGTACAGTATATTTTCAAACATTGAACTTCTGGCCTTGTCCTTCTGTTTACTGTCATTTTAGCACAGATGATCACCTGCCTAGGCTATTAATTTAGTTACCACCACCGCTCCTCCATTATGTGCTTGGGTGGATAACCACCACTATTGGCCATATTGTCATCTTGAGTGGATGCCTTTCGGTTCATGGGGGATCTGGGAGACGCATTTGGAAGTTTGCACGATCACTTATTGCAAATCAATATTTTATACTGTATAGAAAGAGTTTCCATAAGAGTGCATCTGAACGTCATTCCTGTTATTGATGAAGACATTGCTACCAGTGAAAGGGCTGATCATTAGCTGGTGTAAGTAGGCATAGTTCTCTGGAAGAGGAGCCATGCCGATTTACAGTAGCTGAGGATCTGTTCCAGAATCTTCTAGGAGGTAAGCAGTAGGGGATATAATATAGTCATCGTTTTTTGAGACCTAAACTACTTGATCCATTGATGACAGGCAGGCTATTAACTTGATACCTATGGGCAGTCAGTCAATTTTGAAATGGATAGTCTCCTTTCAAAAAATTTAGCTTAATTAGCATTTCATTACACTAATCACCTATTGGATCTATCACATAATGCTTAATTGGGAGAGATTTGGGGAGCAATATTGTAGTACTGCTGTGGCTTCTGAAACAGGTGCTTTTCTTTTAAAAATGAATATGCCTACCTTACTGAATAAAACTTCAAGGAAACATGCAGTAAAGTCTTTTAACTATTTTCTCTATTTACAGTCCTGGTTTTCCTCTTAAAATTGTCTACAGTCTTAAGGTAACATTGCCCTTGAGTGGACATTAGGCTAAATCCAGATGAGAATAGCATAATGAGATCACTATCTCAATTCTTTTGAGCACAATGGACATGCATTAATTAAACAGGTAGCGTACATATGGTTGATCTAGGTGAGCCCCACTAATAATGATGGCGGGCTGGCAGTTTATATCTGTACTAGGTCCTCTTGCAGATCTCAGGGAAGTTGTTGGGGATCTCTCTGTTGACTTGGCACCAATGAGCAGCCATCTTTACCATCTGAAAACCTTCGTGATCTACATACATCAGAGCTGGATTGCATTATACAGCATGGGTAGAATTTTCTAGTGTAGTCAGTGTTGCCTTCTGCTCTCATTTGAACGGTAAAGCTCTGCTAGACTTCAGTGGGAACAGGGTTAAACCAACATAAAATGCTCCTGAAATCCCATTCAGTATTAATAGTGTGACACTTTCATGCTGTTTTACACTGAATGTAAAAACAGTCACTATCATTTAAGGTGGCAATTTATTAGTTTTTGCCACCACCACACTACTGGTGCTAAAGCTCAGATGTAGCAGGTAGCTCTTGCCACTTGTTAGGTGCTGAGTAGATATAGTCTTTGGCCCAGAAAGAAAGGAGAATGATTACTTGTGTACAAACAAGGAGTCCTGTGGCACCTTAAAGATGAACAAATTTATTTGGGCATAAATTTCATGGATTAAAGTCCACTTCCTCATTTTGGTTGTGTAGAATGAGTCATTGTGGAGTTCGCTTTATGTTCAGGAAGCTGGAGCTGACTGGCAGGGACTGGACACAGCTTGCAGTTGCTTGACACATTTGCAACTTTTGGTTTCTAGTTGGGTATATAAAATATAGCATTGGAAAAATACATTCAAAGTGTGCTAATACATCTGAGGAAGGCCCTTAAATTGGAAACCACCTGCGGGTGTCCTGTGAGTATTTGCAGGGACAGAATGTCAGGCACAAAACAACTGATTCTGAGGGAGGAAATTTGCTAAGAAAATGGCTTGAAGAATGAGCTGCTCGGGACTGCGGTATGCTCTGAGGGCACCCGCACTTCCCTGAAATGAGCATGTATGAAACAAACAGGAATTGCCACCCAGAAATGTGCTTGGGGTGACCAGCTTTGCTTCTGTTACAGAAGATGGAGAAGCAGTCAGCAGCTCCTATGAGTCTTACGATGAAGAAGAGAGCAGCAAAGGGAAGTCAGCAACCCACCAGTGGCCGTCCACTGAAGCCACCATTGAGCTGATGAAGGATGCCCGCATCTGTGCTTTCCTCTGGAGGAAGAAGTGGTTGGGACAGTGGGCCAAACAGCTTTGTATCATTAAGGACAGTAGATTGCTGGTATGCAAAGGTTTGCTTTATTCCCCCCACCCCCATCAACCTATTTTCTCAGGTGGGGCGAGGGAACTGGCTTTTTAGTACTCACATGGCAGAGTGTCTTATTTTAATTCAGAAGCTTTCAGAAATACCCAGTTATCTTCCACCTGGAATTCCCCAAAGGTTTCCACTCAGTAACGTATATAGCCAATAAACAATATGCAGGTGATATTCCCCAAAGGTTTCCATTCAGTAATGTATAGCCAATAGAAAGTAGGCAGGTGTTATCAAAACTAAACAGTAGGTAAGGCACTGTGGTTGCTAATCCTTCTAGAAGATAATGGGGGTTAAAATTTTCATAGATTCCAAAGTCAGAAGGGTCCATTGTGATCATCTAATCTGACTTCCTGTATAACACAGGCCAGAGAACTTCCTCAAAACAATTCCCAGAGCAGATCTTTTAGAAAAGTGTCCCATCTTCTTCTAAAAATTGCCAGTGAAGGAGAATTCCCCATGACCCTTGGTAAATTGTTCCAATGGTTAATCACCCTTATTGTTAAAAATTTATATCTTATCTCTAATTTGAATTTCAATCTTCAGCCCGTGTTTTGTCCTCCATTTGCTCAAAAGTGAAGTCCCATTTTTTAAAGTGACTTAGACACTTCTAAGCTTGCATCACATGGAAAATCAGTGGGATAGAGGGACGCAGTTACAAAGGTAATTAAGTGCCTAAAGATGCAGATAGATGCCTACTAGGATTTTCAGAAGTGTTTAAGCAGCTTAGGTGCCTAGCTCCAACTGAAAACCAGTGGGAATTAGGCACCTACCTCACTGAACAGTTTTTAAAATCTCACTAGGTGGTTATGTGCATCTAGAGTTCCCTAAACACTTTTTAAAATACAGACTTTAGGACTAAATCTCTTTTGAAAATGGAACGTAGGTGCTTAAAGCATGTCAGCCCTTTAGAAAATTTTAGACTTCTCCTAGTCAGGAACTCCTTTTTTTTGAATCTTGATACCTCTGGCTATGTCTACACTAAAAAATTAGTTCTAATTAAGGAGCCTTAATTCAAACTAATTGGCTCCCTGTCTATAGTAGGTAGTGCTGAGTTCGAACTAAAAAATTTTTTTAGCCTAGCAAAGCTTAGTTCGAACTAACTGCTTAGTTTGTACTAATTTACATACTTACTTTGAACTAGCCCAATGGAGACATGCTAAATAAGTGGTTAGTTCAAACTAAGCGCGCTTTTTTAGTTTGAACTAAAAAGTTATTTGGAACTTAAAAAAAGCATGGCTAATTTGAACTAAAAGTTAGTTTGAACTAAAAAAATGCACTTAGTTCAAACTAACTTTAGAACTACTTAGTTTGGACTAAGCAAGTCTGAACTAAGATTTTAGGTGTAGACGTAGCCTCTGATAGCAACCTCCCATGGCAATTCATTTACTCATACCACTGTTATTTAGACCATGTTGGGGGGAGAGAGAGACAGAGACAGAGAGAGACGTCTGGACATGGCAACTGTAACTGAATTGGTCGTTTTTATATTCCAAGCAGCCATTGCAGATGCGTAAGACGCTCCACTCATGCCGATGGTTGGAAGTGGGTTATGTTGAGTTTACACTGTCTTCTAATTTCTTTCTTGACTTCTGTCATCCTGCTCCCAGTGTTACAAGAGCTCCAAGGACCACAGCCCTCAGCTTGATGTGAACTTGCTTGGCTGCAGTGTCATACACAAAGAAAAGCAAGTGAGAAAGAAGGAACACAAGCTGAAGATCATTCCGATGAATGCAGATGTGATTGTGCTAGGCCTGCAGAGCAAGGACCAGGCAGAGGAGTGGTTCAGAGTGAGTGGAGCTGTGTCCTTTTGTGATTCAAGAGCTTGTATCTTCCCTTACAGGATCACACCATGGTGGCAGTATTGTGCTAGTTGGAAAATTATCTATTTTAATAGAGTGGAAAAGGAAGCTGTTCATTCTGTTTTGTCCTGGCCATAGCCTTTTTGGGGTCATGCTCCTATAGCCGTGGTTGGATTAACACAGATACAAATCAGGCACGTGCCTAGGGGTGGGGAGATACAAATCATAGGCCAGTGTTCTTTGCCACCTCCTCTCTGCCCCCCTGAAGGGGCACTGACCATCGGCACCAGCACTTTATCCTGACCTGTACGGGAGGCCCCAGGGGATATTAGGAGAACGGGTCGTCCCCACAACTGTAGCTCATCTACTGTAGGCTGAGCCCAGTTTCCTGCTTCAAGCATTGTGACCTGGCTCATGGGATTGCAACCCCACTCAAGTTTGGCCCAGCCAGTCTTCTGTAATGATGGAAGCAGTTGGCCGATCTAATTTGAGTGGGTCTCATTGAATTACTTCCTCCCCGTTTCCTCCTCCAGGATGCTTCTCCCACCAGCCTGAGAAAAATGTATGTTTGACTTAGTGATTCTCTCAGTGATGGGTTTATGTGGCCTTATTTGTACTTTGCTCCTGCCTTCCTGACACCTTTGTGCTTTGCCCTGCCTGAGAAACAAGGTGAATATGTTGTTCTGTGCAGTTTCTCTCGTGAAGAAGTAAAAGAATATAAAAAAGTCCTGGGATTCATTGAGGAGAAACTGTTGTCTCTTTCTGCATTGACCCTTCTGCAGTCATTTTTGCTGGGAGGGATCCTCTTCATCCCCTCCCCAAGAGTCTAGTGCTGGGCTCTTCACAGTCTCCAAAGACGTCAGATTCACAGACTCAGGATGTCTCCCTCTGTGCTGCTGGAAGATGGTGCACCCTTGGATGTCAGTCAGGAGGGACTGGCAATGTCAGATCAGTGGGAAAGCTTCAGCTTCCTGCACCATCATCTGAACTGAAGGGAAGGGAAGATACGTTGCCATGGAAAGAAGAATCTAAAATGGTGCTTTAGGATTTTTATTTGCTGGTAAGGTAGGAGGAGGGCAGAGCAAGAGGAGGGAGTTAGATGCAGACAGAGGGAGAAAAGCAGAGTGCGGATATGAGGCTACCTATGCATAGAGATTCGATACACTGCACAGGCAATAAGCTGTCCAGGTCCCATAGACATTGCTGCAGCTAAATCACCACATGTTCTGCTTGGAGACTATGCCCCATTCCACTGTTGTTTCCACATACACTGGTCCCATTCACAACTGGCAGGACATACACACACTCTACTTGGTTTTCATGTCCAGAGCAAGCTAGCTCCTAGCAAACCCTTGCTGCCTTCGGTCTGTCGGAGAACAGATGAGATCTGCCCAGCCCAATTTTTCAGGCCAGAATAAAGAAAGTCTTTCAGCAAGAGAGCACTGAACTCCCAGCTTCAGGCTAATTGATGTTTAATGGGAAATGCAGCAGAGACAGAGGAAAACTTAATGTCTCTGTAACAATGTGTGGGAATGTTTTGTGGAGAAAGTCCCAAACACAAAACAGCCAAGGACTGTACAGGAAGCGTGGTTGTTTTATGGAAACTGTGGCAGAACAATGAACCTTCACAGAGATCTGTGATTAAGTCAGAGGAGGCAGAAGAGCTCTGTTCACTCGCAGTCTTCAACACACCCACTTGACTGATTCAGAGGGCCAGGTTTGCCCTGACTTCTACTCAGTGCAGTCCCACTGAAGTCACTAGGGTCGTGATATGTCAAGTCAAGGCCAGATTAGGCCTTTATAGATGTTCATTTGAGCTTTATGGGCCAGGTCCTCAGATGGTGTAACTCCCAATAATGTGTCACAATGGAGTGACATGATTTACATCAGCTGAGGTTTTACTTATTGATAAATGTGCCTAGTGCTGTATTTTACTCAGTGATTTCTGTTCCTTGGGTTGCATGCAAATTGTGTCATCTTATTTTGCTACTAGTGCCTAGAATTCTCTGAATTTGTTTTCAGTTTACAGTCCAAATGAACCCAAACCCTCAAATATAAATTCTGCCAGAACGGCTTACTGTACCTACATTCATGTCAGCACCCTACAAAAACTGAGTTGTGCAGATGTTTGATATCAAACCTGAATTCTGGTTTCACTTGCCAAGGCTCTCGGGTTTGGTCTCTGTGCATTCCAGCTTCATTGATTACTGAACCTACATTCATTATCCCTTTGACAAAGCCGGTCTGAGGTTCTGGTTCATCTCATTAGTTGTATTTTTGCATGATGCTGAGTTTTGCTGCACATGTTTTGCAGACTTGTGCAGATGATGAGCCTTGGTCATTTAACAGCTCACTTCTCACTTCTTCCCTGCGCAGGTAATCCAGGAGACCAGTGGCCTTCAGCCTGACGGGTCTGGTGAAGGAAATCAATATGTTCCAGACTCTCACCGTCTTAGTTACCTCAAGGTACTGTTTGTATCTTTAGAGAGTTGATAATTAATAAGCAGTGCTTTAAATCCTTCTTTTAGAGCCTATTCCTTTAATATAAAACATACAGATCTTACACCAGTACAGTAACTTTAAGGATGCTGAGACTGGTCTGAATGCAGCCCACATACTTTACTGCTAAAAGAAGCATTTTTGGAACAATATTAATTTTCCATCATAGCAGAGTGTCTTGTGCCTTTCACTGATGGAGCTGGTGGAAACCTGATACTGGACTGAACAGACCATTGGTCTCACCTGTCATGCCAGTGTCTCTGATCCTACACACATCCTGGCATAATGAGTTGCCCACATCCAAGCTCCCTAAAAGCTTGGATCATTTTAGATCCAGATTGCAACTTCAAGGCCTGGGATCATCTCTAATATAAATAAAGGCTGGGAATCTTAAGAAACAGTCTGTGGAGCAGCACAAAGTTGGCTGTCAGAGCATTGGGTCTCAGTAATAATGCTAAAGGTTCAATCAGAACTCCATTATTTGACCCTCAGAGTAGCACAGTAAACCAAACTGGTATCCAGATACCATGGTGAGGGACACAGCATGGATGGTAAAAAAAAGACTCAATGGATCCCATCTTAAACATTTAGGAAAATATTTATTTAAAAAAATTTAAAAAGGCTTGGCTTGATCTACAATTTAAAGGGGAATAGGGTCTAAATAAATGACTGTCAGGCATGGATGGGCCTCCAAAGGACACAATACAGGCCATGTCAGTGGTTCTTAACCTATTGACCAATGCGGACTGCATCCCATACTATCTGGATGGCCCTGAGAACGTCACATAGATCGCAGCTCTGTGCTGATTGGGTTGCAAATGGCCACATGTTGAGAACCACCGGGCTAGATCCACAGCTGATGTAAATCACCATAGCTCCAGTGATTTCAGTGGTGTTACACTGCTCCAAGCCAGCTGAGATATGGGGCCTACACATTTAGAGACCTGTGTTTGCAAAAGTGCATTTGTTGCTACGTAGCACATGTAACTTTTCATGCTTCCTTTTGTGATGTCCACACCTCCTTCCCATAATTATTTCCTTGCTTTCCCCCTATTTCCCTTGACCAGCATAGAGACCCAGTTCCTGTGGTTTTATCAGCACAGACATTCTTGGTCCCCGCATGGTGTTAATAATGTATTGCCTTGGCCCCATGGCACTCACGTCTGGTCCTTGTTGACAGGCGGATATGTCCGAGAGACATTCTGTGGCATCAGAGAGTGGGAGCAGCACGGATGGCCACCAGGAACCTATCGAAACAAAAGATGGTAAAAGAAGCCATTGTCTGGTGTAACAGGACCCCTTTCACTCCTATCTTTTTGCCCCACAGACACGGTAGACTCCACTGATTGTATGTTCACAGGGCCATGTAGTTGAGTGTCCTCCAACAACACCATTCAGCAGTCTCTTCATGATACCATCTGCATGGCAGAGCTCTCCTTTCCTTGAGGCCTCTGTGAGCCAGGGTTCAGTCAGTCGCTTTATCCTTCCAGACTGATTAGCAAATTGTCTTTTGAGCTCCTCCAACCTGATTATCTAACTACCTCAATTGGCTTTCCGGATAGGAGAGAGGGGACTAAGTGGCTTCTGGAGTGATCAGGGAGAGGGTTCACCTGCTCGTTCCCTACACTCTCACTCCGGGGAGAAACTGAATATCAGGCAGTTCAACCTCAATGGGTTTCTGTTTATTACAGATCACCTGCAGCTCCCAAGCAGTCACAATGAATCCCAAACCAATTTGGTAGAGGATGGAAGTTCTAAACTCATTCATTTCCATTATGGATGGCTCCATTTCCCCTCCAGGGAGAGGTGGAGAAGAAGGATGGTTAAGTAGTTAGGTCTGGCAGTGTACAATCCCTAGTACAGTGGATACGATCCTGTCTTGGTGGCCACCACTATCATGGGACCCATGAATTTTGCTATGCATTTCAACTCCACTGTGATATCTTCAGCAGCAGAGTCCACAAGGACATTTCATTTCAATTAGCTGCCTCCTCCCACTACCCACCAGTACCCCTTATAAATCTCACCTTGGCCTTCTTCATCCAAGTGATACTGCCTAGCCGAGCTCCTGTTCCCCAGTGCAGGAAGAGGCAGAGTCTGGTCTTTGCCTCCCTCATTCCTGGAAGCTCTGTGGTCACAGCTCCTGTTTTTTTGTTTTTTTCCCCCTTGAGGTCCTTCTTCCCCAGTCTGAAGCCTCCTTTCCCATTGCTTTTCTCAGTAGTCATTGGGCTTCTGTCATTGGGTTACTACCAATTACTGCTGCCTAGGCTCAGTACTCCACTGTTTGGTCCCTAGCCTCTTGCGTGGCAGAGAGAGGCTCGCGCCTGCTGCCTCCTGTCCTGACCACTGCTCCTCCAGGGACAGGCTGTGGAAAGCCATGGCAAAGGAGGCTCAGAGGATCTAGACTGAGGCTGGAGGAGCTGGTGGTGGGAGGTGACCAGAGACTGGGTGAGCCAGTGTTAGAGAGGAGCAGGAGGTAGAGGGGTACCAGGGCACCTACGAGGGGAAAAGAAAGTAGAGGAGAGGAATGGTCACCACAGAGGAGCTGGGGGATAAGGAGGATATAGGACAGGAGCCAATGCCCATGTCTTTTAAGGCAGTGGTTTTTTTTCAAACTACGGGTTGGGACCCACTACTGAATCACAGGCTCTCAGGTACGGGGTTGTTGCACTCCATGCAGCCACTGCTAAAAAACTTGAATGCATTGCTGAAAGATGGAATTGGTGAGTCATTGGGCATAAATGATTTCTTCAATTGGGTCCCATGGGAAAAGAGTTTGAAAACTACTGTTCTAGGACTCTGCACTGGGGAGGGCCCTGCTTGGGTAGGGATGGGACTCAAGACAGGGACAACCAACCCCACAGATCCATCACTAATTAACTGTTTCCAAGTTCCAAAGGGGCAGCCATCTTATTCTCGTTCAGTGAAACAAACATGGAGTCCTGTGGCATTTAAAGCCTGACAAATTTATTTATTGCATGAGCTTTCCTGGAAAAAACCCCACTTCTCATATGGTTTGAAGTGGGATTTTCTCCCACAAAAGCTCATGCAATAAATAAATTTGTTAGGCTTTAAGTGCCACAGGACTCCATGTTTGTTTTAGTTATCTGTTTGGTTACTTTGATCTGTGGTAGTCCCATTTCAGAGAGGACAAGATCAAAGCAAGCAAATGAATTAGTAATGCATGACAGCCACAGCCACAAGCCTGCCATGGGCGCAGTGTGAAATTAACTTTGTTAACCATGCCACTGTGTGGACTATGCATACTTTTATTCTGACAAAAATCAAACCCCCTAATAGCAGAGTCCTTGCCTGGGTTTGGAGAGCTTGGTTCAGCTCTGCCAGACTTCCTCTATGAACCTGGGTAAATCACTTAGAGTCAGTGCCTTTTAAATGTCTAAAAATGCAGTTAAGGATTTTCAAAAACTACTTACCTAACCCCCAATTGCAATTAATGGGATTCAGGCACCAAATGTGATTTTGAAAGCCCCACTCAGTGCCCGACTGCATCTTTAGGTATTCAACTATCTTTAAAAAAAATCTAGCTGTTACCCTCCCTGAGTGTTGGTGTTTTATGCCCCTTCCCTACTCCCCAGATGTGGTGTGAGGAGAAATACATTAAACAGTTCCAAAGGGGGAGCCGTGTTAGTCCAGTACAGCAAAACAAGTAATTTGTTAGGCTTTAAAACTTCCACAGGGCTCCTTGCTCATTTTACATTAAAAAGGCAAGGTTGTGAGGAGCTCAGATGACACAGTAATGGGGGGGCCAGAGAAATCCTGAAGATGGCACTTAGATCACAGGCTGCATTTCCTGTGCAAATTAAAGTGTAATCTGCACTGTTGGTATGCACAGAGTGTGTTATTTATGAGGAGAACCTAGAGTAAGTGATGCGTTTGTTTACTATTCACTCATTTCAGCCATTCCCTGAAAGGCATACTAGATTTTAAAAGACATGACTGCCAGTTGGTTTGGAATGAGAGTCCTCCACCTGGCTTTCACAGCAGTAAGCATGGTTGGCCTGTGATTCCAACAGTATCATTTACACTGTACATTTCTCTCTGGTTTTATTAGTTAAGAAGAAGGGCACAACTGGCCTAAAGCTGAGCAACCTGATGAACCTGGGGAGAAAAAAATCCAGCTCATTGGAGAGTCCAGAGAAAGCATTGGAAACTTCCAGTAAGCATCCAGAATGAATCTACCATGAATATAACTCAGAATTTGATATTTTGAGCATAGCAACCCAAAGGTAACTGTGGTTGCAAGAGCAAGTAGCAGCATGGAGGATGATCCAAGAGAGTTTGCCAACCAGCCATCAGCTCCTGGGAACATCACAGATATGAGTAGAAGACCTCTGTGTTTCCCTCCCCAGAGAGCAATATAAGATTATAGGGTTCCTGAGCATTCAACAGGGAGAAGTTTGTTTGGGGTGCAAAGCAGTGTGTGGTCAGGACTCCATAATTTTGGATAAGCTTTCACTAAGGGTGCATCTACACTGAAAAGTTACATCAGCATGCCTATGTCTCTCAAATGTGAAAAATCCACAACCCCAAGAGATGTAGTTAATCTCCAGTGTGGACCGTGCTAAACTGGTGGAAAAATTCTTCTGTTGAGCAAGGTATGAGGTGAATTAAGTACAGCAATGGGAGAGCCCCTCGTGTTGCTGTAGTGAATGTCTACACTGAAGTGCTACAGCAGCACAGTTTAAGTGTAGCCACCACCTAGCATCCACAGTTTGTTTGCTGCTCTGGCCCTAACCTGAATTTCAAAGGTAAAAGTATGAGCCGTTTTCCACCCTGGATGTATGTTCCAGCAAAATTTGGCTCCAAATCTTTACCATTAACCTATGTCTAGTGAGCCCTCTACCTTTTAACCCAGAAATCGCAGAAATGATGTAACAACTGAACATATATCGCTTGACATATTGGCCCAGTGGAGGCTTCTGATGTGCATGTGATTCCCACACCCGGGTCCCAACATGGTGGCAGATGTTACTAACTCAGCCTGTGCTTGCTTGCAGGTTACCTGAACATACTAGTGAATACCCAGTGGAGATCCCGTTGGTGTCACATAAAAAATGGTCACCTCCATTTTTACCAGGACAAGAACAAAAATAAAGTTGCACAGCAACCTCTGAATCTGGTGGGCTGTGACATTGTTCCAGACCCAAGCCCTGACCACCTTTATTCTTTCCGTATTCTGCACGATGGGGAAGAACTAGCCAAATTAGAGGTAGGGTCGGTATATGTCTCCTGTTGGAAGTGGCTGGGATATATTGGTTGCCATAAAAATTCCTACTGCACAGTGAACTCAGCTCCTGGAAAATAACGCTCTAGCTGCAGGACAGATAAGATTCAGCTCTAGGGCTGATGCTAACTGGAAACAGAGACTTCCTTCATGTTACAGAAAACACTGATTTTAAAATGGCAGGATCTCAGTGCAACTTCATTGACTTGGCATTCACTTACACCAGTTGTAAGGTCCGGCCTGGAAAGAACACGTAAACCTACTCAGATCTTCTACTTTCACTTGCTTGTATCCTGCACTGTTCACCTCTAATCTTAGTCCCGCCTGACATCAGCATGATTAGAGTAGGAGCAGGAAAATGTAAGCGATTTCCTGTATTTTCCAGTGGGTGGAATATTTATAGCTAAACAATAAACTTGAAATGACTGCCATACAGTCTAAAGAGGTTTTGTTTAGCTGACCAATTGCTATATGTCTGAGGTGCTCAGTAAATCATAAGTTGATGGCAGATATAAAAGCTAAAGAATTTTTGAAAAGATAAGAGCAGTTTTTAAATGGGGGAAGCAGAACTCCATCAGAGTGTCATAATCAAAGTGCAGTTTCCAGGCAGCACGAGAAGGTTGCACTAATGTTACTGGGATGGGAGGTAGGTAGAGAATTGAAGCTCAAAGACTAGTTGCCACATTTTGCCTGATTTAACAAAAATCTGTTTAATTTTAGGGCTATAGAAGGCTTCTGTTAGCAGGGGTCTGTGCAAGCTTTATCCAGTTTTGATTTACATGAGTTCTCTCACCCTGAGTTTTGCCTTGTTTGTTGTGTATCTGCTCAGTGTTGCAGGGGGAATCCATCTGAAACCATGAATTATGGGCTTAAGCCACAGAATTCATATCTCAGCTGTAAAAACACCAAACAATGAACTGGCTCATGCTGTTGATGAGAATCATTGAAGCTTAGGGTTGTAAGGGACCATGGGTGGCTTCCACTGTTTCTCATTACAGTGATACAGGCCTCTTTCAAAATTCTTGTCTGAGTTGGAGTTAAGATTTCACATCTCCCCTGCACCTCAGAAAATAATCTATGGATTTTCGGTTACAGGGTTTTGATTTGGGCCCATCCAAACCCATAAATCAGCCTGAATTCTCTTCACACAACCGTACAGATTCTGTTATTCAAGTTTTGCACAGCTCACCTAATAATTGCAAAGCTTGAGACTCTCATAGCTGTCCTCTAGTGGTCAAAGATAGATAATTCAATCGTTCATCTCCAGAACTGGATTGCCTAAAAGCAACCAGGAAGGATGGGGTGAGAGGCAGCTCTCATCTAGTGTGACAGGGTAAAATCAGACCCCCGAACACAGGTTTTGGCAGGGAGGCAAATGAGAAAGTGCTTTTAAAAATACTGATGTTTAAATTCTAAATCTAAATGCAGTCCACGTGTGGGGGCCTTAATCCCTTGTTAACTTGATTAATTCCAAAGCCTTGTGCTTTATTTGTCCTAACAGAGCCCAATAACTCTGTAGCATACCATCCCAGCTAAAGCACATTAAGCAGCGAGGAAGCTCCTTTTAGCCATAACCGTTTGTTTCTTTGGCTGTGTTGCAGGCCAAGTCATCTGAGGAAATGGGCCATTGGCTCGGCCTCCTCTTATCAGAGTCAGGCTCGAAAACAGATCCAGAAGAATTCACCTATGATTATGTTGATGCTGACAGGATTTCCTGCATTGTAAATGCTGCAAAGAATTCGTTGTTGTAAGTCTTTTTTGTGGCATTTTTGACTTTGAAACGTTCCTTAACTTGTAGGCAGTTGTAGCTGGTGAAGGGTAACAGGGAGGCGACTGGCATTCGGCCCTCAGCTGGGGGCTGGTGTGAGCCACAGAGGCAAGGAGACGGTGGCGTGCGTTAAGGAGCAAATCCTACGCCTGCCACAGAGGATCTCGTGGCAGTGGCGTCGGTGTGGAGGACAGACTCTGAAGGGCCCAGTGCGTAAGGATGGGGCCATTGCAACATGCAGGCGCCCAGTGGGAACCAGGGGGCATCTGCAGCTTTTGAAAACACGTCCTCTTATGTATTTCACAGCTTAATGCAAAGGAAGTACTCCGAGCCGAACACCTACATTGATAACCTGCCGAAGATAAAGCCAGAGCAGGAGGAACTTTATGACGATGTGGACCTGCCCGAGGAGACCCTGGTATCGCTTTACAATGGCAACAGCCTTTTGCTCTCCGGGACGTGTATTGATGGTTTTTCTCAGAGCAGTTGAAAGAACATGAGTCACTTCACCCCTGAACCACAACAGTTGTGATGCTGATCTGCTTGCTGAGTACTCAGAGCAGGGCCAGATTAAGGCAGGCTATAGGGGCTGCAGCACTGGGCCCCAGCCTATAGGGGCCCCTGCGACCCCACAATAATCCAGCCCTAGCTTAACATCCCAGCTGCACTGCCGGTGGGGCCCCTGACCCCCCGGCAAGGGGCCACCACAAAGAAGGGGCCCCACAAGGGTGGGCAGTCTTGGGTCTTGATCGAGCCCTGCTTGGGCACCATCCTTACAGCAGCAGTTCTCAACCGCTGTGTCACAACACATCAGTGTGTCGCAGCACATGGCTGAGTGCATCGCTGGGAGGCATCCCACCTCTGGAGCTGAAAGAAATCAGCCTGAACCCAGCCCGGCAGTGGAGTTTTCTCAGGGGCGCGTGGTTTCTTCTGGTGGTGGGGCTTTTGCACTGGGAGTTGCAGGCTATGTTCCCTCTAAGCTGTGCGCGTGTGCGCACGCACACAGGTTGTGAAACCTACGCACACAACAAAATAGAGCGTGCACAAAAAAATTCAACAGTGCTAATATTTTTATGCTACTTGTAAGAAGGCCATTTCACATAGCACATTTCAAATAAGGTTTTGTAATTTATAAAATCATTTCCATCACCATATCAAAGTAAAATTTAGACATTATTTGCATCATACACACTTACTTTGTTGCACTCACAAGTTTGACCACACTCACTGGAGTGTGCACAAATTTGTACGCTGGTTCCAAAAATTTGCACAAAAGAAATGTTTTGCACACACAACATATAAAAAATTAGAGGGAACACTGGTTGCAGGGGTTTGAGCTACTGCCAACACTTTAGCCATGGCAGAGGGTTGAGTTGCGGCCAGCAGTTGCTACTGCAACACTTTTTTCAGGGGCTGGAGGTATCTTGTATCATGTACAGTTGGGTATGTGGCCAACCCCACTTTGTGACACAGACACTGTTTAGAACAGGGGTCTCAAACTCAAATCACCACGAGGACTAGTAGAGGGCCGCATGAGGATTAATGTGTTAGCCTGAGGGCTGCACCACTGAAACCGTTTCATAGAATGATATTGCAAATATCAGTAACACTTGTGTCATTGCGGGCCGCAGGAAATAGCTTGAGGGGCCACATGCAGCCTGCAGGCCACGTGTTTGAGACCCCTGCTTTACAACGTCTGCCTTCGAAGACATAGATGACTAATTGCATTGAAGCCTGTAACCTCTAGATGGCAGCTTTGCAGTTATAATCTGCTCAAGACCATCCGTCTTGGCTAGAAGGGCAGCAACATGCTTCAGGATAAATGCTTCTTGAATTGCAGATACTTGGCCGTATAAAGATGGAGCTTTCTAACTGAACAGCCAAGGCTGTTAAGCATCTAGTAAAAGTCAAACTCCCTTGGCTCCTTGGGAAAATCACCCAGAAGTTTGCTAAATCTTTCAGAAAAATTCCTGTTTCTTCCCCACTGAGTGTGCCTATGTGCCTACCTCGTTTGTGTGCTGAAAAGTAATAACTTGTCCTTGCATAGCTGAGTGAACTGTTAGTGGAATATGAAGTTTTTCCTCTCTGGATTGCTTCTTTGAATTCAACCCAGAAGGGTCATGACTGAAAATTGTTGTCATTTAATAGCTGTTCGTTGGCATGTGTGAAATGGGTTGATAGCCTCTGTCTAGACTGAACCTAGACAAACACGTCATTACAACTGGTGAAATGGCCAAGGACCATGAAGACTGTCTTTAGAGTGAATAGCAGCCCTTTATTTAGGATGGGCCGTGTGAAGAAGTTGGTTTTATGATGCCAGACCTGAGGATACTAAAAACAAAGTTTGAGTTCACTTGGGGTCTCAGGCCAACACATTTTGTGAGCATTAAATTCATTTTATAAAAGGGGGGGGGGTGGATTTTCAAAGGCACCTAACCCCTACTAGAAGTCAAAGTCCATTGGCTTTAAGTGAAACTTTGGGGCTTAGACTTCTTCAGTCACACAGTTACTTAAGTAAATATTACCGCATTCAGGCCCTTGTTGCTCCCTAGAATGAGCTTGTGCCTCACAATCTGGACACAGCAGAGTTTAGCCAGGATTATTTTCAGATAATATTTTTTCTTTTACAGGAAGAAATAGCCCAAAGTGAAAGCAAATGTGAAGAGGACAAGGACAGAGTGTACCTAGACCTCACACCAGTTAAATCCTTCCTGCACGCCACAGGCCGGAAGCAGGCACAGCATTCACCTCCAAGCTCTCCATCTTTGGAAAGGGCCAGTCGTAAGGATACAATGGACGATGTAACAGAAGCACCCCCACTGACAAAGGAAATAGAGCCCTGTAGAAAGTCAATGGAAATCCCAGATCAGGTGCTGTAATGATGCCTGTGGCAGACTTTGTCCATTGATTAGTCCCTTCCATCAATCCACCCCTAACATTTTTCTCTCAACAGAAATTTCAGGAGAAGATGGAGACAGAAGAGCTGTCCCCACAGACAACCTCTGTCAAGATCCAGATGCAGCAGCAGAAAATCACCTTCCCCACAAGTGGTTCTGAGATCACTGCCACAGTCGTGGCCAGTCCACAGTTAGCATCAGCACCCAAAGAAAAAATGGAGTGGCCCAAGGCGGCGAATGCCGGTGAGATGACATAACAGTGCTGCCAAAGGGAATAGTGTTTTTTGTGCAAATTCCACCCCTTACCCAGCTGTTAGAATTGAAAGTTTTCTGCATAACTATCCCAAATGACTGTGGTGGTTTTTCATCTGCTACTGGTGAGTGAGGGCCTGGCCCTGTAGGACCCTTGGGGGAGCCATTTCAGCCTGGATCACTGCTTTTATTCCCTCCATCTTTGGCAAAATGGCTTGTCCACTGGGTGACCTCAGCTGTGGCTCAGAAGATCCAAGGCATGGCAGGAGACAAAAGAAAGAATCAAATGTGCATGCTGATGAATTCTAACATAGAGGCTATGTCTACAGTTCAAAGTTAGTTCAAACTTACTGTGTTTAGTTTGAACTAACTTTTAGTTTGAACCAAAAAAGTGCAGCTAGGACTGACATGGACCAAGGGCTTGAATTAAGGCTCCTTAATTCAAACTAATTTGCTAGTGTAGACATAGCCACAGTGCCAACCTCGGCCAAATCCAGAAAAGTGAATCTGAATTGGATCCTTGCAGTACCGGCTCTGGCATCTGTCAATAATGTAAAGATGAAGTCTTGGCAAGAAGGAGTGGTTAGGAGGAAAATGCAGTTTGCCTTTGGAGAGATGACAGAGTGGTCTCAATACCTTTGCTTAATGTAGGGGAGCAGGAAGATAGATTTTAAATGAGTCTCTCTTCCAGTGGAGACACAGCTTCTGGAAAGGCAGAAAACCAGGAATCCCTTCCCTGGATTAGTTCCCAAGGGCAAGTGGAATAAATGAGAATGACTGTGAAGTATATAATAGATAGTTCCTGTGAGACAGGCTAATGACTTCCTCAGAAAGGGTTGTGGGGTAGAGTTTGAATGGGAGCTTCTAATACGACAATAAACAGCAGCCACTGGCTTTTATAAGAGATGTTGGATGTTATGCTGAATGAGGAGAACCATCAAAGGACTGACATGGACCAAGGGCTTGAAAAGCAGGTCTTGGGGCACAATTAGGAGATATTTGAGACACAGAAGACAGAGTGTGTCTCTGCTCTTGGGAATCAAAAGGAAGAATGTTATGTCTTGAAGTGTGCAAGGTTTTTTTAAATTATAACTAAACCGAAGGATCACATCTAGATTAGCTTTTGTGACACTTGGATCTAGCTCTGTTTTGCAAACAGTTCCTTTTGTTTTACAATGCCCTTTTCACCTTTTTTTAATAGATTATATTTTTAAGAAGACCAAACAAATCTTAGACTGTTGCTTGGGTTTCCCCCAAAGAAAAGTACAACCCTCCAATCTCTAAGGAAAGGTAGTGAAGAGGAAAGGGGTCTGAAGCCTCATCTCACTTGATTTCTTGGTCAAGTATGGGCTTAAAGGATTTTCTGTGCATGAACCCATGCCAAGGAGATTCCCCTTGAAGGTGATAAGGGGAAAGACTTAGACACTTGTTTAATGTATTTGTTGTATTTTCTGAGTGGTCAAAAATGGGGCTGGTTTCTCATGAAAAACATGAAGAAAACCACCTTCCATGCCAAACAATCAAAATGGAACAGGACACAAGAACCACAAGCCATAAAGGGACAATGGGAGTGGGGAGAGGCAGAGGACGGAAGACCATGATAAGCTCACATGGTTATTCAGTAAGGTAGGAGAGTTCAGTGCTCATCTGGCCTCTTCACTACATCTCACAGGGCAGTGGAGGAAGTAAGAAGAGGGACTGATTAGATGGTGGCGGTTTGGTAGCTGAATTGGGGAAAATCTTCCATGTGAAAGACATAGCATGGAGATACCTGTGAGAGAAGACAACGACGAAGACCTTTTGTCATTGGTGGGGAGAGGAGAGAGAAAGAGAGAGCAGGCAGAGGCTGCATGTTGTAGGCCCTTGAAGTTAAGAGGAAGACATTTGTACTGGATGTATAGCACAATGGCTATGTCTACATGTGAGGGCCCAGTTAAGTCAGCTTAACAAATTTTGTTTAAGGGCTATATCCACACTGGAGGGCTCTGTTAAGTCGACTTTATTAAGTTGACCTAACAAAGCCTACAGTGTAGATGACCCTATCTACAGTGCATTAAGGCAACTTAATAACACTGACTTTTAATGCTTAAATCGACTTTAAGGATTGGAGTTATTAAGTTGACTTAAGCAAATGCTTAAGACGACTTATTAAAAGCCCAATGTGGACACAGGTTTCCTTAAATCAACTTAAGGGAGGCTAAGTTAACTTAAGGTTCCAGTATTGACGCAGCCAATAATGGGTGAGAGAGAAGGTTTTGGCAGCAGCGTTCTGGGTAGGGGTGAGGAACCTGGGTAGCAAAAACCTGGGAGACGGAGAGCGTGGCCACTGGGACAGGAAGGAACTGCAAAAGAAAGTAGGGATAATGCAAGATGGAATGAATTACCGGATAAGCCACAGTTTAAACATGGAGGGAGATAGAAACAGAAGTGCTCTATGACAATATGCTGAAGGTGCAGCTAGCTACACAGCCGATTCCTGGAGGGGCCTGGAATGAAGCATGAACCATGGCAAACATCTCAAAACAACGATTCTAGTTCTCCACCTCCGCATCTGCATGAAAGGGATGACTGTGGTGGCTGGTCCCAGTTAAGGTGAGCTGGCCCAAGAAGCCATGGAGAAGTAGCTCTACAAACATTTGAGCCAGGACTTTCAGACATCATTAAAGATTTTAGATGCTGTGGTCTGGAGATGCATGAGTCAAATCACCGCCAAGAAGCCTGATTTTTCAGATGATAGGAACTCAGCTCTTTTTTGAAACTCCTTTGGGTGATTCAGACTGGGCATGCAGCAACTGGCATCCCCAGCGATGCTTGAACATCTTGGCCTTGACTTGTTTGCAGAGCAATGTTTCCAAGTTGGTTATGTCCTTTAAAAGTTCACATAGAACTGTGTCTTTAAACTACTTTTCCTGATTACTAAACTTTGTTTTACTGCTATGCAAATAATGGAGTTTTCTGTTTGCTGGCTACCCCCAAAACCCAGGAAAGGGGTTTATTGTTTTGGGTCAGACCAAAAATGTTTGAGCAATTGAAAAGCTGTAAGAGGGGGCAGGAAGGAAATTGAGTTGGGTTAAGGCAAACATTCTGACAAATTTCATTTCTAGTTCAAAACATTTTTAAATATTTGGGATTTAAAAAAAAAATACAACCAAAAAAGAAGTTTGAAACACTCATTTTCGCCTGAAAAAAACTAACACGTTTTGTTTCCAAACCATCAAAACTAAATGTTTGGGTTTGATTGTTTTGCTTAAAAGAAAAAAAACAAACAAACCACAATTTGGCAAAACTGACACAAATTCATGGAATGTTTCAGCCTCACCGAAAACTGTATTTTCCTCTCTGGAAGACACACTTGACTGAAAAAGTACCCCCCACCTCCTCCCTGCAGAACTGGTTCCCCCATCCTTAAAATGGAGATATCATCTCACAGGGATGGCTGAGAATTTAATTCAAGTTACATCACTAAAGCCACATAATGCTATGAGAACTTACTGCTGTCTGGAGAAGTTTGCTTTGCTTTCATGTATACATAAGAAATCTGGAAAGTGGTTCCTTTTAGCCTCGTCCATGGCTAAGCCTGTCATTGTTGATATATTTGCAGTGCCTGTAGAAAACAAATTGGGCAAGAACAGGATGGAGGCAGAGGTGAAGCGGTACACAGAGGAGAAGGAACGGCTGGAGAAGGAAAAGGAGGAAATCCGGTCTGTGTTGACCCAGCTTCGGAAGGAGAGACGGGAGCTGAAAGAGATGTTAGCTAACTGCACAGGTGGGAGACCAGGGAAATTTCAGCTCAGAGGGGTGGGATGCTGAAACAGATCCCACCGGGGGGGAGAGTCAGGCGCAAAATATGGCCCCTTTTGCAGGTGGGGAAGGATGTGTCCTGTAGTTAGGTAGCCTGACATGTGGGGTCCATTCACTGCTCCAAAATTGACTTCCTGGCTAATCTTGGCCAAGTCACTTAGGCCCAGATCCATACAGGTGTTGGCTAAGATATTATTTCAGTGGAAGTTAACTGCTGAAATACCTCTGTGGAGCTGGGCTTTAGTGTCTCTTTCCCTCATCTCCCCATCGGTAGAATGGGGATAGCTGTACTGCCCTACTTTATAGAGAAGTTATTAGGAAAATTATATTGAAGAGCGGGAGGCTGGAGATAACCCGTGTGCTGTAGACATCTAAGATCCCTGAAACATAGGCACAGTTAGCGTAGGGTGGGAAGAGGCTCCAGGAATTAGTGCCCTAGTGTCAGTCATTTAGTGTTGGTTACGCATTACACATCTGAGGTGGAAGGAGGGGCCCATAACTGTTAGCTATGCAGTTAGCAGCTCTGACCCAGTGCCTGGGATGGAGCACACTGAGACTGTCACATTCAGACTACAGGAATTAGTGCAGATCCCTCCAGCCTGGTGGTTCACTCTACAATTAGATTTACCAAACTAGTAACAAAAAGACATCTGTGGCACCAAACCAATTGACAAGATGCCGCTAGCCCTCGATTGCCATCCAGCTAAATTGGTCTAACGTACAGGGTGGCTACTGAAAACGTACTATGAGGTTCTTCCCATCCTGATAAGTTCAAAAGGGGTGGCCGTGTTGGTCTCGTTCAGCAAAATAAACAAGGAGTCCTTACTCTCAGGCTAATAGGTATCTCAGCTCTTGCCCAAATATCACACTGTCAGCCAATCCTTAATAAATTAACTAAAAGATTTTATTGATAAAAAGAAAGTGGAAAATTATTTCAGGGTTAAAAAATCATATACGTATAAGTGATTTTCAGTGTTCAGAGATCCGGATCATAATTAACTCGTAACAAGTCTCTCTGGAATCACCCAGACAGACTGGGGGTCATCAGTCCTTGTTCAAAGTTTCCTTTTTAGACATCCAGGCCAGAGAAATGAAGACAAAGCAGTGATGTAATAGCTTCTATGTGTATATCTTCAGCCTGGGTACTGGAATAGAAAGGTACTGGCCCAAGATGTAGTTTTAGGTCACATGTCCTTGCATGTCCTGTTGTGAGTGGAGTGACTTTAATGAGCCATAAACATACAGCTGTCTAGCCCTGATGTAAGGCTGTCTGTGAGAGTCACCTAGAACCTCAACGTTTGAACTTACAGATACATAGCCAATGTTCATAACTTCACATAAAAAGAAGATATATAAAAAGAGGATTAACATACTTAGCAAATGATCACATTTTTATTGCTACTTTACATGAAATATTTTATAACAGGAGTGATATGAGCGTACACCTAATTAGCAGTCTTTCTTTTCAACATCAAAGTCACTTTGTATGAGTGTGAACACGTCTTGTAGAACATACAGGCTGAGCGTGTGTTGGGCTGGCATTTCCCACTGGTGACAGAGAGGTTATGAGATGGCCTGAGACATAGCCATACTTGATGTGTTACAAGGAAAACCTTATATGTTTTTAGGCCAACCACTCTTCGTTCCTCACTAATTCATAAACATCTCCTTTCATACACAGCAACCTGTCCACGCCTAGTAAAGCTACTTATTGAGGGAAAATTGCCCCAATCCTCCTGTAACAGTTTGCAATGATTGTTAATAAGTAATTATAAGGAGTTGTGTGGCACTTTAAGACTAACAGATTTATTTTTCTCATGAGCTTTCATGGGAGAAGAATCCCCCAGTCTGTCTGCTGATGAATGCATGAAGTTCATGGCCATCTCATTCTTGCCTGATAAAATCAGCGTGTGCATGGGAGATCTGGTAGCCATTATCCCCATGACTCTTTGGCTCAGCTGGGCACATATATTTATTTATTCTTCCTGCTGCAGATGACAGCCTGGTGGCTAACATGGAGCAGAAGCTGAAGGAAATAGAGGAGGAGTGCAAAAAGAAAGAGAGCCAGAGGGTTGATCTGGAACTGAACATTGTGGAAGTGAAGGAGAACCTGAAGAAAGCAGCATCTGGCCCAGTGACACTTGGCACCACTGTGGACACCACACACCTGGAGAATGCAAGTCCCAAAGTATGGGCGGTGCTAAATGGGCACTGATTTCCCAGCAAAGGGGTGGGGAATGGGTAATCAAGGCCTGACGTTTCTTATGGCTCCCCTAAGATAGTTAATGCTACATAGTCTAAGGAGAGCAGCCTCAGACCTGGGGCTGAAGACCAGAGCCCATCACTTTGAAAGGTGTTGACTGGGTGCTTGGGAGACCCGCTCCAGGCTCTGCCTCAAGCTTTGTGCATGGGGGGGGTTGAGGGTTAGCAAGTGCTGTAAGGGTTTATATTTTTAGCTAGGTCAGGGGTGCTGCGGGGTTTTTTTTTTGTCTTTTGGCGGGGGGTGTCGGTGCACATGCCTACCTGAGGCTTGCAGGGCTGGGGCCTGCCATGGGGTTACTGTTGGTCTGTGGGGCTGAACAGCTGCCCTCGTGTTTAGGTCTCACATAGTGAATGGGGGGGGGGGGGGGCAGATTTAACCAGAGCCATAGATTGAGGGTGGGGCATCAGTCTGACCCTGGCTTTCATTGTAAATACAGGTAAAAACAGCCAGCCCAGCAAACAGCCCAGAGAACTGCCCAGTCAACTCGGCAACAGCTTTAAAAAACAGGCCTTTATCCGTCATGGTGACAGGAAAAGGGACAGTTCTACAGAAAGCTAAGGTAAGGCCCAGTTTAACATGGGAGCAAAACAAATCCCCTGGGAACAGGTGCATAGATTCAGCTGTTTTACACATGGCAGGGCATTGAACTGTGCACGCGCATCATTAGGTTCCAGCTGCCTCCTTCAAAATCTTGTGCTTTGAGGCTCGCCCTGTCGGCACTGGGAGGTGTCTGCAGACTGCAACGGCCTTACTTTAATAACTGACCTGTGGCAGGCGTGAGTGAGACTCATTCTTCAGCCACGGTGCATTGTTCAGAGCCGATTAGTCTCCATAACGGCTTTGCCTTTGCTGATGTCTACAGCTTGAGGTCTTCACCTTCTAATAGCAATTTCACTCCCTGCCTGTTGCTTTTCTAACACATTACACAGCCACGCTGAGCGGAGCAGTGGTGGTCATGTTGATGGCAGCATAATTACGGGCAGATTACCACACAGGATGTGGGGGCTCTCTGCCCTGCTGGCACTGAGAGGGCTAGAAGCCAGGCTCCACGCTCCTGCCCTGCCCCTGAGCCAGCAGCTCACACTGGAAGCTGCACCACATGCCCCCGTTGGCCGTGCCACCTCTGGGAGATAACCAACCGGGCTGACACCAGCCCATAGGGCCCTAGGCTGGAGGGGAGCTCTAGGGGGAGAGTTAATCCTACCTCTGAGCATAATGTGACAACCCATCATGAAAAATGAGTCAGTTCAACATTCCCTTTTTCAGACGTTTGTGTCATATTTTAAGGACAGCGAGATGACGTGAAGATGGGTCGGGTTATATGCATGGAACATAGGACAGAGCAGTTCCCTATCAACTTGAGAGCAACTTAATCTCTCTCAGCCTTAGCAGACGCATCCGTAAAAGGGTGCATAAGGATACCTGGCACCTTGTAAAGCAGGTGGCCACCTAGGACCGTGGGGTGGTCTACAAACACTTGAGAGACACAGTGGGAAGGTAACACCATATTGGACTGGCTTCTGTTGGTGAGAGAGACAAGCTTTTGAGTTACACCAAGCTCTTCTCATGAACTAGAGATCCTAATGAAATTATACCTTATAGAGATTATTAATGTTTGATTCCTTTCTAGAGCACTGAGGCTAAAATTGTCTTCAGTGAGGTTTTTGTTTTGTTTTCGCTTTGCCAGGAATGGGAGAAAAAAGGAACAAGTTAGGAGGACTACATTTTCAATGATGGACTAAAAAGACTGCAATTGCCCATACATGGACCAAAGGATTCAGTCACCTGTAGCTAAAAGGTCCAGGCTAGAGGGGCCAACAGCCATGCCCCCCTGTGCCTGTCCTGTCATTTGCTCAGAAGACATGATGGAGAGAGTCTGTGAACTTCATCAGAAACCATCCTATTCTTTCCAGCCTGCTCCCATCACACAGCTGAGAACACCACAAATGGCAACCTTTGCAACACCCTCCTAACCCGATTGATGTAAACAGGAATGTTACTGTACAGCTGGATGTTTTGTGTATTTCTACTCTGAAGTTTTATCATTGCATTAGCTATGTTTCTCTGTTAATAACAACACCCTTGGTAGCAGGCTCGGGGCGGGGATGTGCTGTTGTGTTACAGAGGCCTGTGCTTTCCACTCTTGGGGGCAACTCAACCCTTCCACCTTCTCCTCATCCATGCTATTGCTCCTGCATTAGCCTTTAGCACAGCATCAGCTTCTCCCATCACTCAGCATTTGGGAAGAAACCCATTCTAAGTGAAACATGCACAGTGAAGGGGAAGCAGGTATGAGCCACGCAAAGGAAGACACTGTGGGGCTTGTCAGACAGTAGCAAGGGATATGTAAGGGCACCTCTTATCCAAGTCAAGTCTTAGAATAACAGGCTCTGGTTATTAATCACAGAAGCGCTGGGTAGCGGTCTGATTCAAAATAAATCCAGGCCAGAGGCTGCAGACAGGGGTCAAACAGCCTCTGTGTATGTGTAGTGTATATAAGCTATGTGTTACATAACCAAGTCGCCTTTGAGAGACCCCTGGGCTGAGGCCAGGCTCACCTGAGCCCTTCTAGCAGCCACCACAGAGGCCTGATCCTTCTGTCTTCAAATCTGACTGTGCCCTTTAGCCAGCATGGCCACAATACTGATTCTCACTGCACTGGACTGGCCAGCATGAGTTGCTGTAAAGTCTTGTAGGGATTTTTTACAACTGAACTACTAAACAAGGGGCCCTGCCTGACTGGCAAGGACTGAGGCCCACCCGCCCAACCTTCCCAAAAATTGATGTGCATTGATTTCATTCTTCTAATGCTAGACATTTACATTTCAAAGTGTAGGGCGATAAAATAATCAAATCCCCTTTCACCCTAGCCTCTCTGCTGCTCTCCCCCCCCCCCCCCAACTCCTCCGTGGCCACCACCACTTTATACTCAGCCCTCCTCCAAAAAGGAGCAAAAAGCCTGGGAGCACAAGGTGCCCACTCCCAGAGAGCTGGACACTAGCTGTCCAAGGGTGTTTAGCATCCTTCCTCCCTCCAGTACCTTCCCCTCACCATTTCTGGCAAAATGCATTAGGTCCTGCCCTAACAAAGGATGTCAGGGGAGATTCTGAAAGGCAAGAAAGGGCAGTTAGGTAGCAAATGCCAGGTTTACTTTTGGAAAAACAGAAGCTTTGCTCAGCCAAAGCCTTGGTGAACAAAGGCTGTATTCTGAGGCAGGGTGAGGTGGCCCAGCCCTGGTCGCCTCTGCGTTCATCCTTGTTAAAAGTAACCTATATAAAGGCACAAGGGGCTGGTCTAAAAGGACAAAAATCCAAGTCCCCCACTCTCCCAGCACATGCAGGCCCCACCGCCCTTTCATTTTCTACCTGTCCCACAGGATCGTCTCTGCCCCTCTTTACAAGAGCTCTGCTTTTCTGAGTATGGCAGGGGACTGAAAGCATTGAGCACTTTCCACATACCCTAGTGGTCTGAGTCCTGCTGAGCCCAGGCTGTTTACCTACCACGACATGTTAAACAATGAATGCCCGTGTCATTGTCTTCCTAATCCAATGCCATTTTTTTTCTGTCAAAGCAGTGACCCATCAAGGGGTGCTTCAAAGTTTTTTTTTTAAAAAATAAATGTCAAATATGTTAAGTTAGACGGCTGGATTGTTTTAGCAGGGTAGCCATGGCGGTTTGTGTGTTCCCAGCCGAGCACTAGATCAGTGGTTCTCAACCACTCTGGCAGGACGTGTTACGGTGTCACGAAAGAGCAGTAAGTGCGTCTCAGGGAGCCAGGAGGAGCAGACGGTTTTGGTGCTGGATTCGGCCTGGGAGGGGTGGGCTGGTGTCCTGTAGGATTGCACATGCCACCAAATGTGTCACAGCCCACAAAAGGTTGAGAACCATGGCACTAGAGTATGTGTCTCAGTGGGAGTGCAGCCTTACACACACAAAAGAGAAAAATAGCTAACATCCCTTTCATCCACCAGGGAGCAACCTTGTGACATGCTGTTTGTGTTGCAGACTCAATGAAACTAACAGGAACAGGTTCACCCGGGAAGGAAGATGATAAAACCAGCCAAATGTGTCTTGCCCAGCCTTTACTGGGCTCCAAAATGAATTAAAAACCCAACTATCTTAATTAAGCAGACTGGTGGGGGTGTCTGAGAAAGAAATTACTGAGTTGTGAACCTGAAATCCCTTCGTTTAATCCGGGGGGGGGGGGGGGGGTGGACAAAACACCCCCCCCACCTCACCTTGGAAACCCGGCAACAACAAAAAAACATGGTAAGGCCCAGGTAGGTCGTTCCAACTGCACTCCAACTGAGCTGGGTTGATCTTGTTTCTCACACTCCTTCAGAAACCAACTCAACACTCTCCTTAGAGCTGGTCTATGCACAGCTTTTGTACTGATTTAAATTATTTCCATTAGAGCTGTGACTTTTTTAACCAATTTAGTTATCTCAGTAACACCTTCGGCATGGATGCAGTTAGATGGGTACAACAGTGGTATAGCAACATAGTTTATTTCTCTAAACCAGCAGCTCCCAACCTTTTCAGTAACACAGCAGACTTCAATGAGACAAAATTCCAGGGCACACCTACTTTTTTCCACTGAATTGATGGCTCATAAACACCCCATTTACTACGGTTACGGGCTTAGAGAATTGTTTGCAATATAGTGCATACAACAAGCTAAAGAAGGATCAAATACATTAATGTTTCAAATCCACATTTTAGAACTGAAAGACCAATACCTTGCTTTTAATTTTGTGATTAATATTCACACGTTTTAGGAGTTATAATTTTGGTTGGAGAGAATATTGTTTAAGATGAATCAATGTTTGTTTTACATTGATTTTCATTACCCTTGTACATAATTTTATGGCACTTTGGACAATTCTCATAACACAAAGTGGGGCTCAGCATGATGGTTAAAAACCACTCCTCTAAACTTCAGATGTAGTTTATTCCCATGGGCGCATGCAAAGAAATTGTACACATACTGGAATAGCTTGCCACACTAAAAGGATTTTACCATTCACACCAGCACAATTAAAGCAGGGCAATTACTGTGTGTAGGCAAGCTTTAAGAACATAAAATGGAAGTCCTCCGATACTTCTTTAATCTGTCCAACATGTTAGGTCCTGGTCATGACGGCCTCTGACAGCATCTCAGCAGAAAATATCAAGACAAATGAATTAACAAGCCTGTTTCCGTTCAGTTAACCAATCAACAATGATAGCCCAGAGAGACAGCATGGCTTCTGTACATTCATCATTTATGGAATGTAAATGGAAAAAAGTCACATTGTCCCTTCCTAAGTGACTCTTACCTTGCATAGATCAGTTCTCCTCCACCTTGTGGTTAATGGCTGATTAATCAACCCAGGTACAAAGACGCTAAGAGGAAAAACTGCATGTCATGAATCATTCTGGTAACAAACAACACAGCCAAAAATCCAGTCACAGGGCCTAAGCCCTTAAGGAGTTTCTCGCATGAACAGAGCCATGCTTTCAAAGGCGAGCTAGTTCCAAAGATGCAAATACAAGTCATGCCATAGACACTGCTCAGTTGAGTAAGGACTTGCCAGATTGAGCGCACGCGATGGCATCTTCAGGCATCCTAACTTGTAGGGGCCAGCAGCTGTGCACAACTCTCAGCAATAGTTTTCTGAAGGAATGTGGGAGTTTTAGCAAGTTAAAGCCAGTGTATATTGCCATTACTAACTGCTTAGTTATTTACTAGCACCTACTGGAGTTTTAATTTACTCACTATGCAGCATTCATGTGCTGGCTGTCCAGCAAAGAGCCAACAGTGAAAAATCAAGACAAACATGCACGCATTACAAAAGTTCCATTTCCAATGAAAAATGACTGGCGTATTAATAAAACACAACACTGGTTAGCCTGCTCCTTATGGAAGCGTCCTGTGGGAATTTAATAGGGGTCTACAGAAACAACATGGTGGATTTTCAGAAGCGCTAATGAGTCAGCTCCCATTAGAGTCTACAGCAGCATTTCCCAAACTAATTTGGCCCCAGTGAACACTTTCAGGCTTGGACTACATTGGCAGAACACATACGTGTCAGGGGTGGGGTGGGGAGGTGGTTGAAAAAACACTGAAAAAATTGCCATGTTTATTGCTCAAAAGCTGATTTCATATTTTAGAAGGAAAAATATCGCTAACTAAATTTTTTCATGGAACACCTATTTGCATTGGGTAGCACACACCAGTGTTCTGCCGAACACAGTTTGGGAAATGCTGGTCTATGGTAAGGTTTTCACAGAATTCAAGAAAAGTGGAGGCTGGTTACTGCGGAGTGCATCTGAAAAATCTCATCTGTAATACAGGATCATTATTTTACTGCTGTGGCTCCTCAAGACAGCTAACAGGCCTCTGATGCTAGGTGAATAAAGTAGAAGATAAAGAGGAGTTTGAAATAATATGCACATAGAGACCCTGTTCCAATTCCCACTGAAATCAACGGAGCTGAAGAAGGCTGCATAATGAAGCAGAAGCAGAAACAGAAACAGAAGTTGTTTTGGAAGAAAATCCACTGCTCTAACTCAAAGAGTTTTTCTTAATACATTTTTTTTTCTTTTTTTAACATCCCCTCTAATTGCTCTGTCCAGTACTCTCAGTCTTTTGTTGACACCACTGGGGGATCCAGCCATCCTACATAAGCAAATCAGAGCAGCTGTCAGCTCAGCACTTTTGAAAAGCTGGCCACTAATTCGGATGCCTACCTTGCGAGCACTGTTCCCTCTAAGCTGTGCATGTGTGCACGTGCACACAGGTCATGCACCCAACAAAATAAAGTGCGCACAAAAAAATTCAGTAGTGCTAATAGTGGTGCTCACAAAGAAATGTTTTTGCGCACACAAAGAACCTTTGCGCACACAGGCTGAGTAGTTAGAGGCAACACTGCTTGGGAGACTACCTTCAAGCTCCCATTTTAGAAAAATCTTGGCTCAAATATTTACGGACATAGTTTGGGACAAGAATCATGGCTCCACTTGATTCGGTCATATTGTTTAAGGCTTACTTTAAACATGCTACCCATGTTGTGTAGGCCTAACACTCCAGACTTTACACAAGCAAAAAATTCTCAGATCTAAGGCACCAGTATGCCTTGGTACAGTATTTGTCTCTCTTACTGGTTAAAAACTCATCTCAACTAGGTCTTTGAACTTCCCAAGCCACTTACAGATCAGAACAATACACCTACCTCATTGCAGAGGCCAGACATCGGAGGACAGGAAAGCAAACAGTAAAACCACAGGGGTGGAGGGGAAGCTATTTTTTCAGGTCTGCTGAGGAAGTGATGGGGGGGTGTTAAAGACAGAAGCATCAAGCACTAAAACAGAAAATCTCAAATTCTGAGCAAGCTTTTACTTATTTTAAAGGGAGTGTCCGGAGAAATGAAGCTAAAGAGGGTGAAATGGATGGCATTTAAATGGCAAGTTACGATGCGACAACACCAGACCACACGAAGGGATCAGCCATCATCCTACAGCAAGGGAATAAATCCTGTTTCGCATGAGTTGGTTCCCAAACTTCCAATTACTACCTGTGAAAAACTGACATTTGCCACTCTAGAAGCAGCTTTTGCTTTTCACCCCTGGACAGATTTTACTCTACACCAGTTCTACTGTACTGCCCCCTCCCTCTCCTTGATAACTGTGCAAGGTCAGAGCAATTTTTTTTATTACGGATTTCTGGTTAACTTCAAAACAGGCTCCAGGAGTGAATTTTTAAAAAGACCATGTGCAAGTCCTGAGCTGTCACCGCCTTTTTAAACTAAAATTTACAAGATTATGGGTCTGTGCATTGCACAGGACCATTTTTTGTTTTCACTCTGAGACAGAGAGACCGGGAAGTTGAAGGGCAGCTCAACTGCACGTATTTCTTTTAAGCTCCAAATTGGTTTTATTTTTCCTCCGAAATAAAGTAACCATTTTCTTCCATTTCACTAGCTGTCTGATACCCTGGAACGTGACAGAGCCCAGACCCCACAAGCATTCTCGCTTGTGCTAAGAGCTATAGTCACACCTGCTTCATGGCAGGATCTGTAGAGTCAGACAGTTGTATTTATGGCTATTCATTTGATCACCTCATTTCCGTTCTACAGTGGTTAGACTCATCAGCAAGCCAGTTAGGTCCCATCGGCGAGTCAGATACATACTGGTTTGTACACTGTGCTGTACAAGTGCAACAGACAGCAGTGGCCTTTATGTCTGATTCTGTAAACGTGGTCTGGCGAAACATCACAAGTCTCCCTCACTTCAATGCATAGTCCCAGGTAGTAAATGTTTACATGGTCAGGCCCAATGTGTGGATGTTGTCTGTGATAAAATGAATCTGGGATTCTGTACACAAAAATGATCACAGCACTTCAGTCGCTTTTTAAACGTGCGGTATCTTATGTGCTAAATTCCTCCTTCATTTACAGCAGGCAGGCGAAGTCAATGGGATGTGCAACTAAAGGCATATTTGGCCCACTACACTGAATATATTGCAGAGTCGAGCCTCTTGTCTCAATTGCAATTTCCTTTCCATTCTGATTGGAGTTTTGTAACAACCTACTGGCTCTGTTGCTGATTCAGAAAAACTGATCATTAGAGGAAGTGAGCGCTGCAGCTTCCATTGACTAGGAATTGTGAGTGTGCAGCACCTCCAAAAAACCAGGTCCTATTTCCACATTTTGGTGGTTTTCCCATCAGCCAACAGCTCTTCTGGAGCAGGAGTAACCAATAAAATAAGCCAACTGGAGGCTTAGCTGGACTTACACAAGCCATGACTTCGACTAAAGGAGTCGTGATTTCTTCCACTACAGGTAACAATAACTAGCTCATCTGTAGAATTTTCTATCAGTGGATCCCAAAGTGCTATTCGGAAGGTATCATTATCCCCATTTTAAAGAGGCAGGGTGCAGTGAAGACACTTGCCTCAGGTCATCCAGCTGCCCCGTGACAGAGTCAGGAATCAGACCTAGGTCTCCCGAGTCCCTGGCTATTGCTCTCCCCACTAGGAAACACTGCTTCATCTCCATGATCGGCTTTCCCAGTACTTTCCCAATGCTGTGTAATCCTGTTGGCTGGGAATGGCACCTTTCACCATCCAAAAAAGCTGATGGGACAAGGAGCACTCCATATGCACGCTTCTTCAGGGCCATTGGTTTGATGTCGTATTCTATATGCATCACAACTACTAATCGAAAGAGCATTTTTAAGGAACCAAAGCCAAGCACTGAAGAGGTAGAAGGTACCAGAATTAAGATTGTCCGTGCCGTCTTAACTGGGCACATAACCCCTCAAAGAGCTACTTTGAAAAACTCAGCTTAAGGTCCACAATTTACATACCACCATACTCCTTATTGTGGAGACCACGTAGCTCCAGGCCCTATTCCACTAGACATTGTATGTAAGTACAACAAAATGGTCACTACACCAAGGAGCTGCTTTACCCACATCAATCTAACCATCCATATTTCAAACAAAGGAAATTCACTGTGGCAAAATCCCAGGTTTTCAAAGGCCTCTTCCCCACATGTATCACAGTAAAACTCACACTCTTCAGATATACTCCTATTAGTGTATTTTAAAAAAAAAATCTATACAGAAAGATTGTACATATGTATTGTATGACTGTAGTCAAGCCTAAGGGCTCATTAGATCTACACAAATCGTCCCTGTATGCAACATGCATATATAGAAAGTACAGCAAATTCCTTTATACTGTTAATAAAGCACCTTGGGATTACTCCAGTCATATGCTGTATGAAGGTTAAAGGAGGAAGAGTCAACACTGTGTTAAAGGCAAGTTGCAGAGAGACAGCGAAGGTGCAGTAGAAAGTTTAACCAGCATACCTGTTGGGCAAATATACTGTAAATCAGACTGGGAAACAGGACAGCAAGGGATAACCGTATGGTCACTCAAACACCACACGCAATACAAGGGGCACAAGACGACAGTATTTTCAGAACAGAAATACAAACCATGGCTTTGGAGTGTAACTGTGAAACTGATGAAGCCCACTCCTTACACAACAGAACCCATGGACAAGTTTACTGCAGAGGCAACAATGGAAAGCAACAGCCGTGCCAGGCATAATGGATCCTATCCCCTTTAAATTCAGCCCTCCAATGACACTTCTGTTTCTTCCTACTTCCAGTGCAGAAACTGAAGAATGAACTGTTGAGGTCTAAGCAGAAACAAATGAAAATTCTCCTTTATTATGCAATGATTTCCAACATAAGGTATCAGACAGCGTTGCTGCTGTTTCAGAGCTAGCTTTAATCTCCATGGGTGGTTTAGACCGTTGTCCTTCAGACAATGATCCTGTGAAATAATCTGTGTATGTTTGTATTACTGGATAAACATGAGGCCAAGTCACTTCGATGAAGGGGTGTGGGTGGTTCTTCTTTCTGGAACAACAGATGCTAGTATCATGAACCTCAGCAATTGCTGCTGATCTTTCTGGCTTTACCGTGTCCATAACAGAACTTGTGCTTCTGCTTTTGCTCTTTTCCAGGGCAATACACGCTACTTGACAAGCAGTTAAGAACACCACAATATAGTAGTTAAGTAGCCCCAGGAGAGCAATAGTGTACATTTAAGAGCTTCACAGGCGAGCTGACCTGGTGACCTACCGAGTGACATCCTCTGAATGGTACTGGCATGGAGCCAGATTCTGGTCTTTGGCGATGCACAAGCAGTTCCTCTCAACGGCCAGCCTCTTTTGCACCACATAACAGTGCCGTGACTGCTAGCCTGCTGGGTAAAAAGCAATCAGCTCAAAAGTGCTAAGGGAGCTGGAAGTGCTGCCTATTTAGGAGCTCAGCTCCTGCTCCTGATATTTCAGCATTTCCCGGGGTCCCATTTTACAGAGACCACCCCCAAGACTTGAAAAGGAGGAAAAGCCATGGAACAAGCGTTCACAGAATTCAGAAAGGAGCCCGGGCTTGGCCTGGAGAAGCCAGAGAGAAGGAATGACAGAGAATAGGATGGAGTAAAACCAGAGACTAAGGAGAGGCAAAGAAGGGAGGAGAGAGAGACATAGGTGAAAGGCTGAGAGGATAGAAGAAGAGGGGCAAACAGAATCTGCAAAAGGCAGCTGATGGAGGCAGAAGCTATTGTTAAAACCAACACAACAGCCACGTTAGCGAACACAGTAAGGTGCAGTTTATACAACTGATTGCAGCCATGCTTGTATCCCCCAGTGGAGCCCTTATAAGGTTGTGTCGATCGCGTAGATGACTCAGACAAAACCCCAGCTGTTCTAATGATGGTTTTGCATGAAGAAGTCGTGCAGCATTGGGCCTCAAAGGGTGTCTTTTTTTTTAAACATGAAATAAAGTTCAGTAGACTCTTCTGCTCAGTGCATCAGATCCAAAGCAATCCTTCGTTTGGCACAGAATGTGCACTCCCCACTGCTACAGTGTTTGGGCTACTCATCTGTAGATTTTAAACAAGTCATTTTTCAGCCAGCACCTACAGCGAAGTTTGTATAGTATGCCAGTCTGATCTCTGGGACTAAAATAGCCACACATCTATTATATATAGTAACAGATCTATTAACTGCTGTAGCTCTGTTTTAGAGCTGTGAGACATATGAGACACATTTACTATTTTTCACATTAAGGCCTCTCCTAACGAAAAAAAATGCAGTTAATAAAAATGCCCATTAAAGCCAAACCATATTACATTACTCAGACACTAAAACAAACCAAGGAAAGAGCTAAGCAAGGCAACACCTCTACTTTTGGCACAGAAAAAGCAGTGAAGCACAACAAAGATCATTGCTAGCTCTCACTTTCAGTCATCTTCCTGTGTTTATCAAATAATTCATTGCAGAGAGTTCAACTGTTGAAATATTTAATAGGGGTTGGCAAATAGTGTATTTCATTAGAGAGCTGAAGTAATTTACTGAATCTGAAGGCCTGACTCTTTCTTTGCATAACCAGAGCTATTGTATCTACAGTCATAGACTTTAAAGCCCAAAGGGACCCTTGTCTGACCTTGTCTATAAGACAGGATGCAGAATTTCACTTCTTAATTTCTCCATCTGGATCACAGTCTTTGGTTGAGTTAGAAAATCTCTTTCAAAAAAGCATCCAGCTTTAATTTACTGATTTCAAGTGACAGAGACTCCTCCATCTTGGTTAATTGTTTCAATGGCTAATTACTGTCACTTAAAAATCTGCACTTTAATATAATTCCATTTACTGACAAATTATTTAGGTTAATCTCTTTCTGCCTGAATCCCAAAATTACCCCAGCCTTTTCTAACAGTCTGCCACCAACTCAAAGATCCTTCATATGTCATACATGAACATTGGAATGGAAAAGCAAAATGTCAGTAATAAATATTTTAAAGACACAAAACATTTAGTTAATCTTGACTACCGTAAGTCCAGTTGGTGTCCTGTGTGAACTTGGGAGAACATCATTTCAGCCTCTGTGCCAAACTAAATCATTCACTGAAACACAGGGTGGTCACTTGCCATATCTTCTTGTATATTAATCACTGAAAGCAAATGTTACCGGGGGGAGAACAACACAGTAGAAGCACCCAGCTCAGTGTCCTGAGTGAGTGTGCCTTTTGTATTGAAGAGCTCTGTTAAACTGCTGCAAGCCACTTGGATTTTGCTGCACGTGAAAGTTTCTGAGAGGGACTGGTGACCTTGAAGAATCACCCCTTAAAGTTCCTGTTACGATAAACAAACATACAGAAGGAATTATGTTTCCCCAATACCAAATCAATGCTCAATTCTTGGTACTTACGAAGTACATTTTTAGACAATGCAATTTAAATGTAATTGCAATGGGCATGCAGATTGTATAAGGCCAGATATTGATTGAATGAGGCCAAATATTCTGGGGGGTGAGAATCAGGAATACTAGGGACTATTTCCAGGTCTGCAAAAGTATGTGACCTCGAGCAAAACATTTAAAACAGAGGTTTTCATCCTGAGAACTTGATCTCCAAGGGGTTTAAAGCCTGAGAACAGTTGCAGTTCCTAGGGGTCCCACTTCATTCTCAAAACCCTCTGCAAAAATGGCATCTATGCATTTAGCAGGTAACTATAATCGGAGCCAAGGGGCAGAGTTTCTGCTTCCCAAAAGCACTAGCTACCTTTCCTCTAACGCTTGCTGAGGTGATCCCCTCCAAATAGTCCTGGACTTAGCTTCAAACCCACTGGCTCCCAGGATGAGAAGAGATAGATCAGTCACCTATAAGGAAGGGACATGGAGCAGAGAAGAGGACAGGTTCCCTGCCACAGCAAGCATGCTCCCATGGCTACCCAGCTTGAAAGAGGTCTGCTTCTCTCGATGTGGCAGTGGGCGCTCTCAGACACAGCCCACCGGCCCAAGCTGCATAGCTCCTGGAGGAACAGCAAGCCATGTGAGCACTGCAGAGCTGTCACCAGACACCATCAACCATTCCCCTTCTTCTCCAACTCACAGGCAGAGCCTTTGTATGAGTTGAGAAGGGGAAGAACAAAAAGAAAAACAGCGGCTGCCTTCTCTGCCGCTGCCCCATCCAGACCAAAGAAAAAGCAAACCGTGGGAAGGGAGAGAGCGTTAGTCGGGAGAAGATATCCGCCAATCCACTACAAGGGTTCTCACACAAAAGGAGGAGGAACCATTGCACCTGGCCATGTAGCTGAGACTGCTGTCCTACCCCTGAGCTCTTACCCTCAGGAAAGGTGTAAGCCTCAACCTGCACTGCCATCTGAAATTCACTGACTGGTTACTGTTCATCGAGCCTTACTGCTTTCACAGTGCGGTCCTTCCCAGCCTCGGCATTCACACCGGTAGCTTCCGTTCCAGAGAACGCACACTCCTTCGTTCATGCATGGGCTAGGTTTGCACAGGTTCACTGGTCTTTTAGCCTCTGTAACAGAAAAAAAACACAAGCAGAATGGGAGGTTCTGGCAAATCACAGATGATAAACTGCTCAAACCCACACTCATCATGCACACTGGCATGGCAGCAAATGTTGCCAATGCAGAGAAAGTCATTTGGATTCATAGGAAAATGTGGCGGGAAATAAAATACTTGCATGGCAGGGATCTGAGCCATTTGCAGTGTCCATTGTAACAGCAAAACAGCATCAATTAAAGTCTATAAAAGATCATGGAAGACGGGTTACTTTACTTTGATTAAGAGCCTGCCATGGTTTCCACTAAGTCAAAGGGAGTATGAACAGGACCTCTTTTTGGCAACATATCAAGAGGGAAAACAGGAAGAATGTTTTTAAACTAGAGGAGCAAACATACACCCAGATCCAGATATCAACAAAACAGACTAAGACGTTTCCTGTTACAAACAGTTTACACTAGCCTGCTGTCAGATCCACTAGGGCACTAGTTTTCAAACCACGGGTCACAACCCAGTACTGGGTAACAGCTTCCCTTGCTGCCACCACCAAAAGACAGGAATGCATTGCTAAAAGATGTAAGTTTTAGGTCGCGGGCGTAAATGATTTTTTTCAACTGTGTGCCAAGAAAAGACATTTGAAAACCACTGTACTACAACTCAGCTTGTGTGCACAACCTGAGAGAGACCAGACAAGACATAGGACAGCAGCTTAGATTTAAAAAAAAAAAAAAAAAAAAAAAAGGGCGGGGGAAGTGGGGAGAAAAGATTATTGGTTGAAACAAGGTCAGAAAGATTTCTGAAGAAACGGGTTTTTAGGAGGGATTTTAAGGAGAAAAGTGCATGAGAGAGAAAGAACAAGCCTATCAGCTCTGCTTCCATAGCAGCAGTCACTGCTGCAGGACTCTGCACTTTTCATGCCCTTTTGCTGTAAATGCAGAAGGTAAAGCAGTAACTGGCAATTCCTCAATAGTTCCTGAAATTCCTCAGCCAAACAATGAAGTGGCTTTAGAATTTGGGTCTTCTGACCGCTTCACTTTTGTTCCCTCATGCCTGTATGAAAATTAGGTTCTCAATCCTATCATGATTGGATCTAAATAGTCATCATCTGTCGAAGCAACCAAGGATCCCATTCATAATCCCTCCATGGAAGGCAATATATAATACCACAATATACTGATTTTTGCAAGCACATTTCATTGCCCTCTGTGGGGTGGAATAAGAGCTACTCATCCACATGGCATAGGCAGCCTTTCCCTCACCATGCATTTGTCGTCTCTTGACTGCAAGATCTTTAGGGTGAAGACCCTTGCCCGTGTTTGTACAATGCCTAACAGAACGGGGCACAATTCTTGGTTGGCACTTGGGCAACATCGTAATAAATGCAATTAATAACAACAAAATGATTAGCCATCACTGGAGATTGTCCATTAGTTCAAGTGATGAGCAGCAAAACCCTGTGCTCGATCCCCACTCTCATTAGGAAATTCCCAAAGGCCACATCCCTTAGTTGTGGATTCATTGTCATACAAAAGTCCACAGCCAGACAAAGTATGCGTTAGAACAGACACGGGATGTGGATTGCTACTGACCATCCAACCACCAGGGGCACATCCTTTAGCAGAAGATTAACATCAGGGATTCACTTTCAAAAGTCTTTTACAGTGAAGCAATGCAGTTATCTGCTCCTTTCGCCCAAGCTGTGGTCAAGGAATAGGCATAGAGGAAGGGGAGTCAAAGAGTGCCCTGAAAACACTAGTCTTTGATCCAAGCTACATTTCACACACTTTTATCATCAGAACCCACAATCCTCTTGCCCCTGCAATCACCACACAACCTCTGGCTCGGTTATGCCATCTCTGGCTTTAAGCAGAAATGGCAGGTTTTGTCTGTTACACCATCCTTGTTCCCAGTCTATGCACGGAAAACAGTTACCAGCATGGGCGAACAACCGCCGCAATTCAGCTTCAGGAAATGCTGCATCCCTGCTCTGTAAACATTCATTCTTGCCACCATCTCTTCTTCAGCCAAGGCTTATGCAATTCACCTCAAACATGAATCTTATAAGCCTGCTCTGAACAGGGGGATGATTTCATTATTAACACAGTCTTCTCTACTGCACATGAATTGCTGTTAAAGCTGCACAGAGAGATTGAGATTCTTCCTTCTTTCTAGGAAAGTTCAATGCTCTAGCAGGGAAGTCTAGAGTAGGGTTACCAGCTACCAAAGCATGGAAAGGAGGACATTGGAGGACACATGGAGACCATGTAGTATTAATGTAATATTCTTCTGTTTTTAGGGGGCCCTGGAACGCTTCCCCGTGAAGGTAGGGTGTTCTGGGGCGTTCCAGCGTACTTTAACCCCTGTCACTAAAAAGCCAGACAAAATCATGCATTTTGAAAATGTCTGCCAGATCAGATGGAGGTCATGAAGGTAAAAAGGAGGACATGTCCTCCTTTTGCCTGACATCTGGTAACCCTAATCTAGACCAACCCAATGACCACCTTGTGACTCTCATTGTATGCCACAGGTTAGCAACCTCTGCCAACCCCTGTGCCAGCCCCTCCGCCCCAACACTCAGCTGGCGCTGGCAGCCCCTTCCACTGGGGGAAAAAAATAAAAGCAGCTGCCACCTGAAAATTCAGCAGCAGTCACGGCTGAAGTACCCGCACCACCACTGCTGAATGTTGCTGGGGGCAGCTTCCTTTGGTGGCAGGCCTGGGGACCCTTCCACCCCACCCGCCATCAAAAGAAGCTGCCTGGAGAGGCTTTTAACCTGCAGGAGCAGCAATTTTGGTGGTAGCACAGACGGCACCACATGACTCTTCCAAGCAGCTTGCATCCCAATCTTGGCACTCATGCCAGGGGTTGCCAACCCCTGTTGTAAGCCCTAACAAACACTTCCAGAGAAGGCAAACATTGAGTGCTCTGTACTTTGACTGTCACCCACAAACTAAAGTGACAAGGTGGGTAAGGTCATATCTTTTATTGAACCAACAGATAAGTGAGGTGAACGATATTGCCTCACCCACCAGATGTTACATCACCCACCCTGTCTTTCTAATTGGGAACCCCAGTGCTATAACTTTACTGCATACCCACAGTGAAAGTCCACTCTCTTCTGCTGTACAAACTGCGGAGAAATTCTTTCCTAGGCTCTTTTCCTCTAGTTTAAAGGGCAAATGAGTGAAAGGGGGAGCTGCTGAATTGGTATTTAAGGCTGCACTTTCAGAGGTCAGGGCAGTGTAAACATCCCAGACTCTAGGAAGAGAGGAATCAGCAAGTTGGGACGAGAAAGTTGTCATGTTGTCTCAGTCCACAGGATATAGTTTTAATCGTAGGAATTCCCAGAAGTTTGCTCATGTGTAAACAGAAAATTAGCCATGCCCAGAGCACCAATTGTTTCACCACATACCAGCCTGTTCAAGTCAATATCATTTTCCTCCTAGGAACTTAAGCCATTCCACTTCTTCAGTGGCGGACGCATGATGCCTTGTTGGGAATGCTTTTGCCTCAGGACAGTCTCCCAAAAAGACACAAGCATAGTGAGTCAAACTCAAAGGTCCTTATTTAGGCAACCTCCCACAAAAGTGAATAAACTGACCCTAAAGGTCAGGAAAGCAATAGAAATACACAGGAGACAGATGAGATAGGGATCACTTGTTTTGCAGCAGGGACCCCAAACATCTATTGCAATCTGCTTCCACTCTACCTACACAAGTGATTCACTAGAAAGCTGATCAGATCTCCTTCCATCTGCCTTGCCCCCACCCACCACAAGAATTTCCGTCTGCATCATCACATTCCTTTCTCTCCCCTTCAGACAAAGCCGGGAGGATCTGACCGTACTTTTTCCTTCCTCCAACGCATTAATAGGCATTTAACCAACAACAGTTTAATGCCAGCAATACATTCCTAAGGACCCTGCTTGGTAAACAGAACATGCTGACCCCTTCTAAGAGGCGTTGGTTGTTATGTCTTTGCAGCCCACAGATGATTGTTTTCTGATATGCCAGCTTTTGAGTTCTCTCCCGCCTTGGCTATAGGCAAGTACATCTTTGAAGACGAAACATGGATCGGCAGGGACTCTTGATCTTGGATGCTTTCAGACAATTACAGAATGTTTTTCTGCCCATCTATAATCATTTCGGCCTCACTGCCTTCCAGCTGGAGCTTAATCCCATTTCATCTTGACTTTATCTGCTCATAAAACATTAGCCCATCTGCCATCTCTCTTAGCCAAGGCTATGGTTTGAAAAGGTTCTTCATTCCTTCCTGCAATTACCCAATACACCCAGTTCCCATCTACTGAAAGTCTTGACCTTTAAAGCAGTTATGCTGTGTACTTGGCTAGGTATTTATATGGCCCCCATCCAGGTAGGAACTGATCACTTTCCAAATATCCAAGAGTTGATGGCCGTTGCATCTCTTTTTGGAAGAATTATTCTCATTTTTACAGACAGGGAAGTGAGGCAAAGGGAGATAAGGTAACTTGCTAAGATCACAGTTGAAATCTGTTGCAGAGCTGGTAACAGATTAGATCTTTCCTGTTGCTGTCTATTGCCCTAAACTCATGACTATCCATCCTACCCAATCACCATTATTTTCCCATCATTCATTCAAACTGTGACAAATATATCTTCAGATCTCAACACAGTGGATTTTCTTGTACTGGCAATAAGGCTTCACTATAAAACAGCAAAAGTGGCATGCAGATACGCAGAGCGTGACTCTGTATAAACATATCCTGACCTAAATCAATACAGTGCCTACAAAGCAAAGGACTAAAACTATGGTATTACACATGCACATAACGATCAAGTATCTACACGTGTTCTCAGAACTCAATTACAGTCATCACTTGTATTTGTCCCGCTTATTAAAAGTGCCTCTAACTCTTCAGATCCACCTCTGTAACTACCTTTCCCCTCACCTCTACAAATCATGAGAAAAGATAAAGAAACGGCTCTTTTAAATACCACCCAGACATTTATTCCAGTATTCCTCTTTCCTTTGATCAGAAGAGGACACCATCCTATAATTTGCCATGAGGACTTTCTTATTGACTATCTGGGTCATTGCAATATTCACAAAAATAAGGAGGAAAAAAATCTCAGTGGATGATAAATGTATGCCTGTGTTAGGTCTATATGCCAACGAGGGCTGTGCATTTAACAGAACAGCTCCTTCAGTGTGGGTTACCATCTCCAGCACCCCACGCTGTCTGCATATGACCTCTCACAGTAGAACTTCATTGAGCAGCCATAACAAAGTGTGAAGAGCACTACTGCTGATAATGGAGATCATTAGCAAAAAAAAAGCAAGTTGCAGTGGGCCCACCTAAATGTGCACTCTAAAGCTGCCATGGTTCGTCAATGGATGGTAACTACAAAGGCCGGCCAGTCAGTCATGAGCAGCAAGCGGACGGGAGAAAACAGGAAGGAAACATCGGGACCGATCTGCAAGTTTCCAGTCTGCATCCAAACCTGGCCAAAGCCAGCTCGGTGGGCGAGCTCACACAATGGGCACTGGAACCTTTCCTGGGGCCCATAAGTAACTTGTCAGCAGCTGCTTTGAAATATGTACCCTCTTCATCTCCCCCTCCTCCCCGTAAGAACAATGCAAGGTATCCAGTGCAAAGGTACACGCTTAAAGCTAGATTTAAAAACACTCTTGTGCCTCTGACACACAGAGAGAGCTGAATTTCAGAGCCTTGCATGCATACAAATGTTGATCCGCATCCGATCCATGAACTTTTACCTGAACACAATCCACCCTCTCTTTTTGATGTACCTGCAACTGCTGAGCCCTGCCACCTCAAACAGCTGCCACCCCTTAACAGCTGATCAGCGGTTAAGCCTTGCAGCCCCATTCTCCCACCCAACAGCTGGTCAGCTATTTGTTACATCCCCGGCTGGTGGCCAGTCGAGTCCTGTCTCAGAAGTCCTGACCTCTGTGACCATCCTACTGTGATTCACAAGAAATAGTCCTCAGATATCCTCATCCCCATTTGCAGATGCACATATCTGCAGATTTGCCGGGCTCCACTGGTTTAATCCAGCCAGGATTACAACAGGCAACCATGACTGGGAAACTAGCCAAACTAACAGACAGGACTGGGGCTCAGCGAGATCCTTGTGTCACCATTTTATAAGGTTGCTAACAGCTGACTTGGGGTGGGAAAAATTTTTGACCTGAGGGCCACATCTGTGTTTAGTCAGCCCATGTGGTGGGAGACAGGTGGGGAGTGGCTGCCGTGCTCTGGTCAAGGCGCCACCGCTAGGCCCTTGTGGTGGGAGAGGAGCAGGGAAAAAGGGCGAGTGACTGCCATGCTCCAACCAGGCCCAGCTGGAGATCCTGGTTCTGAGTTTGCCCACCCCTGCCTTAGGTCCTGAGAACAGAAGGTCATAACCCATCTCACCTTCACATATTCTTTCAACGATAAAGTCTTTGTAGTTGTGAAGATTATCATAAAATGGCACATGTATCAGGTAGTTAGGAGAACCGGCAATCCTCAGCAGTGAGTCCTTCCATTCAGCCCCGATCCCGACGACAAACACAGACACCCCATTGCTCCTCAGCTGCTGAGCTGGAACTATTGCATCCTCCGTGCCGCTGCCTTCTGTGAGCACAATCACAGCCTTGCTAACCCCAGGCCTCGCCCCTTTTTGAACAGTCATGATGTCGTCATGAACGTGCAGCAAGGCTCTGCCCATGGAGGCCGAGCCGCCAAGGAAAGGCACTTGGTCGATGGCTTGACGGAGAGCAGAACTGGTGACGTGTGCATCCAAGGCAAATGCAGTGCGAGCCCTGCTGCCGTAGACCACAAGGCCGATCTGGGCAACGTCCCGATTGATGTTGAACTGCAAAGAGCTGCTGCTCACAAAGTTCCTCAGCCACTGAAAATTTTCCCTGCCAACAGCAGCTGAAGCATCCAATGCAAAAACCAGATCCAGAGACTGGGACTGGCAGCCTGGAAAGCAGATAGCAAACGTGAAATCTTTCAGAACATACTTGTTACTGACTAAGGAGCTGCCTGGTTCTACTCTAGGCAAGCATCATTACTGAGCACATTAACGAACTACAGCTTCACGTGGAATGGCAGATGGCAATTAACAATTTATTATTATAGGAATTTACAGCCACATCGTAACAGGCAACTAGATAATCCCAGCTATATAATCAACACTCAGCTCTTAGTCAAATCTTGGCAAAAGTCACAAAATTCCTACTTGCAACAGTAAGGATTCTACAATTTGGCCCTTCATTTGTGAGAAATTGAGGTGACCAAACTCATGGAGAGTCCACCTATTAATGGGATACATGCACATGACCAAGTGTGAGGGCCACAGTCATTCCTTTGTTTGTAATTCCTTATCAGCCGCTTATCAATATTGCCTATAGAACAACCGTGGAAGATATCAAATTTTGCCATCTGAAATGGACAGCCTCTGTTGTCACTGATGTAAGCTAGCTCCCCAGGGACTGGGTACAGGTAACCGTCCAGTGTTACTGCACTGCTGGGCTACTGTGGCTTGGGGAAACAGAAATGAATGCTTTTAACCCTCCAGTTCCTTAAATCTTGACCACCCCCACCCCCCAACACCCCTTGAACAGTGATGCCCTCAGTGTACAACACTCTATAGAGGCGGCCTTACCTTGATGATTGTCTATGCTGCAGATTTTTTTCTGCAGCTCAGGGATCTTGTTGAACAGATCCTGGGGGCTGGAATAGACAATTGTCCGCTTTGGATTCCCCGTCACACCATCCAGCTCTGCTCTCAAGAACTCGTGGCCCATGCCAATTAGGAAGAGCCCTCTATCCCTGGCATATGTAGCAGCTTCTACCACAGCATCCTGGGACACTGCATCAGTGAGCAAGACAACCACACGTGGGAGATCGTCATGAACGTCTGCAAAGGCCGTAGCACTCTGAAAGCCATGCTGTGCAACATACAGAAGGGCTTTGCCAGTTAAGGTTCCCCCTCCAGTGAAATGCAGGGCATCAATGCCCTTCACAAGATGGAGCACATCCTTGTAATCGCCCACGTTGACAGAAATCTGGACATCACTGCTGTACTGGGCCACTCCAATGTTCACTGGGGAGTCTTTGCTCAACGCTGCCTGAATGAACCTCTTCAGGAAGGCCTTGTAACGCAGGAATCCCTCCATGGTGGTACCAGATGAGCTGTCCATCAGGAAAAGAAGATCCACGCTGCACTCCAGGGGCAGCTTTGGTGCTGAAAGCAAGGGAAGTGCGTAACTGTAGGTAATTGAAAAAATAAGTATACCTGGCCCCAAGCACATCATGTGGGCCTCCTGCAATCCCTGTGATCTGAAGAAGAGAAATGCACACTGGGCCTCGCTATCAAGAAAACAAAACCACTTGTCAGGCAACATGTCATTTATAAGATACGCATGCCTTGGGATACCATTAACTTTGGTAGGATGCCACGAAAGCCTAAAGGAGCGGAGGAATCCATTGCAGGAAGTTGTCCAGAGTGGTTAGGTCATCTTTTGACACCCCATTGAAACACCGTATGGGAGCCTGAGGTTTCGGGATGGGAGGGGGTGCTCAGCATTTTCTGAAAATTAGACTCCATTAAGGTTTCTTGAGTTGGGCACCCAAATCACTAATCCCTGCTGAAATTCCTGGCCCATGTGTGCCGTTAAGCTCTCCAGGGGTGTGTGGTAGGGAGCCAAGGCCTGGGTACTTCAGCTGTCCCCCCTCCTTCACTTGATGGATCCACTTCTCTTGCCCTGCCCTTGCATCTCCCTGCATGCTGAGACAGAGGGATTTCCCCAGGAGGCTGTACACCAAGCTCACAGGAGTTTTTGAGTACACTGCGACTCAATGACATCTCCAGGTGGGAGAAAGAAGGAGAGGGTGAATGCCCCCCCATCCCTGCCCAGGTTGTTGTACTTGATCTATGTTCCCCAGGCAAAGTTCAGGGGAATGGCATGGCCAGACCGCATCCAAACAGTGGCCCAGCACTAAACTCACCCAGGTGTAGCCAGAGGAGTCCAGCACACCAGTCAGGCCCAGGACCATTGAAATCTGACTCAGCTGTCTCTTTGAAGAGAGAGAAGCTGGTCTGGTCCATGGTATTTGGCTTGGCACACAGGGAGCCTGCTCCCACGAAGCAGCACGAGGAAAGCCCACTGAAAATCAATGTCTATGGCTTCTCATGCCATGTGTGGTAAGTTGAGGGGGTCCCTTCCAGGGGGAGGAGAGGCGGAGATAAGGAGGTACAGAGCAGTGTCCCTATGGGGAGGGAAGAAGGGGTAGGGACCAGAATTAGTCCTTGGGGAGGAGGGCTATCTCATTTGGTACCATTGGTGGGATTCCCTTGTTGTTGCCTTCTGCAGCTACAAGGACTCTGAGGTGTGACCAGAAAGGATGCTCCTTTAGGGAAGCAGATAAAGTTGAATGTCTTTACCTGCTGATTTCAAAAGGGATAGCTGTGTTAGTCTAGTCCAGTAAAAAAAAAAAAAAAAAAAAAAAACAACAAGGAGTTGTGTGGCACTTTAATAAATCTGTTAGTCTTAAAATGCCACATAACTCCTTGCTGTTTTTTTTACCTGCTGAGACAGCAATAGGCAGCAAGTCCCAGTCACTGACAGCCCAGCAGCCCCATCCAACGCTCAGAAAACAAACTCAGTCGTTGGGGCAGGGTTTAAAAGTCAGTGCTTAGCCCCAACTCCATCCAGCAAACAGCATTATAATTATACAAAACTCGTGGTACAGGGAAGAAGGCTAAAGATGGATGGTCCCAATCAACATACGACAGACATCACATACCGCAGCTGACATCTCCTCCAAACCCAACAGGACACACACACTGGTAGCTTTCTAATCCCTCTGGAATACACGTGCCTCCATTCTGACATGGCTGCGAATCACAGGGATCTGCAAAGGTACCAGATAAGGAGAGAGCCTGGACTGGGCCCAGAGGGAAGATACAGTCACGATCTACTAGAGATTTATTATAAGAGTTTTGAGCATATGCAGAGTCAGAAGGGATTTAGGTCATTTGAAAGGTAATTTTCCCTCACTTTGCAGAAACGTCTCGAGGGATGTTTTCTCCATTCAAGTAATGCACAATCAAGCAGAACTGTGCGTCTGTGTAGATTAGCTAGCCATCACTAAAGATGTATAGAGTTAGACCTCAGTAATTGCTTAAACTCAACCTATTTACCCCAGAATGAAACCATTCTCAACACGGGGAGTTCCAACTATTTAAAAAAAGCCGACTCTTTGTGAATGCTGTTTTGTAAAGCTACTTTACAATTCAGAGTCAGTTCTGCAATGCTGTCCATTCCTCAGCGTGACCTGGCACCTGGCACTTGAATTGCTGTGAAGTGAATTCACTTGCATCCAGGAAATACTGGAGTAACTCCACTGAGATACAGGGCTGTGAAACTAAAGTAATTCTATTGAAATCAGTATGACCTGATCCCATGTCTCACACTCCCCTGCATTTATTTTCCTCCCATTCTGTAAGTTCCCCCATCTTCAAAGCATCTGACAAAGTGGGATTTTCTCCCACAAAAGCTCATGCAATAAATAAATGTGTTAGTCTTTAAGTGCCACAGAACTCCTTGCTTCTTCTACTTGAAATCAGTGGACTTCCTCCTGATTTACACCAGTGGAGAAGATATTAGAATCTGGCCCAGTCTATTCACACTCCTTTTGGACCATATGGTGCATATTCAGTACTTTTGACTCCAGGAGTGGGGAGTGTGAGTGTAGCTTATGACACTCTCTGCAGAAAGGCTACTGTGAAAAATAGTGAGTTCAAACAATCCAAAACACTCTACCATTGAATGTTTCATTTCCTGGGCTGTATGTATGTATCCATACACCACACATTGTAAATGTAAAGAGAACAGAGTGTCTAGGGACTCTGTGTTAGTAGAGTCCTGCACAGATACAAATAAGTGGATCCATATCCGACCTGCATCTGCAAGAAATGGTCCGCAGATATCCGTGTTGTATCCGCGGATGTGGATATAATGCGGATATCTGCATATTTGCAGGGCGCTAGCTCTGTGCAGATAAAAATATGTGGATCCATGTCCGATCTGCATCCACAAGAAATGGTCTGTGGATATCCGTGTGGTATCCACGAATGTGGATATAAGGCGGATATCCATGGGCATTCGCGGATTTGCAGGGCTCTACTTGTTAGTTCTAGGGCCGTGCATTTCATTTTCGAATCCAACCCTTTCCTTCAGGAAAAGGGTGCCATTGCTTGCACAGCACGTACAAATTTTGGTAGATCAAGGAATCCCCTTTTCAAAGGGCATTCAAGGAAAATAAAGAGAACAGGTCACTCCAGCATTTGAACCACTGGGCAGTTTGCCATCTTGGTAAACCAGCAAGACTGGTTATTTCCACACAACCACAAAACCAAATTGCAATTACCAGGGTCAGGTCCCCTCTTAAATTAATAGTACTGATGGTTCCAAAGTAAAATGATTGCAGGCATCTCACTCAATTACAGTTAAAGAAGAAAGGTTCCACGCTGGTAGCAATGCAATTTCCTAACCAATGCAGTCCAGTAGCACCACAAAATTACAAACACCTCAGGAACAGAGCTTGTTCATAACTTTGAACAAAAGGTTATGGTTGTTCTTTCAATAGTCTACAACTGAGCATTGATTTAACACAGCTTTGAAGCTACTATGCAGAAGAAAAATGTCCGAACCCCCTTTATTTTTTAGTAGTTTACATTTAAAATAGCACTGGACTGTATTTGCTTTTTGTGTGCACGTGTGCATCTCTGCAGCTGCTTAATGGCATATTCCCAATTCTGAATGAGTTGGCTGGTCAGTTTGTAACTCTGGTATTCCTAATGCTGAGGTATTATTGCACGTGAATGCTGTTTTTTGCTGGTTCACAGAAGAGACATCAATGGTAGTTTTGGACTAGTGTGATGCTATCAGCAAACAAAAACCATGAAGAATTTCAGATTAATTAAAGGTGAACCAGCTCCTCCTTGAGCGAAAGGGGTGACTGAAAGGTAACTAGTTCCAGAGGCGTAGCCGTGTGTCTGTGTACAGCAAAACAACAAGAGCCCTGGTGCATCTTAAAGACTAACACATTTCTTTGGACAGAAGCTTCATATATCCAAATTTCTTTGGACATAAGTGGGTTGAGTGGGAGTCAACCCACTTCATCAGATGTATAAACGGTAACTGTTTTAAGCCAGCAGAACAATTTCATGGTCAAGAACATGAGTGAAACAAGAACTTTCCCCTTTTTCTTTTGTGCTTAATGTAAGACTAGTAAAGGGAGAATTTCTCACTAAAACCCATTAAGAATTCTGATCCCTGCTCTTCTTGCTGAGGAACTGACTGTGGTTCAAAAGTCATCACCTGAATTTAATTCCCTTTTTTTCCTTAGATTGTGAACAAGACTTTGGAAAGATGAAGTCCTACCTGGGCAGGTAGTTCGATAGCATCTGGCTGGGTGTTTTATCATTACTCTTTTCCACCTAAGATAGAAAGATGGATTAAAAAACATGAACTTGGACTGATCCACACACTTAAAGATGAACAAGGTATTTGCAAGGCTGACCATTAGTCAAAGTTTTTGACAAATAATTTTCTCCTCAGAAAGTGCAGGTCAGTCTAAACTGAAACTTTTTGTGGGACCAGGTTAATTGACAGAATTTGATGTGGAAAACCTGCAATGAATTATTTGGGCCATCATTTTGGTTTATTTTGTTGAGACTATTAACTATTTTATTTGATAATATTTCACAACATCAAAATGTTTCCATGGTTTTGAACTGACATTTTCTGGAATTTTCCAAAGGGTTTTCTTGTGGCAGAGCAGGGACTCATTCTGTGGAAAATATCAACTTTTTGTTCCAACTCTAAACAAAAAACAAATTTTAAAATACCACAGTTTCCCATGAAATGGAAACTCTGGTTTCCAACTGGCTCTCCCTTTAACAGTTCATATGAGAGCAAGGACTGTATGAGGAGCCAATTTTGGCTCCCTAAGAATCCGTTCACATGAGATCAATGAACATTCACTCATCGATCATCTTTTTAAAACCATTTCTCTCATCTTAAAGGTGATCTGGAAGAGAAAACAAGAAAGGGTTGTGTCCTTTGTTTGTTTGTTTTTGCTTGTTTATAACATGCAAAAGGGGTAGGAAAGTTTTGTTTTTAAAGTGGGGGTTTTTTTTGTTTTTTTTAAACCTTACAAATATCAGCTTTGTCATGTCTAGTTTTTCCTAGTTTTGCTGGAAGACTCGGAGTCTTGGAAGTGTAAGGCAGCATTTCTCAGCCCTTAACTGAAGAGGAAAAGATGCTCGATATTTAACAGAGCTTTCCCTTCAGTAGTTTGTTAGAGATCTGAGTTAAAAAAGAGACAGCCTTAGATTTCAAATAGCTTTAATAAAGAGATTCCCAGCTCAGTTTACCCAGTTTCACTTTCTTGGCATATGATCAGTTCCAAAGGGGCAGCTGTGTCAGTCTAGTTCAGCAAAACAAACAAGGAGTCCTGTGGCACTTTTAAAGATTAACACATTTATTGGTCTCGTGAGCTTTTGTGGGAGAAAATCCCACTTTGTCAGATGCTTGAAGATGGAGAAGTACAGTACTTTTCTATCTCCAAGCGTCTGACAAAGTGGGATTTTCTCCCA